>OY728155.1:1172876623-1173209123 GCA_963277665.1 Viscum album
AGATATGAGGAGAATAGAAATGATATACCTTGGATTGAAAGGAAATCAATACATAAGGAAAGATCCAAAAGGTTGATTAAAGATCCTAGGACCACCAAGAGAAGATCTCGAAGCCTGTTAGGGTTTTAAATGCGGAGGAAATAAAAATAATTTAAGAAACATGATTAATTTATAGAAAATATATGAGAACATAGTATCATGACATAGATAAGGAGGTCACAATGAAACATTGAAAATATCTATCATGAACCTCAAGAATCATGACTTAATTCCTATTATTATCCATCAAACCATACTAACCCTATACTAAGACCATTGTGAAAATGATACACCATGACACAACAAACCTCAAAAAAATATAATTGAGGGATTCCTTAGACAAAAATATAAGATTCAATTCCTACCATCATGACCCAACAACCCTTAGGTAATAATAAACCAAAAAAATAATGATAATATTAATGTTTTAATGTAACTCACTGTGCCATAATAGAATCCACACACCTAAATAGAAGGACACCAAAATCCTATAGCCTAAGACTCATGCTGTAAGCTATGTCACCACACCGTAACAAAACCCTTCAAGGTGCAACAAATATGACCAAGAAAAATCCTCTCCATCAAATAGCCAGTCATGGTGAAATAGACCTGGAATATGATGGAATTAAAGCTACAAATTTAAATCTTATTTGAATCTCATCTCTCAAAGCAGGATACATCCAAATACGTTTTGACACCATCAACACCTCAAAATAACAAAGTGTTCAAGAAAATGGGAGAGTTTATATTATATACCTATCAAATTAATCTTGTTTCTTAAAATATAAACCAAAATTGAGAATATAAATAAAGCCCCCATGAAACAAAAATTTTCTTGATATAAATGAGAATCCCCAGACAAACACTTTTGGATCAGGTGTAAAACAAACATACTTTTAATACGTCATATAAAATATAAAAAACTCACAAGATTAAGAGTTATGTGTATTTTTAACTAGTTATATGTACAACTAAATACATGGTAAAACTCATAATTCTTCCAAAAATATTCTTCACACATGAAATTCCCTTATACATATCCCTTTCATTATAATTCCTGGGGAAAGGGGGAAATATAAGAAAAGGGTGATCTATAAAACCCAGTAAGGGATAAAAAATGAAAAATAAACATAAATGAACATCATTGGTAAAACATGAGGTGCAATATGAGAACATTAACATGAGTATAAGAGTTATAACATGATCATAAGAACATGAAGCATAACATGATCAAATGTACATGAGGCATAACATACACGAAGCATAACAAGATCATAAGTACATGAGGCATAACATGTAAAGGTGGCTACAATATTAACATGAAAAATTAATAATCATATCAACATAGTTCATCACTATGGTGTCATTAAATATATTACCAAGTATTTTGACCAAGTCATCATAAAATATTACTAAGATATGCTGCCATGGTATCATGAACATGTCATCTATAGATATTAATTATTTACTAATGCATTGAAGTGATATAAAGATGAACCATTCACATCCCTTAATAAATATTTACCACATAAGTAAAACATACATAAATAATCATATCATGAACCCATGTAAAATAAACTGGTATCCAATGGAAGTATCTATCTCTCCATGTAAATACCCTTAAATTAAGATAATGATTTTTGGGGTATTTACATAGTATAGAATAAATGGTATATGGGTTAATAAATAATTTCCCTAGTAAATAAATAGAAGATTTTCTAGGTGAAAACCCTTCAATAATATGAATCATACAATGATATTCATGAGTGAAAGTAATTGTAAGAAAAGTTATGCATAGCTGATGATAAATAAAGAAAAAGGCAGGGAGGGGATTCTGAATAGAGATCTCATTTACACTATAAAATGTGTTCATAACAACATTAACATTGAGGATAAAGGTAAAATACATGGTAAATATTAAGAGTAATATAGAATATGACCATTGGTTACAAATTAGGTGGGAATGAATCCTCTTCAAAGTATTAAGGTGGTCAATTGTGAGGGTATCCAATAATAAACATTAGAAGTTATAGGATATTTATAATGTAGAGGGTAGTAGCCCATTTGATGTAATGATATAAATAATTTATAGTGGGTACATTAATGGAATATTCATAAAAACTGAGTGTGTATCACAATCCATATATTTCAATCCTTTATTATGGCTCATAAAGTGCAAGTGAACCACCCAAAGAAAATCCATTGGAAGTGTCAAACTAGGTGGGCATAATGACTTCTTTTTCAGGAACTAGGCGATGATCAAGTTAAAACCAAATACTACCATTTTGGGTGATTAACTCTAGGTACATATATTCCATATCCACATCCAATTTTTGTATTAATATAGGGATATTATTTCTAGAAAGACCATACACACTTTTCTTTACCAAATTTAGGATGGTTCTATGGCTACAGAAAATATTGAGATTTAGAATGTCTTATCATGGTAGTATAATGAGATTTAATAGTTATATATTATTGATAAAATAGTAATGAATTTATAAAAATTATTAATAATAAAATTTCATGTTTAAATGAAAATGAATTTAAAAGGGCTCTCAATGGAAATGGGGAAGAACCATTATTTTGTTAGAGTAACTACTTAGTAAAAGGATACAATTAAGGGGAATAAATAAACTAGCATAAAAAATATTCCAAATTTTGTAAAATATCATGGAATAAAAATAACCTTATTGTATAAAAATGTAATTCTAAATGATAATATATCAAACATATTTTAATAAAAAATAAAATATAAGGATTGAGAAAACCCTTACCTTGGAAGGATGATTCTTAATGACAAAGAGAGACTAATTATAAACATAGAATAATCTTGGAGAAACTATTCAATGGTATAACTAGATAGTATTTTTACACAATGTATTTGTTGTGGAGACTTAAGAAGGAATGGGCGGGTTTTTATACTTGAGGAGGGGTGGTTTTAAGTGATTAAATAATGATTATTTTGTATTTGAGGCTAACCACTTTTGGGTAGAATTAATTTCAAAAAATTTGGTTGATAATTAATATTTTAAGGTGTAGTTATGGATTTTACAAAACTCATCCACCCATTTAATGTTTTCCTTTTTTAGTTGTCTTATATCATTACCTTTTAATTTTAATCTTTTACATTATTTTACCTATACTACGGTAAATCTGTTTTTACCACGATAACGTTTTTGTGCATAAAAATTAAATTTGAATTATCAAATAATTTGAAACTTATAATTCCAAATATTCAATGAATTTTAATTTATTTAATTTAAAAAAGAGAGAAAAATTAATTCTAATATGATATGCATATATCTCCTAAAAATAGTTTGTTTGAAAAGATAAAATTATGTTTAAAAAATGATAAGTTTTTATAAATGTAATAAATTATGGATTATGTTTGTCCCTTAAATTATTTTTGATAAAAAAAGGATTATTAAATTTTAAGTCATGATCTTATCGTGATTATTTCAAAGGATTTATGGTATTTTATAAAAATTCTGTTTTCACTTTTCACCCTAAAAATAATTTTTTCTAAAAACATCACCATAATTTACCCTAGGATAATTTTGATGCGATGAATCAAAAAACTAAATTTATTTAATAAAAACGATACCTTAAGTATTATAATTTTAATTAAAAATCATTTATATTGAAAATTAATAGTTTTTTGATATAAAGAACTTTCTGACCATTATAAATATTACTTAGGACATTGTTAATTTATATTATCATCTAAAAGCTTGTAATAAGATAATTTTCATGAAAATAAAATTTATTTAAAAATTTAAATTTATCATGAAATAAAGCTTTAATAGAATTTAAACACTTTTAGTATAAATTTGGTTTCTTACTTCATAATCTCAAAGGTTTATTTATTGAATCTTCATAACCAATAATAATAATGACTAACTACCTTATTTAATAGTCATAATATCTAACATCCATATTACCCAATTTTGAAAATGCCGTAAAAAATTATTTACCTATAAATACACCATAATTATATCTTAATCATTCACTACTTCACTTAAAAAGGTTCTTACACACCCTTTGATAATGCCATTTTCCCCTAACACTTCTTTTTTTTGAGAGTATGACAGGAGAAATATGTATGAGGGAATCCAAGAATATAGAGTTTTTTTTAATTTACTCTTACTCTATGTGTATATCCCCTTACTATTCTAAGTTGTAATATTCCAAATCAACACATAGTGTGTAAAGTTATTATGAAATGTAAAAGTATTTTTTATATTCCTATATTTTAAAAAAGTTATTATAAAATAACAAGTACCTCTATTAATAAAATAAATTAATTTTTGGGTCATTAAATTATACCCCCTTAATGAAATTATTTCATTACAATTTTATTCATGGAGTAACACTTCTTAACCCAAATTTTCAATTAAAGGTTACCTCTATAAAGGACACATTATGAATACATAAGAGATGTTAATAATATGGGGTCATACTAGTTATACATTAATAAGTTATCTATATAAAAAGTTTATCTATATAAGGGTATATAGATAGATATTATGAATCTTAATTCTAAAAAGTAAGGAAAATCTTCTCTAATACCAACTGAGACACCCCATACCCTCACTTCCAGATCTGGTGCTAAATATACATACTGTTTAATATATCACATAAATTACAATAAACTACCAAGAACGAAAGTTCAGTGTCATTGAGAACTACATATATTTACAACTAAATACATTGCAAAACACAAAATTCTTCCACAAATATTCCCCACACATGTAATTCCATTATAGATATCCCTTTTATTGCAATTCCCAGGGAAAATGGGAAACATAAGAAAAGGGTGACCTATAAAGCCTAGTAAGGGATAATCAATGAAAACAGAGCATAAATGATCATCATTGGTATAAAATGAGGCATGATAGGAGAGAATAAACATGAAGAAAATATTTATAAAATGATCATAAAATTAGGAGGTAAAACATGATCTGAAGTACATGAGGCATAACATGACCATAAGTATAAGCGTCCTAACATGATCATAAGTACATAAGGAATTACATGTAAATTTGGGTGAAACATAAACCTGATACATTCACATTCATATAAATACATTTCTTTACAGGGGTGTTTTAAAACATATTACCATGTATTTTGAAAAAGGGATCATAAAATATTACCAAGGCATGCTACCAAGGAATCATGAACATGTCATCTCTAGAGATTAGTTATTTACCCAATGAATTGGAGCGTTATTAGGGAAAACCCTTTACATTTCATAATTCATGTGTTCCATAGAATAAAAAATAAATGAATCCATCAATAATCATAGAATGAAACTGTGTAAAATAAATTAGTATCCATTGAAAGTAATTATCTCTCTATGTAAACACACTTCAATCAATATAATGAATAATGGGGTATTAAAACCATATAGAATTAATGGTATACGGTTTCATAAATAATTTCACCATTAAATATATGAATGAGTTTCTAAGTGAACACACTTAAACCAGAATAAGCATACAAGGTTATACATAAGGGAAATGATTTTGGAGAAAAATCATGCATAACTCATGATAAGGAAAGACAAAGAAAGTGGTGGGTCATTCTCAATAGAGATCTCATTTGCACCAAAAAATGTGTTCATAGTGGAATTTATATGGTTAAGAAAGGATAAATACATGTTAAATATGTAAAGTGTTATATATCATGTTAATTGGTTTCAAATTAGGTAGGAAATAATCCCTTTAAGGGTTTAATGTAGTTATTTGGGTGAGTATCCTACAATTAACTTTAGAAACTATAGGACATTTATAATGTATAGGGTGGTACCCAAATTGATGGAATGATATTAATAAGTTATTTATGGTACATTAATTTCATAGGGATATTAATTGAATGTGTATCTCAATATTTATATCCTGATCCTTTGTTATTTCTCATAAAGTGTATGTGAATTATCCAAAGAAAATCCACTGGGAGTGTCAAACCCGGTGTGAAGCAGGGCCTATTTTTACTGAACTAGGTGATGATAATGTTAATAAACAATACCCCATTTTTAGGTTTATTAACTCTTGGTACATCTATTTGATAGACACAAACACTTGTAGTATCTAGGATGATATATCGTTGCTCGAAAAAGAACACATAGTTTTCTTTACCAAATTTATGATAGTTTAATGGATATTAGAAATATTGAGTATTATAATTGGTTATGAAGGTATTATAATGATAAGGAATAATTATATCTCATTGATAACATATTAATGAAATTATAACAATAATTATTAATAACATTTCATGTTCAAATGAAAAGTAATTTAAAAGGGCTCTCAATGAAAATCGGGCAGAGCCATTATTTCATCAGAGTAATGACTTATGAGAAGGATATAATGAGATGGAATAAATAAAACCTCATAAAAAATTTTCATATGGATGAAAATATCATGGTATAACATGCATGGTTATATATAAAATATTTATTTTAAAAAACATTATAACAAATGTATTTTAACTGAAATGGAATGATGAGGATTGAGGAAACCCATACCTTGGGAGGATTCTTATTAAAGCTTGAGAGAGACTAATTAGAACCTTGGAACCACCTTGGATAAAATATTAAGAGTTATATTTATATATTATTCATTCTCAATGTATTTTTTGTAGATATTGAGTAGGGAGTGGATGGTTACTTATACTTGAGGAGGGGTGGTTTTAAGTGATTTGACAATGATTACTTTTTAATTAATACTGACCACTTTTGGGTGGAATTAATTTCAATGAATTTATTTTCTAATTAATTTTTGAAATTATTTTCAAGAATATTCCAACATCTACCACCCATTTAAAGTCATCATTTTTAGTTGCCTTATTTCTTTACTTATTAATTTTATCCTTTTACATTATTTTACCTACACCACTATAACTCTTTTTTTAACCAGGTCATTTTTTACCTAAAAACAATTTCCATTACTACATAATTTTTAAATTATTATTAAAAATATTGAATCCATTACATTATTTAATTTATAAAAGTGATAAAAATTAATTCTAATATGATATGTGGATAATTTGTAATTTTTTTAAAAAGATAAAATCATGGTTCCAAAATTCTAAGCACATATTTTTAAATATAATGAATTGTGTATTATTTTTATCATTAATCAGGGTTATGAAATTTTAAGTCATGACCAGATCTTTATTATATCAAAGTAGTAATGGTATTCTATAATAACAGTATTTTCACTTTTTACCAAAAAATTCATATTTTTTAGAAAATTACTATAAATACACCTTATGTTAATTTCGATTTGATGAACCAAAAAATGGTTTTTATTTTATCAAAATAATAATCTAAATATGATAATTTTAAATAAATTTTTTATTTATTGAAAATTAATAATATTTATGTCATAAATAACATTCTGACTGTTATTAAAATTAAAAAAATACTTCATTAATTTGTATTACCATATAAAAGTGTATTATAAGATTATTTAATGAAAATAATATTTATTTAAAATGTATAAATTTATTATAAAATATAATTCTAATAGAATTTAAATAATTTGGGTACAATTTTGGATTCCTCCTTTGTAATCCTAACATCATCATTATTACAACATCATAACCGATGATAATAATGAAAAACTATCTTATTTAAAAGTCCTAATGTCCATTGAACATATTGGACAATGTTCTAAATGTATGAAAACCATATTTCCCTAAAATAAACCATCATAATCTCTTTATCATTCACTACTTCAAATGAAAAGGTTCTTACACATCCTTTGGTAGTTTTAATTATTTTAAAAGTACTTCTTTTTCTTTTTACAGTCATTATGGAAGGAGCGATCATTATGGGGGAATTTAAGCATACAAGGTTTCATTTAGTTAATTTAATATTATTCAATGTGTATATCCCCTTACTCTTCCTAGTTTAAATACTCCATATCAAGGTAGTATTATAAAATTTCTTATAAAATGTAAAATTATCTTTATATGATAATATTATAAAACAATCATAATGAAATAAGAATTACTTGTATTAATAATATAAAGGAATTTTTTTGGCCGCTATAATACCTCTAGAATGAGAATCTCTCTATTAAACAAGTACATAAAGAACATAAAAACCTAAAGAGGAATGAATCAAATCATAAAAACATTAAACAATCACAATGTATTAATCTAAACAACATATATTCAAACACATCATCTCAACAAGAACTAAGAATCAAACTAATTGATAAATTACCTAAAACCTTATAAATTTGATGTGTATTTGGAAATATAATTTGTTAAAATATAGGTGTATCATAATGCATGATATAATAGATCATTTTATTATATTTT
Source organism: Viscum album (assembly GCA_963277665.1). Taxonomy (NCBI): domain Eukaryota; kingdom Viridiplantae; phylum Streptophyta; class Magnoliopsida; order Santalales; family Viscaceae; genus Viscum; species Viscum album. Next base: position 1,172,884,997 of record OY728155.1, read on the forward strand.
TCCTATCATAATTTATAACATTTCCATATCATAGAAGTATATTTTAAGTGTTATGATGTGGGAATATTATTATACAATTTATATTAACACCTACGACTGAGAATGGATGTCGAGACATAAGTGTTACCATATGAGTGATCTTACAGATAATCTATTATTAATATAAAGGTTTTATATGATGAAAAATTATGATAATTAATTTTCCAAGGGTTATAAATATTTTTAACCAAATTAATTTACTCATAACATATGATTAAATGCATGTGAAATTTCATAGAATCCTAGAGGGTCATAAAAAGATGTAGTCACCATGAGAGAGTATTAGTTCAAGGCTTCTTTCTTATTGTTGATTCTCCTTACCCATGTCCCATATTAATCTTCCTCCTTTACCATGAAGGACACTAGCATATCATAGAGAGAAATAGAATGTCCCTTGAGCTTTAAGTGATTCATGTTAGCCTGTGGAAACAAATTTGAGGAATAAGTCTAATGGATACCTATCAGTCATCTTTACCAAGAATCTAATTGAATATTATTTTTTCAACCATCTATGGTGTAAGTTTTATATTCACATTAATAATTTTAGTTATACATGGTTTCACTTTCAATGCCTGATTGATATTTTTATTAAAGGTTTCTAATTTTTTCCACTACTTTGATTGATCATTGTTGGATACTTATAAATCCATTAGTGTTATCATGACATTAAATTATTGTTAAATTTATGAAATCATATTGAAAACTTAAGAAAATATATATATCATATTATTGTCCTATTGTCTGTCATCAAATATGATTTATTTTTTATCTATAGATGGATATAATATATGTAATATTGTAGGTTGTGATCTATTCGTGCCATATGATATAAGATATAATAGGTGGTGATATAACACAATCCTTAGGTTTTTCATTATATCATAGCATAAAATATGGAATTTTATATGGTATAATGGAATCAATACATTTTAAAAGAATAGATAAATGCATCATAGGACTAGTATCAATGAAAATTTTATGATACGACACCCTACAACAAAGGGTTAGACTTATACAGTGGATTATTTTAATCCATGATTTCCAAGAATTTGGTTAATGCTATGTAGAACATGTTTTTTTTATATGGCCTATCATAAGACATAATTTCTAGGCTCGATAGGTTACTCTTACATTGCTCCTTGAACATTGGAGTTAATATTACATAGAGTCTTATCACATGCTATGATAACCAGACACCATTATATTTTTTTAACATAGAATACCACAAAACATCTCATACCACAATTATCAATCATAAAATATCATTGATAGTTCTTCCAGGGGTTATGATTCAAGACCTATCAATATCTAATTATGATATAACTAATATCATAGTATATTTTTAAAGGATTTTTTCTTAAGTTTTTATTATGAATTTATGATAAGGGATAATATTTCCAAAATATTTTATTTCATTTCTATGTAATTAATCCCCTAATCGTGATAAAACCAGGGGAATTTAACCATTTTTTTAATTTTTTAAAATTGGAATTAAACTGTTAAATGGGTCATATATTTATTTGTAATTATTATATTCATTTTGAGTTAACTAAAATCCATAAATCAATATAATGATTTTTAATAAATTTATTGATAAAAAGAATTCAATTTTGATTTTCAATTAATTCTATTTGTCTCTACTCAACCAAATAAATCCTATAGAAAATATGGATCTCCCTATTACAGGTTTGAAAAATTGAAAAGGAAAGAACTCATGATTTTTTTCATGTGTTCGATCCACTCACCATGCTTGACCAAACATGCTAGAAAATACCATAAAGGCAGACTCAAGATGCCAAAATCCAAGGGGACTAGTTGATAAAGATGTCTCATGAACACCTTAGCATCGATCCACTGACCACACTATAGTGAGACAACCTACCACATAGAGAAGATTCTATGAATTAATTTTTAAATATCACGGACTTACCACATGAAGGGTCTCAAGCTACTATAATAAGAACAATTAACTGGATATATAGAGACTGAAGTTACTCAACCTTTTGAAAATCCAACATAAAAGGATAAATATACCATATTTGGAACCCTCAAGTTTTTGTGTGGTAGTGACTATAAGAATACCTATAATTCACTATGTGACCACAGGATCACCCAACCTACTACATTAAGGGTTTGATCAACCATTCCTAGTAACCTCAATGTAAGAGTTTCTTCAAAAGTGTTTCACTTCATTGACCAAAAGTTGAATGATAAACAATGGGATTAAAAGGGAAGACCGAGTCTAGGGTTTTAGATTGATGAATTGGGGTAGTTGGAACATCTATATTGATAAATATGATTCAATCACTTGAGATTGACCCTTATTGAATTACCAGAGGGTACTGATAAAACTCAAAGAACCCGATGAAATTGAAATCAAATAAGAATGAGGACAACCAAATATTGACTCATGGTGGAATTAGGTTTAGTTTTAATCTCAAATTTTCACTAATAGAGGGGATCAAGATCTTGAAGTTAAAATAAATACCGATCTATGTTGAGATCTATCATTGATCCAAAAAATACAATTTAGAGAAATCATGCCTACTATCATTGAACATGATTATAGGAGGAGACCTAAAAGTAATGAGTCTACCTGAGATATTAGACCTTAATAAGGTTATTTGAAGCTTTAATTTAGATAATGTGGAGTATTGAATAAATAATGATGACAATTTGTTTTCTTATAATGATGAATATCAATGTGCTGATGACTTTAACTACAAACCAGAGACATCTAGTTGGCCGTGTGAGTCAGTGTCTAAGAATAGGTATCGAGCTTGATTATTTGAATTATTATGATGGCTATAGGTAGTTTTTTTGTTGGATTATTATTTGAAGAGTATGGTGTGGAATTTCTCATCCCCATTTCTATGTTTACGAGCATGAAGTACACTACATATGAGGTTCTTGATGATTTTCATAAGATAAACTTCAATTTCCATATTGTGTAAAGACCATGGATGAATTTATGAATCCATTATAGCTTGTAAAATATTTTCTTTCCAAGGAAGAGAAAAAAAATCAATGATGAATAATATAACAAAAATCAGAGCTGAAAACTTGTTACTTTACATTAAAACCACAGTATATAATGAAATTGTATCAAGAAAAAGGAGGCCTGAAGGACGCTAACCTAAGGAATAAAATGTCCAATGATTAAAAATTTAGAGAGAAGATTATAATATAGGGTGAATTGATCAATAATAATTTTTCTCACCATTTCTTCTGTATTTATTGGATTAACGAGAGGTCTTCTAAATATATTTTTCCAAACATTGAGTAATCAATTCCATGCTCCACTGATAAAAATAAAGCAGTGAACACCATTCCAGAACCATGTGATTAAAATGAATAATATTGAATGAAGAATTATTATTTTTATTAAAAAACACTTATAATTAAAATTCAATCCCATTCCAACATGTGAATCATTTTTCACAAGCCAATTCGACATCTAAATTGCATTGTAGTCAGAACTAGTGAAGATGATCTTCTTGGTTTCATCTAGAATGAGTATGGAGCTTGATCATGGGAATGAAATTTATTAAAAAATAATATTCATATGACCACCTTGTGAAATATTTACCATCTATTTTTATGCATGGAAACCATTAAAGAAGTGGAATCCTAGTGATAAATTTCAAAAATGTTTAAGAAAATAATAGCATTAATGGAGATGAAAAAGATATTCATGCTGATGATGCGGATAAAAATTATAAATCACACAAATAACCCCTGATCATTCTTTTATAAATGGGAAACTATTACCCAATGGATTGGGCCACTTCCATGATTACAAGATCAATATATTATCCCTTTTTTTTATTTATTTCATTTAACTTTCTTTCTATAATTCAATATTGATGGAACAATATTCAATTAGTGGCTATGTCATGGAGATCCACCTTACCCTTATATCAAATTAAACATTTTAATTGAATCTATTTTCTTTTTATCTCTATAGATATAATTGAATATTTTATATTATTAATAGATTTCATTATTTATATGCATTTTTAATTTATCTTCCCACTTTCACTGGAATGTTCAAATAGTCCACTCAAGTTCTCTCCACTACTTATGATCATGAGTAGTGGGATGATATAAGGGTAATTAGAGATTTCCTGTGACTATTCTATGTTATATTAGAGGCTAAAATGATTATTTTATCCTTTTGATTAAACTGAAACTTCGATAAGGGGTTAATATAATGAGCTTTCACTTAATTTGAGAGACAATAATAGATCTTAAATAGAATAATGATTTAACAGGTATGGTGTGTGGATATAAAAGGTTATGAAACTTCCTAAAATATGAATTTAAAACCAACATACTTCAATATTTTATTTGGCAGACCGAACCCATTAAATAAGAGGAAAACATATCTAACACACATTCCTCTCCAAATAAAACCTCATCCAACTATTTCTATATTAAACTTGAGTTTATAAAATTCATTTTGTAAGGAATACATGGAATTATTTTCATTAAACAAGAATAATTTCCATAAAAGCCAATATTATGTTTTAATTTTTTTAAAATGAATTCAACATCTGTATAAATCCAATTAATCTCACCTTGAATGTTTCGATTGAGAGGGTAAATGAACTATTCTATAAAGAATTACAAATTAAAGAATCACTAAAGAATGAGAGAGATAGAGAGAGATTGTAACAATTCCATTTGACAACTCTTCCTCTTCATTTAATTATTCCACTAGAGTTACTACTGGAAGTGAAAATACAGATTAAAATTTAGCTCAAATAAAGAGGACTTTAAGAGAATTGTATGAACCAAAATTAATCAAAAACTAATAATTAAAAATGAATGATAAATAGGATGGAGAGGTTAAAAATTGTATGGTTTGGTTACTACCTATATTTCATGGTTTTCTAAGAGAATATCATAATAGGAATATGATAGAATTTAAAAAGTCTACAATGCGTTCAAAGCTAGAGGAGTCATTTTGAATCAGATCAGCTGGAAGGCCTTACCATTATTTCTTGAAAGATTTTCCAAGGAGAGGCTCTATGAGTTCTTAATTGATGATAACACCCCATGGGACAAACTAAACAATAAATTACTCTAGAATTCTTGACTACATGAAGGAGTTCCCAACTGAGGAAGGATATTTATGAGACTGAATAAGTGGGTGGAGAAATACACTATGATTTATGGGAAATATGCACATGGGTAGAAACATCCTACCCAGACCAAACCTTTCAATAAAATAATTTAATGGTAATCATTTTCAATGTATTTATGTAAAGATACTGAAAAATTCTAGATACTTCCATTGGGGGAGCACTTATTAAAAAATATCCCACTCAAGTTAGAAAATATATTGAGTGGTTCTCAGAAAATTCTTATGAATTAAGTATGAGAACTAAAACAAAGATATAACGTCTAATAAAGAGTTATAAATATACTATATTTGAAAAAATTTGAACAACTAATATCACTTGCGAGATAGTATATTTTGAAAAATTTCCAGGTACTACATATCCTAGACCACCTTAAATATTCCAACATGTTCATTCCTTGGATGACCATACTTATAGTTTCCTATAGGTCCAAGAAATCTATGATACTATGTACCATAGGATATACTAGAAAAAATGATGAGGATTTGAAGGATTTAGAGAGTATTATATAATTCAATATGGTGTTAAAAAACAACAGTATCAAAAACCACCCTTCCAGTAAGGTTTTCAACAATCTTTTCAACCATGAACCTATTAAATACAGAGATCTCGAACATCTAATAACTATCAGCCATGGGAATATCAAGAAACCTAAATTTAGGGCCAAATAAAATAGATTTTAATGTTTATAAACACTCATGAAGCAATAATGTAGGAGCTACAAGGATAATATATATTGATTATTTTCTTCCCTTAATAACCGAAAAACTAAGGTTTATGAAAGCTCCTTGCTCAGTCGTTTCCAAACTCTAAGTGGAATTTTAGTTCTTTCACATTTATGATTGGAAAGAATATGGGGAAAAAATGAAGAATCATAATCTAAATTTGAAGATGGATGTTTAAAGCCTAAGTAACTGAAGAATCTATTCTTGGAAAAGAGATAGACAAAAACAACCACATGTGGAGACACCCCCAATTAATATTGACAATGGAAAATCCAAGGTGTAAGACACAAATTATCCCCATATTATATCCATATGAGTATTAAACTACAAAATAAATCCAAATTAGATTCAATTAAAAAATATATCATGGAGATATTTAAAATAGCGTAGATCAACATTCCCTTGCTAGAAGTTGTAAAAAATATCCCAAGACATGAAAAATATATTGATAAAATGAACACTATGAAGAAGATATCTCAAGGGAATGGAAAGGTAAATTTATTTACAAGTTTTTATTCTTTTACTGACCCATAATTACCTATTAAATTCCAAGATGTAAGTACCTTTCCTATCCTTTTTATTACAGGATAAATTATTTTTTTCCAATACACATTGTGATTCGGGAGAATCAATTAATGGAATTATTTATTTAGTTTATTCTTCCCTATAGATACGAGATATAAAACACACAAGAGTGATTTTATAACTTTATAAACAAACAAATACCAACCCATATGGATCACCATAGGATGTTCTGGTCATCATAAATATATTTTTATACCCTACTGATTTTTAACATCTTGAACCTAGAATAAGAAAAAGGTAAATCTCACTTCCCTATCATTTTAGGTAGTCCATATGACCATAATTTCAAAATAATTACAAATTTCAATTAATGAACCCCTTTAATGACTATTATAGAGCCTATAATGAATTTTAATATTATTGATTTAATGAAATAAACCAATGAAAAGTAATGTGTATTCCCCTTAAACCATGTTTAATTTCGTTTCGGTTCTAAAGAACAAGTTGAAATAATTTATTACATAATTATATTAATATAATCTTTAGGAAAACCTAATAATATTGATGAATATGTTTAGGAAAATGAGATAACTTTGGAAATTTTTATTTATTCTAATGAAAGCTATTTTAATGAATGTTACTTTGAGGATTTACTCACAAATATCTCTAAAACTTATGCTTTACATGTATATCATTCAAGAATGATTAAAAATAAGTTAAAAAATCGTTTGAAACCCCCTAAAATGGAATTTAAACTATTTAACCTAAATTTGAAATATGGTTATTTAAAGGAAAATAAAAAACTTCAAGTTATACCTTCAATCAATTTAAATCTCAATCAAGAACACCAACTTATTGAAATTATAAAACAAAACATTGGGAACCTATGAATATCCCCACATATAATTTTCTATTTAAATTTTTTTTATTTGACCATAGAGATGCATCACAATGCTTACTAGACTATGAACATGGTAAGAAAAGAGTTTAAAGAAGCTGGAATGTAGAGAAATATATTGATGATGGAACATGAGGAGCTGATAAGGGAGGAATATGAGAATACCCTATTTTACAAGGAGAGTGTTAGATCTTTCTATAATAGAATAATCCATGGAATAGATATTCAATTTTGAGATAAATTAATATTGTTTCCTTCACGAAAGAAGCTCATGACTAAAAAAATCATTCTTAGTGGAATGAGCCACATATTTTCACTAAGACATTTCTATTATTCAGGTTATCATCCCAAAAATAACTGTTTATACTTTCAATTGAATGTATATTCGAATTATTAATGTGAATGAAACAACTTATTAAACATTTTTCATTATTTTATAAACATTAATGTAGTAATTTCCTAGATATTATAACGCATTGAAAAAGTCATTGAAGTTCTCTACTATGATGAGAACATTTTAATTACATGATGATAGTATTAAATATAGTTCTGTGATAGGATAACATTATATCATAGGGCATATAGAATGTTGACTGTCTGGTGTAAGTACTCCTTTAAGAACAAAAAGAATGTTTACCCTAATATTGATATTTTTTATTGAGGATATTGATCATTATAACCAGAATAGTATAGTGTTATTATATTGTGAAGACCCAATATAGATCCCCTCTAGTGGTGATTTACATGTGCTCCTTTGATCTTTGAATAATACTGAGAAATCACCAAGTCATATCATGGTCGATTGATCATATTGCATTATTCAACTTTGATAACTTCAAATTCCTTTAGGATTAAAGGAATCTCTATTATTATTTTCATTCTTAATAGGATGAGGGGAGGAGGAAGATCATGCCTAGATTTTTTTTTCACAAAATTTATCCTCCTCTAGAAGTAATAATAGTTTATCTATAGACACAGGGTTTGGGTTTATGGTTAATTAATTGAACGAGGTTCCTTAATAAAATATTAAATCCCGAGAAACTCAATGTCATGTAATAAAATAATAATAGTATTTTATTCCATAGAATTCACTAACTGGCGTAAAGATAAATAATATTTTATGGTCTTGAAAATTAATATTATTCGCCAGAACTAATCCTGGTCCACTTTCCTCTTCAACATTTATCGAATACCCTAATAAATATTAAATATTTATTTATTCGTTCATTAAATAAATATTCTATTCACATACTGGTGTATAAATATTTATTTAATATTCACATAACTAAATAAATTATATATTTAATAAATAAATAAATATTTATTATGTAAAAAATAATTATAGATAAATAAATATTATAAATTCATATAATTAAATAATTAATTTACAAATAAATATTTATTTAATATTTTTTCTCTTTTAATATATATTGAATAAATATTAATTCCAAATTTGGAGAATAATATTTATTACAATTATTAAATATAAATAATATTTAACTGAGATGAAGGGAAACACTCTATGTGTGACACTTTAGGGATTTTTCTCACTTCTATTGGGTGAGCTTGCTTAAAGTCTAATATTACTGTCTAGAGACAGGTCAATACATCCATAGAGGAAAAAGATATGTCAGAATTTCAAAAACATATACAAATAAAAATTGTGTAATATAATCCATATGTCTTGATATCCCATAAAAAAGGTTTCATACTTGTGTCATAAAAATTAATACTTGACATACCTTTCTTTGATTATCCCAAATGAACATGTCTACATCACCATAGCCATGTAATTAATTTAAATGGTTTCATTCCAATAAAATTCTCTAGATATCAAATTATATAAATATAGAAGGAAAAAAATCCTTCCTCAAATTATTTATTAATATCATATCATCATGATGAACCCACTATACCCAAATTCACGATGATCACATGTTGTCATAGTTTGTCATAATACATCAAAGTGCTTGAGTCGTGACATGCATTAATAATTATATTAAAAACTAAGGATCATTACCCAAGATCGTATATAGAAATTTCCAATGGCACATAAACATGTAGAATTCCTATAGACATGTATATTCTCATAATCTCATATCTTAAAGATTACCAAGTGAAAAATTCAAGAGTTGAAGTCCCATCTGCTTACAAGTACTCGTACATGATGATAAACAAATAGTATTACCCATAATAGATTTTTATCTGACCATAGAAAAAGTTTAAGATTATCACTATAGTATTTTAAGGTTCTTATCACAATAGGGAACTGATATACCCCTTTCCATGCAGCCAATACTCTAGGGAATTATTATAGTAAAGTCACGTCTTGTTTGTTTCAATCATAGTGGATGCATGTGTTGGTCCTATAGACAACTTGGTTTTTTTTCAGATTCAATGGATCATCCATAATGTAAAAATCTGTAAATGTCATAACCAATGATTTTTTTAATAATATTTGAAGAATAAACACCTGAACTAAGTGATAATCTTTTCACATACATTTTATAATTAATTTATGCACAAGTAAAAATTTTACCTCGATCATGAGATCATTCCTCATTAAAGATGTTGATAATTATAACCAAATCACTATAGTGTTTTTGCACTATGATGTCCCAAAGTAGACCCCCACTAGCGATGATCCACATGTTCTCATTTGATCCCAGAAAAATGTTAATAAATAACTGGTTGCTAGCACACACGATTGATCATTTTGTATTATTTTCCTTGGATCACTTGATGTTCCACGAGGCATGAAGTAATCCCTCTCGGTATTCTTGTTCTTGAGATGATTATAGGAGGAGTAAGATATTGAGAGGAGTCCATTGTGTATAATAATTTAATCTTCTAAATAATGTGATAATAATATATTTATTGACATAGGTTTAGGTTTTAATATTTAATTAAATTTTACAAGGTCCATTTAATAAAATATTAAATCCCAAGAAACCTCATTCAATGTAATAAAATAATTATATAATATTATTTCCTAGAATTCCCTAATTGGGACAATGATTTATATTATTTTATAGACGAAAAAATTAATACGAATTATGAGACCTAATCTCAATCCTCTCTTCCTTCTTCAAAATTTATAGAATATCTAAATCAATATTATATTTTTATTCATTTAATAAATTGATAAATATTCTATTCACAAACCCATGAATAAATATTTATTTAATAATTTCATAACTAAATAAATTATTTATTTAATAAATAAATTATTAATTATTATGACACAACAAACAATAGATAAAAAATATTATATTTCTTTGTAATTAAACAACTACCTTGTGAATAAATATTTATTTAATATTTGTGATCATTTAACAAATCTTGAATAATTATTAATTCTCATTTTGGAGAATAATATTTATTTCAATTGTTAAATATAAATAATATTTAACTAACATCAATGTAAACACTTTGTGAATGTATCTTTAGGCCTCTTTCTCAGTGGAATTTGGTGGGCTTACCTAATATCCCAGATTACTATCTAATAACAGGTCAGGGTACCCACAAAGAAAAAGATATGTGATAATGATTAAAACACATGTGATAAATCATTTTGTAATATAACCCCCTTGAATCGATATGTAATAAAGTTGGTTTCATACTTGTGTCATCAACCCAAATGCTTGATATATCATATTCTATAAATATATAATGGAAAAAATCCTTCCTCAACTTATTCATTAATAAAATATCATTCATGATTCATCCAACGTACAAAACTTCACTACAATCACTTGTCATCACAATTTACATGAATACATCAAAGATCATGATTCGTGAAAAGAATCAGTAATAATATTAATGTCTGAGGATCATTACACATACTCGATGGAAGGAAAAATGAATGACATATAAACTTGTGGAATTACTATAGGCATGTTTGTTCTCATAATCTCTCATCTTAGATATTACCATGTAAAAACTTCATGAGATGAATTCTCATATTCTTATGAGTACTCACACATGATGGTTAACATACCATTTTCCCCATCATAGAATTTTATTTGATCATATAAAAGGTTTAAGAATATCTTAATATAATTTAAATGTTCTCATCACAATGGGGAACTGTTATACACTTTTCAATGTGAAAAATAGTCTAGGGAATTGTTACAATAAATTCACATTGAACTATGAAAAATATATTATAATATATTTCAATATTTATCCAATTATTTGAATATATAGATATGAAATCTAAAGTACAAATAGTAGGTTCTAGGAAACCAAATCCATGAGATTCTCACTTGGACTAGAGCCAACTGACAATGAATCTTAGTCCACTAGCTCTCACATGATGATAATGTTTTTGGTGAGTTCATTATTTAGTTAAGTTGTCCACCATGTTGTCTTACAAGGAAACTATACTCACATTGATATCACTTATCTAAGAAAAATCCCTCCAGACATTTTGTTTCTAAAGTATGTGATTTTTCTAATGATGCAACCTTAACTATTTTACAATAGCCACCACTACATTATTACCACAATAGAGTGTCATAGGGTATTTTTTATTAGGTACCATGTAAATATCATGGAAAAATGTGTGAATGATAACTTCTTTTTTAGTGTTTTCCTAAGTCATAATATACTCAAACAATACTGTAGAATCAGAAAACACAACTTTTGTTGATCTCTTCCATCTCACAACACCTCTATTGAGATTAAAGATATATCCTAAATGTGATTTCATATCATCTTTATATGTTTTGAAACTATAATATTTATATCCCCTGATGAATAGTTCCTCATTTACTCCACAAAATAGGATCATATCCATAGTACACCTCGATACTTAAGCATACTCTTGGCTACTATCCGATGGAAGTTATCTAGGTCTACTTGATTTCTTCCCGCCATTCACAAGTCATAGGTGATATATATCCTGGTACATAGCATAACATACATTACTTTCCTAATCACTGACACGTATGGAGTCTTTCAATCCTATTTATTTCCTTATGTTTCTAAGGAAACATTTTCTTTGAAATATAAATTCCATGTGACACTAGAAATAATCCACTTTTCGATTGATCCATAATAAATTTCTTCAGTATCTTGTAAATGTTTTCACTTTACTTTAGTCTAAGTAGCCTTGTAGATCTATCTCAATGTATCTTGATCCCAAGAATATATGATTATTCACTTATTTAATCCATAGAAAATCTTTTATTAAACCATTATTAGAAATATTGTAAGGATGATATTTTATTTCTAATTGGTAGTGTTTAATCAATATAAACTATCAAAAAAATGACCACACTCCCACTAAACCACTTATTGATAAAATGATAAAATTAATTATACTTAAAACCAAATGATATTATGGATTAATCAAACTAAAATTTCCATGACCTGGATTATTACTTTAATACATAAATGGGTCTCTTTAACTTACATTCTTTTTTGGAATCCTTTGGAGTCACAAGTCTCAAATTTATTCTTTATGAAACAATATTCTATTATGGCTTTATCAAACTGACTATTCCATGGAATGGATTATTTCTTTAATTAGTAAATAGATATTTTAAACTTACATACATTTTTGGAATCATTTAGAGTTTTGAACCCATCAAATATTTTCATATAGACATCTTCCTAAACATTCCCATTAAGTAAATCTACTTTAATATCCATATTAAAAATACCATAGTCATGACAAGATACCATGGAAATTATAATTATGACTGATTTTAGTATAGAAAAGGGTGAAAAGGTTTCACCATAGTCTTTGACTTGATTATATTTGAACCCTTTTGAAACTAGTAATGGATTATATGTACTAAATTTTACATCTATAACCAGTTTCTTCTTAAATAAATATTTAAAAAAACATGCCTTACATCTACTATAGGGTTTACCAATACCTAGAACTGGTTATATTACATGGAATAAATTTCATAATTCATAGGTTCTTTCCATTTTTCAGTTTCTCTACCACTTATTACTTCCTTGTAGGTTAAATGATTATTATTATCAACTAATAACGAGTCACAATAATCACTATCTAGAAAACCATTTTTTATCTAACCTATCTCATACTATTACATAGTACTTGTGTCTATGGAACATCCTCTTCCATGGGGATTTGTGGAATATTCTTCAGTGCTAACTCTTGTGTATCTTAATCTTAGAATGAAACGATATTTATCTTTCTCCCATTATCTCCTTTGGATATGTGATCCCTTTTAAAGAAAGGTGAAAAAACATTCATATATAAAAGATTTTATAGGTAATATAAATTAGATACCTTATTATACCCTATAAAGATAAACATAGTTCATTGGGGTGAATGTTTTTTCCATAAATAACCTTAACATATTATTTAGAACCCCACACTTGTATATGAAATGACATGGGTTTATTTCCATACCAAAGCTCATATAGAATATTTGTTGTTACTTTAGTTGGTATTTTGGTTAGTATGTATGCTACTATCTATATTGTGTATACTCAAAAGTATAGTGTAAGGATTCCTTATCTTATTATTGATCTTACCATGTCGAACAACACACAATTCATCCTTTAACTTACACCATTAAAATGTGGTGTATAAGGAGTGAATTGGGATTAAATTACAAACATCCATAAATAATAAATGAATTATTAATTAAGGTATTCTCCTCTATATTATAATTAATGTTTCATAATCTTCATACTAATATAGTTATCAAATTCATTCTTATCTTCGTTGAATCTATTAAAGGGACCAGACTTATACCTCATTAGGTAGACATATCCAAATCTACTAATATAATCAATAAAATTTATGAAGTATGAGTACCCACCCCTAGCTTTAATTATAAATGGTCCACACACTTCGATATGAACCAACTTAATAAGCTCATTGGCACTTTCAACTTATCCAATAAATTTGGATTTGGTAATTTTTTCCTTATAAACATTTATAACATACACCAAATCACTTTAGTTAAAATTAATCCAAATATCCAAAATGGTGTAATTTTTTCAAATGGATTCCATTTACCTATACTATATAGTGATTCCATAGTTGGGTGTGATATTGGTAATGGGATTTTTCTTCATTATCAATTTTTATAATTTGTCTTGTGTAATCCAACATGTAAAGATTTTTATTTAAATATTATTTAACATAATAAATGATTTCTTAATAATATAATAAAATATTATTTCTAAACTTGAAAATAAATCCATTTGTATCATGTTTGTAGATAGAAATAATGTTTTTTTAGCAAACGACACATAATAAAATTATTTTACAACCAAGACCATTCTATCTATAAATTCACAGTGGTAATCATCAATGTCCACAATAACATGTATGGATCCATTGACTACTTTTTGATCAAACTATGCTTAAGAAATCTTCTATAATCCACCTTGTTCCTATAATTTAATACATATGTGAACACCACATGTCATATCTAAAACCTAATTTATAGAAATATATAAATTATAATAGATAAAAACCAAACTGAAAACTTCCTCTTTATTATTTTTCTAGGTGTTGTTTTTATTCCAGAGAACCTTCTTGCTGTAAGAGAAATAGATATAATCTTGTCCCCTTTCTTCCCCCTTGATCATCATATTCTTGGAGGGATGTTGTGTAAAATATTTAGGCTTGTATTTAGTCCTGGATCTATTAATATAGAATTTAATTTTATTCAATATAAGGATAGAAGTATTTTCACACTTCATATCATTATAACCATGGAGATGTATAGTGAGATGATCTAGGAGAGACTTCTCTATGTTGTTCATATTTAAATTAACAAAATAACAAGAGACTATTTGATGGAGTGGTGAAAGAATGAGATCAATGCATAGTTCATTGGGTAACAAAAACACTAGAACCTCTAGGCGCTCAATGTAGCCAATAATTATGACTATATGAGGCCTAGATGGACCACATTCTATAGGATTGATCGTGAAGAGAACCATGAATATGTCAAACCATTACATCATTTCTCCATCTGGATAAAGATAATGGAGATGCTATAGCACACTATATTTATCCATGTTTGTATGAAACTTCATGAGTTTGATAAACATGGATGAAAACATTAAACGATGAACATATGATGCATCATTCAGGTTTTTCTCACAGAAAAACTCCCCATCACTCAATTCCTTAGTAGGTGAATCAATAATTGGGGATTCTATAACATAATACTTTTATTCATGGTGAAACACTACCTATAGTTATATAAACCTTTCCTAGAAGTTACTGCTAGTAAGTATATGGTCTTTATTCAGAATTGATCATATGGATAAGGTTGTTGAAAACTTTTCATTGATCTATAATAATATATCATATTATTAATACTTTTCTTGATTACAAATTATATGAGACATAATAATATTAATTTTAATATTATAAAGTCTCTAACAATTCTATAAAGTCTCAAAAACACTCACCATTGAACCTGAAATGTCCCAATAATCTAGGAATTTAACTGGAAAGGATCCATATTTTTCTCTTTATGATCTAGAATATAGACATGAAAACCATTAGAATATGTTTAGATAGAAAAATATTCCAACTGTGTACTTTCAATTCCATGTTCTATTGAGTAGACTCCCCAATCCAAAAATTCTGAATTTGATTTCCTCAACAATAAACTACAAATTTGTATTAAATAGACTATATATATTGAATTCAATACAAGTTTGGTTAATTCGACCCATAATCTTAGCTAAGACCCCCCTATAATTAAAATTTCTCCTGAATATGGCCTGAACCAACACTTTAACTATGGTTTATCTTAATTTAGATAATGTAAATCATAATGAATTAATAATAACTTGATTAATTTTTTATTATGTGTCAATTTTCTTATATTATCTTTTACAAGTATTTTTAACAGTACATGGATTTTAGTTTAGATATTAACCATGTAATGATAAAACATTTAAAAATAATCCTTTTATTTTAATACCATATTTTGACATTAAAACATTTATTTATGTGATATTGGCCTTGAATCCATAAAATAAATCATCCATAAAATGAAATAAGATAAATATATAAATATTAAAATCATGATCTAATCTAATGGTTGATTTATTGAGAATTAAATGCATAAACCTATGACCCAAGGGGGAAAATATTTGTGTTAGTCTTGGAAATAGTTGCAATATTCCACCTATCCACCAATGTATCGCCTATATTGGTTTCATATCAATTTTATCTTGAGTCTCCTTTGCCTCAAAACTACCTTGAACCAACACCATGCACCTTCAGATACTCATTTTATTATATATGTTTTATAACTCACATGTAGTTGAGGGGAAAAAAGAATTTTTAATAGGAATTACATAAAACAACATTAGACACACATGTCTTATGTAAAAAAGTAGGGAGGAATGACACAGATAACATCATATATAATTTAGTAATAAATTGTGTTAAATCCATGAAAGAAATTAAAATAAATAAAATCAACACATACAAATGTTTGTTGAATGATCATGATCAATCATACAAATATGACTCTACATCTAAATAAAATAGCTATCATTCATTTCAATTTGTTCTTCAATAAGATAAAAACACAAAAATTAATATGATTAATTATCTTATTAATCAATTAATTCATTTTATCTTTTTTACATCCAATCATCCAAGATATTCTAACCCACTATGATTTTAAATAAAAAATAATTTAATTTTATTTTAAATTTAATAAAATAGTACATAACTTTTTACTTTGAAGAATCATGAATATTTACTATCTAAACTACTCATTATGTTCTTTGTTGTATTTAGTGCACCCAATAGACAATTGTGTATACGACATGTGTTGTAATTTTAGGGCGTGTACTGTCAAATTAATGACACAAAAAAAATGAAAATTATATTGCCAGTATGATTTAATGCATGATGATTCTTTTTTATTCAATGACAATAAATGACTTATAGTTTTGAATATTACATGGAATTGATTAAGTATTTAATATAATATAAAAACTGATAAACAATTTATACTATCAATTTAATGACTCACATTACTCTGGTTGATGAGGTTTAATATAGTAATTAATTTAATTTAATATTTCCACATGAGTAGGTAAATTACATGGAATATGATGGTTGGACATAGGGTGTGTACATTGCTTCACCATATGTCCTCAATACACACCTAGGGACTCGACATGTACTTATTATAGACATTTATTAATTTCATGTTGTTCAAGGAAGATACACAATGTTTAATTCAAGTTTCATAGATTCCAGCCTGTACACATGGTGTATTAATTACATGACACATCATAACCCTATGTTTTTAGATATGAAAAAACATGGAATACACAATGTTTGGGAAATTTGAAAGGAATGTTATTTGTAAAATCTATGTGCACCTAGTGTGGTCTACATGCAATGTATTTTATACATTTAGTGTGTATTTATCACATGATGACCTGAAGTCCACACATGTGTCATAGTGAAATGAACTAGGATGCATGATGTATAACAAAAGTGTACTCTCCATGTCACCCTATTTTATCTGGAAAAATTTCTTATCCCCTCTGGATGGGTTCTTCATATTCTATCTATATTAATGAATAAATCAAGGAAGGATTTTTTTTCATATTTATAGATATTAATATCTTATCCCTAATAAAAAATAGAACCATTGCATTGAATTCAATGGTCATGTGTAACAATGAGTTTATTTTAGGTAATCAAAGAAAGTAATATCAAGAATATCAGTTGATGGTTGTACTGTATGATTAACTTGATGAGATATCATGATAAAGGGATTATATTACACTACCCGCACTCATCTGTGGTTGTCAATGTGGTGACATTAAATTCTTATCCTGAGTTAATTGACCTATTTCTAGATATTAATCTTGAACATTAGGCAAGATCTCCTAATTCCAACTAGGAAAAATCTTAGAGAGTCCCACAATAAGTGTTTAATGATCTCAATTAAATTCTATTTTAATTTAATATTCTGAATTAATATTATTCTCAAGTCTGAGGAATAATATTTTTTCATAATTTATTGACCTCTTAAATTAAATAAATATTTATTCATAAGGTAATTTTATAATTAAATATATATAATATTTTTTTATTGAATAAATATTTAATTAAAATATTTATTAGATAATTAGATGAATGTAGAGAAGGACTATTATACCATGTAAAGCTCGAGAAATAAATATTAATTCGCAAGATAGTAAAAAAATATTTATTATTGTGGCAGTTAGTGCACACCTTGATAAAATAATATTATAATTTTATTATTTTATTATAAGGGTTTATTAAATTATTATGGGACCTTGTCCAATTAATAAAATATTAAAACCTAACCCCATGTCTATAAATAGACGGTTATCACATACTAGATAAGGTTAATCATTGTACATAATGGATTCCTCCTATGACATTCCTCCTTCTATCATCCTCTCATGACTGAGAATAACAAAAGAGATTCCTTAAATCCTGATGAAACATGAAGCGATCAAATGAGAATAATACAAGATGGTTAATTGGCCATGCCACCACCCAATGTTTCAACTACATTGTTTGAAGATCAAAAGAGCACATGTGGATCACCGCAATAGAAATTCTACACTTGGATATTACAAGAGAAAGGATGGTAGAAAAAGGATCTTTGATGATCAACAACTTTATTGAAGAAAGATCACAAGATTGGGTATTTTTTATTTTGATATATTTAAATTAACCATAAATTTAATTTGAAAATTACTTCTCTTGGTTTTGGTTTTTGTCTTTGTCAATATTCCTTGGTTACATAATTAACTTTATTGTACATTTTGAATGATTAATTGAATCTTAAAATTACTAACCCAGGATCTACCTCGATATGTCCTTATGCAATTATAAGAACCAACAAGTTGACATAGAGTAGTCATGTTAAAGTTTATAATAATTTATTTGATTGTTAATCCTTACATATTTAAAATTTAAATTTAATTTCATGTTTACTTATTCTTCATTCATTCATCAAGATCTATTATTACTCTTATCCATATCAAAACTACATAACCAAGATTGGTTAATAATTAACAAATATAATATATGAAGAACCTATTTGGTTGTTTTAAGAACTTTGGATGGATAACAAAGGTTTACACGGTGTGTACTCATTTATTCACACACCGTATATCATTTTTCCTTGCAACAAGGCACCCATGTGGACTCCAGCTCATCATTTAATGAATACAAACTACATAAATTAAATGTATTGAGTATTTAATTTCTAGGGTGGCACATAGATTTTTTGGACTACACCTGACACACGCCTACCATGGGGCATGTAAAAACAATACATAAATTTCCTATGTATAGTATAGTAGTTAAATATAGGTATTATACTGAAGAGGAGTAAAAAAACAATGTTTTCACTTTTTATTAATTTTATGAAAAACTGATTTGGATTAATTTTGATAAATATAGAGAAATAATTGGGTTTATTAAATAGATTTTTAAAAAAATTGAGAAAGACAGCGATCAGAGCCAGTTTGGCTAGATCTAGTACCATGGTATCATGGTTTTCAAATTTTACCCCTTTTATTTTGTTGACTGGTAAGAGAGAGATTCATTTACTGAGTCCTTTCTCTCACTTGGATAGATGATTATGAAGAGAATATTATTATATGAAACCACATGTTGTTCTACCCTCCCTGTGTGTGTAGCATTGTGGTAGGTTTTATTTATTAATTATATAAATCCATAACCAGGAATTGTTTTTCTCTTAATAAATGAATATTCCAACATACAATCTTAAACACGTGATGAAGACCATAGAGAACTCACCACCAAACCCTAATCTAGTACAATATATACAAAAAATATTGGGTGGAGGGAGATATAGATAATCTACCAAAGTAATTAAAATTAATAGAATCAAAACCTAATGAAATGACATTTTGAATTTAAAAATAAATTAATAATTGTAATTAGACGTAGAAAAAGAAAGGATATTATAAAATTTAATAACAAACACTCAAGTAAAGCACATAAGCCCAACCTATCCCTTTTCTAATCACTCAAAGGAACTACCCATCCATATATGGGGAAGTCGAAGTCATGTTGATTTGGGAGAGGGGAGATAATGAAGAATAAATAAAATAAAAGAAAAATAAATAAGGGAAATAAATATACAGTATACCATCATCTAGAGCATCCCTATCCAATAAATAATCTTAAATAAAACTATGGACTCTTATTTATAGACATGGATGAATATTTGGAGTGTCATATTGGTCCATTTTTATAGGAAAAAGGGATCAAATTTTAGCTCTAGAATTTTCCTTAAAGGATTTCATGTGATAAAACCATTTTATGAAATAATTTGGAAAATTAGAATTCTATTTTTTTCCAAATTGTGTTTTTAGTTTTACCACAAAATCTCATCTTCAACCTCCATATTTAGAATAATTTATAGCCAATTTACTATAATATTTTATTTTGGAATGGAAGAATATTTGAATTTTGAAAATATGATTTCCCATGAATTTATGGCCATGATATCAATAGAATAAAGTGGGGATATAGTTATGAAATTTGTTAATAATTATTTTATCTATATAAATTTCTAGTTTTAGATCCAATTTTAAATAAATTTATGATATATAGGCCCAAATTCAAAAACATCCAAATCTGTGTACAGATTTTGAGGCTTGACTGGTGAGCTTATTTTGGGACCCCAAATGTTGGATTCAACCCTCAGTCCAAAATAATGAAATGAAGCACAATATGTTTTTAAGACTAAATAAAAGGAATTTAATAAATTAAATCAGTGTATAAAATGTTATGGAAAAATAAATAAATTAATTAAAACAGTTAAAATCCAAAATAAGTCTATTTTTGAAATTAAGCTCAAAATTATTCTAGAACCATAAAATGTTACAATTGACCATAAAATAACAATTTTGTGGGATTAAAAACATTGAGGTTAAAATTAAAATGACTTAAAATATTTTATCTATCAATTCCCCCACACTTAAACCATTCTAGTCCTTAAGCATGAAATATCAACATAAAAAAATAGGTACAACATGTCATCAATATTTAAAATCCAAATAAATTAAATAAAATGATTTTTAATGTTGGACCAAACATTCAATATTTACACAAAACATAAATTAAACTTCACACTTTTCAATGAAATGAATCAACCCAAGTTTTTTTACCTTTTCCCATTGAGAACTGGGGGGTCTTATCCTATCATTCATTCAGATATTATAATTCATTATTTTAAAAAAAATCCACACC
This sequence comes from Viscum album, assembly GCA_963277665.1. Taxonomy (NCBI): domain Eukaryota; kingdom Viridiplantae; phylum Streptophyta; class Magnoliopsida; order Santalales; family Viscaceae; genus Viscum; species Viscum album. The sequence goes on from OY728155.1 coordinate 1,172,906,588, forward strand.
ATGATTTACCTCACACTGGATTATTTTCTCTCATTACAAATGAAAAAAATTCAATTAGAGTTATGCACTTATCATGAGTATATTCTCCTTTTCCATAGTCATGTAAAAGAACTAATTCATCCACTACACAAATTCAAAATTTACATTAAATCAAGAGGGATTTTCAAATAAGGATATGATGAATTCGAGGATTAAGGTTTATAGAATTTATGTTTTAAAAATCAAGGATTAAAGGATGAGGCTAATCTCTAAATTATAAAGAATAATTAAAAATGTAAAAGTGTAATGACATTCTACCCATAAAAGTAGAATCTCCCACTTTACCCAAGATCAATGTAATGGTCATGAGAAAAGAAATCATAATGAAATATTTTTGCACCCTCTTGAATTAATTTGTTTTTATAATGTTAATATTAGAATAAATCTCACAGAAACCACCTAACCATATATGATCAAAATCATCTGTATGGTATTGGTGACTTTTGATTCTCTTAAGTTAAAAGCCATTTTTTTCAAAAGGGGAAAACTATAAAGTAAATTGAATTAATAAAAAAACTTTCTTAATACCCAAAATATAGTACCCGCACATTTTTTTACTTTTAATTTAAAAAATCCTTTTTACCAAGATATACCATACCCTTATACTTAAAATTTAAAATAACATGCAATATAGAGTTGGGTAGGAATGGATGAAAATTAATTCCAATGTGGATCATTCCTAGAAAGGTAATTCTTGGATTATATGATCTAAACAAGCATTTATACCATGGTGGATCCAATTATAAGGTCTTAGTAAAAGTTTCCTCAATCTTTTTAAATGTAGTTTTGCACAGTCATAGCTTCGCAAAGTTCCAATGCAAGTTCTAGTTGGTGTCATGACCCAAGATCACTCAAGAAATATGCTCAATATATTAATAGGAAATATTTTCTCTAGAAATATCTTAGGAATATAACATGTAATTTGGGACAATCACTCATGGAATGAAATAAAAATAAAAAATTAATCCAAACAAATTTTAGAAATTCAAACATGAAAACGATAGGGAAATTTTATTTTAGTGAATGAACTAATTCCCTCAAATCATGAGTCATTAATTCAATATCCATGAATCACTATAATTATTCAATTTACCATTTTACTCATTAAATATTATTTTATTTGAAATCTAAAACAAGGTATCCTATGGTTCCTATGAAATTTATGTTTCCTAGATCAATCAATTTAATCCAAAAAGCTAATTTTGGGCATGCAATTTTTTTTAAAAGTTCAAGAACAAATTTTCAAAAAAATATAGGTAATTAAAAAAATATTGAATGTAAAATAAAAATCCATTTTGCAATGATGCTTAAATCAGGTGGTACAGGTCCTATTCCTTCAGTTCTGTTTTGTTTCACTTTCACAACATGTATTCATTTCACAATGTGTGTCCTATTCAATTTATCCATTTTTTATCCTTGCATCATCTTCATTAATGTACCTAAAAAATAAGAATAAAAGTAAATGATAGTGCATGCATGTTCAATCATTATAGAATATGACCAAGGGGAAGAGTGGACTAAGGAAAAAACATGGATTACCTCCCAAAAGCTCTTTTGTTTAATGTCATTGGCTCGACTCAACAATCAATTATTTTTGAAAAATCATACACTACAAGATTCTCTACCCCATACTTAATTGATTTAGTTTCTTTAATGAAATCAAATTTATTTATTTATGAATATAGATATAAAATAAATTTAATAAATTTAATTAATTTTAAAGTAATGAAACAACCTAGTGGGTATTCATTGATTACCAGGTTGAAGAAGCATAATCTCTATCACTGGTTTTTAAAAATTATTCAGATTCCTTCATTTTTTGTCCAATTGATATTGATTTGGAAAAAATACAAGGAAAACATTATGTGCATTCTTACAACTGGCTTTATTTTTGAACATTTTCTCTTTCACAACATAGAGAACATCTTGTTATAGCCTTTCTATGTACCCCTCACCGAATTCCCCCCTTGATTTTTTCCTTGTTCCTAGAAAAAAAAAGTTAAAGCAACAAGAATAGGATTTATGACCATGCTTAATACACCACAATCAAAACTTTTGAAATTTTTTCTTCCATGTTGGTTTCTAATCTGTGAGGATATTTTTTGACATCTTGTGGTAATTCTAACCTAATTTTTCATATAGGGTCATGTCCTTCTGGAAAAATTATTCTCTTATATATTGAAGTTGAAGACTTCACATCAATTTTATTGACCTGCATGACCTTTATTGGTTTTGATATATACATTATTAAATTAAAAATTCCTATTTTGAATTTTATTGGGTACATATTTACCTTTCTATTTTGGTCCATTCTTCTCATTATTTTGAAAAGACCGTTCAAATTACTATAAATATTTTATTAATTTTTCCCTAACCTTGTTCAATTTGAGTTTTAGAGTGAAACATATAGAATGAATCTCGTACAATTCTTCTTCCTTTTCAGATCTCTCTATTTAAAGATATGTGTTAATCTTATAATGTTTAGCCTCTTTGAGTTGATAATTATTTATCACAAAATCTTATCCTGATTTCAACTCATCATCCTCTTCTAAAAAACTGTTTAATTAGTCTGATGTTGTCTCTTATTATTTTTCAGTTGGTTCTATAACTTCTTTGTGGGAGATTTAATTTAGTGAATTTTCTCTTGACAGATCCTCTATGGTTTCTAGTATATTGAAATTCACTTGACTATATCCGAGCTCTATTGAATGTTTTACCTCAAGCATGTTGATGAATGTATTTGCAGTATTTAAGAACAATATCCCTATGGTGATGGGTGAGTGTTATGAACTCATATATTCTTCCATTATAATCATGTAAAAGTCAGCTGGGAACAATCGACCTTAGACTTTCACATGAACATATTCCAAATAACATGTTGTGAAAAAAATAGATTTGTTTGCGAGCTGCACCACCACTATAGTTGGCATAAATTATCCAATATTAAAATATTTATATAGAGAGTGACGCAATATGTTTATCAAAGCACCTAAATCACACAAAGCATCAACAAAATTTAAAGACCCAATAGTATAGGGAATATAGAATTTCCCTAGATCTTGAAATTTTTGCGATATTATTAGTGTGATCAGTGATGAGATTCTTCTTACTAAGATTATTCTCTCATTTCTAACTAGTCACCTTATTTTCATGCAAATCTCCTTCAAAAATTTTGTATACTTAAGGATTTTTCAAATTTCTTCTAGTAGTGGGATGATGATCTCAATTTTATGGAAGGCTTCCTAAATTTCCCATTGAAGTCACTCATATACACCCTTATTTGACTCAAATAATGTACATGGGAATGGAGATTAGATATCCTTTTCTCCCTTTATTGTTTCTATAAGGTCATTTCTAGATATTATTTTTTTACCATTGTTTTTACATTTTCATGACACTTATCATCATCTCTTTTCAGGATGGGTGGATCTTTAAAATTATTCTTGGATTTATCATCCCCATGTTGTTTAATTATATGGAGCTCTTTAATTATTATTTTTGTGGTCACACATACAAAATTTTTGGGATTTGAACTGTTTTCACCTGAAGATTTAATTTATTCTTGGTTAGAATATCTATAAGGCTGTCCAAATTATTGTCAAATTTTTTTACTATCTTCTTTCTTAATTTCTTGGTGGGTCTTCTAATAACTTGTTGAGGGTTTTTATATGGTTGATCTAGGTATATATTTTTATATTATTTTTAGAATGTAGAAGCGTTATGGTATTTCTACATCTAAAATGGAGGTTGATTTTGGTATTGATTTTGAAAAGGAGTTCTATCCTGGTTTTATTGGAATCCATATCTAGGCAGGGTCTAGGGTTGATGTAGCTAATTTGACTAGAATTTCCTTTTATAATAGGAATAAGAAAAACATTTAGTCCCCTGCACTTCTGTACATTGATTTGTGTAATGATAAATAGAAGATAATAAACCACATATTCGAGTTGGACCTTATTGTTCCTTCACTTGGTTCACATAAATTTGTCTCATCATATAGTCATTTATTTAAGTGTTGCATAAAGTAAGGGTGAAGAAGAATCAGAATTACTTACCTCATAGATTCCTATGGTTCCCATAACTCTAGTGATGAATTTATATGAGTTTTGTGTAATCTTTTCAATCAGTACTCAGGAATCTATTGATGAATTGGCAATCAATAATCCTCCAGATGAGGCATCTATAAAATTGAGATCATTTTTGATAAGTCCGTAATAGAAGAAAACTTGGAAGTGGTATTCCTCCATAGTCTGATGTGGAAAACTTACATAGAGCTTCTTGAATCACTCCCAATACCGATAAAGTGTCTCCCTCATTGATTTGAAATTAACATAGATCCCTTTTCATAAGTTTGAGCTCTTGGATGCAGGAAAAAACCTTTTCATGAATAATCTTTGCTGATCTTCCCAATCATGGACCACTCCTGGTTGTAGACTATACAACCCTTCCTTTGTCACTCCCTCAAGTGATAAAGGAATTAACTCCACTTTTATATCTTCCTCCGCAACTCCTTGAGGTCTGCAACTGAAGAAAATATTTTTAAATTCCTAGATATGTATGTTTGGTTCTTCTCTTGCAAGACTATTGAATTTATGTTTAATTTGAAACATGTTAATGTGTAATTCAAAATCATTATCTAAGGTAGAGATAACTAGTTGATTTTTTTGGATAGTGAATTGTGGTGCAAAGATATCGTGTAGACTTTGATTAGGATTTCCAACCATTATTATTGGTTCAGAGTGATCAATGAAAGTTTCAATTGAAACTATGAGGTGTATTTCCTCAAAATATATTGGTAAACATTTATTTCTCAATTGGGATATTTTTCATTCAATTTTTGGATCAAATTAAATTTTTATTTTAACTATGATTACTTAAATTTTGTTTTTATTTATGTTGTTTTGAGGAAATTCCTCCCTAGAAATAGTGCTAAGTTTGATGCTCAACTATTGTGGGGCGTGGAAAAATAATATTTAAATTAACTAAGTATAGTATAATAGTTAAATCTAGGCAGTATCCTGAAGAGGAGTGAACAAAAAACAAGTTTGTCAGTTTTATTAGTTTTAAGAATAACTGGTTTTAATTAATTTATAGAAAGTGTGAGTAAGAATAGATTTGATTAAATGGATTTTTAAAATAGTTGAGAAAGATAGTGATCAAAGAAGGTTCAGTTAGAACTAGTGTCATGCTATCATGGTTTCTTAATTTTATCCCTTTTTATTATGTTTACTGGTAAGAGATAAATTCATCTACCATATCCTTAATCTCCCTTATATAGATGGTTATTATGAGAATATTTATATATGAAACCTTAGGTTGGTCTACCCTTCGTCCTTCATGTGTAGCATTATTACAAGTTTTCTTAATTAATTAGGGTAATCCCTGATTAGGAATTATTGTTCCCTAATAAACCAATATTATAGAATAAAATCTTACACACATGCTGATGACCATTGATAACTATCTACCTAAACCTAATATATTCCAATATATATATAAAATAATTGGGTAGAGGTAGATATGGATCATCGACCAAAAAAATTAAAATTAACAGAATAAAAAACTTATTGAAACCACATTCATAATTTTAAACTGATTTAAGAATTGAAACTATATTTATAAAGAATAAATAATATTACTAAATTTAATAAAAAAAACTCAAGAAAATCACATATTTCATGTATCCACATTTGTTTATCACTCAAAGGAAATGCCCTTCAATGTATGGGGATGTCGAGTTGATTCTTAAGAGGGGAGATATTGAATAATAAAAAAAATAAATGAAAAAAAATGAACAGAAAAAAATATATAGCATGAAATAATCTATATCTTCCCCCTATGATCTATACTCATAAATCAACCCCTTAATTCTTATTTTTATGCATGTAAGAAGATTTAGGGTGTCATAATGTTAAATATTTATAGCCAAAATTGGTGAAATTTTGGATACATAATTTTACTTCAAAATTTTTCATGAAATAAAACCATTTAATTAATGAATCGGTAAATTTTGTCTTATATAAAGTTTTTCAATATTTCATTTCTAGTTTCACCACAAAATTTCAGCTTCATCCTACATGGGTATAATATTTGACAGCCTATTTACTCTAAAATTTTATTCATGCTAGGCAGAATCAATGAATTTCCAAAATCCAATTTCTCATGTATTTATGGACTTGATATTGTAAGAATCAAGTGGGGAAATAGTTATGAAAGTTGTTACTCTAGATTTTATATCTATCAATGTCATATTTCAGCTCCATTTTCAGTCCATTTACTGTATATGGGCCCAACTTTAAAAATATCCAAATCTATGAACATATTTTGATGCCTGACTTGTGAGCTTATTTTAGGCCTCCAAATATTGGATTCATCTCTTGGTCTAGAAGGATTAAATGAATCCCAATATGTTTTTAAGACAAAAAAAGAAATTTAGTAAATTGAGTCAGTGTATAAAAAGTTATGGCTAAAAAATTTAAATAAATCAAAAAAATTAAAATACAAAATTACAACATTTTTGAAATTAAGCTCAAAATATTTCTAAAACCATAAAATATGACAATTGAACTTAAAATAACAATTTGGAGATATTAAAAACATTGAAATTAAAATTAAAATTATTTTAAATAATCTCTCAGTCAACAACCTATGTGTATTTTCTACACACCATGTAGTTCACATGATTTCATGGAAGAAAACACAAGGTCAAGACATGTCGTGTAATTAATACACTACTTGTACTTAATACATGACACATACATTTGGTAGTCATGTAACCTGAATTACACACCTTGTATCATTTATAAACCCCATGCACTTTATAAATGTTCATAATAATTACATGATGATTCCATATTCCTGTACTAGGGATATCCAAAAAAGAAAATTATAGGCCACGTGACTAGCTTGCGCACCCCATGTACTTTACCTGTTTACATAAATTTTTTGAATTTAATGAATTAATCCATTAGAACTCATCAACCTAAGTTCCTTGTGTCATTAATTTGACATTAAAAACAATAAATTATGTTTTTATATTATATTAAATGCTTAATTAATTCCATGTAATATCGAAACTACAAATATGGTAAGGCCATTTCATACTAAAGACTCAATGAACTAAATAGTACAAGAAACATAATATTCATGTGTTTAATTTGTCTCTAATTTAATAGTACACATAGTTAAATTATGAAACATTTTACATACACAATATTTCAAAGGAGTTCATTGTATACAATAATAACCATACTAATTTTTTTATACATGTACTCATCAAGTTGATTTCATGTATATGGCTATGTACTAATTTTATTAAATTTTAAAAAAATTAAAATTATTTATTTTATTTAAAATTTCACAAAATTAGAATATCTAGAAAAAATGGATGAAATAAGATAAAATGAACTAATTGATTAATAAGGTAATTAATGGAATTAATGCATGTGCATTTTATCTTATCAAATAACGAATTAGAATGAATGATAGTTACTTATTTTAAATGCATAGTCATTGCATGTTTATGACTGATCAGGCGAATTTACGAGTCCTTTGTATATTTTGGTTAAATTTAATTTAATTTTAATGTATGAGGGTTCAATTATTTATTAATAAATCAAATATGATGGCCCGCTTGTCATCCCTTCCTCAAATATTACACATGTCCTACAAGTACATGTTTGTTTTGTGTAATTCCTATTAACAAATACTTTGGTTCCCCTCACATGCTTGTGAGTTATCAAAAATATGTAATAAAAGAGTATCTTAAGGTTTATAGAGGTGTTTCAAGACTGAATGAAGACAAAACCAACGTGGGTGATACATAGGTGGATAGGATGAGTGCTGTAACTCATGCGAAGACCAACACACATATGTTTTACCCTAGATTCACAGGTTAATTTATTATTATCTCAATTAATCAACCACTGTAAAATATTATGGTCGGGTTATTTATTTATTTATTTTATTTAATTCGTATTCATGATTTATTTTATGTATGAAAGACCGCCATCACATAAATAAATAGACTAATATATAAATATCAGATTAAAATAAATGAATTCTGCATAAATTTATTATTAGAACATGATTAATCCCTATAGTAAAATCCAATTAATATTAATAAGACATTTAAAGGGTAAAATAATATTTTATTTATAATAAAAAAATCCATCAAGTTAATAATTAATTAATCCTTTAATCATCTAAATTAAGATGATCCCATAGTTAAAGTGTTGGTTTAGTCTCCATCAATGAAATTTTAATTATCAAGAACTATTAATAAAGATAGTGGGATTAATTAATTGAATATTAATTGGGTTTAATGACCTCCATTCATACAATAAAATTTTTGAGGCAAGTGTTGATGAAATCCGAGTCAGGATTTCTAGATTGGTGAGTCCACTTAATGGTTCATGGAGCTTCTAATTTTCAATTGGAAAGACTACCAACCAAAATACTTATATATAATTTTCATTACCTCTATTTGTAATATAAGAAGGGAAATATGGATCCTTTTCCATAAAATTTTCACATGATTAAGGATTCTAGGTTCAATGATGAAGGTCTTTGGAACTTGATAAATTAGTGGGAGACATAATAAAATTATTACTATTATGTCTCGTATAATTTGTAATCTATAAAATTACTAATAATAAACTCTCTTATTATTATAGAATAATGAAAATTTATTCAACCACATCATCACTATGATAAATTTTGGATAAATACCATAATATAACTATTTGTAACATTGAGGAATGGTTTATATGCCTATGGGTAGAGTTCCTCCATGATCAGAAGTTTTACATGATAGAATCCTCAATGTATGATCCTCATACCAAGGAAGTGAATGATGATGAGTTCTATATCTATGATAAACAAATGAGTTATGAATTTTCAGTTTAGTGTTTAATTCTATCATCCATGTCTAATGAACCCAGGAAGTCACATGGAAACCTGGATTCCTATAGAATAATATAGCATCTCTCTAACATTTATAAGGAGAGAGACACATAATAATAATTTCAAATATTAATTACACTATTTATAATAATAATTATAGGAGGTGTTCCCTAAGGGACTCAGATAGTCAAAATCATTAACTATATTGAGTTCCTAGAGATTATAGGGTGTAAACTGCCTGAAGAACTACACACTAATCTGATTATTTCATCACTCTTGTATAGATTCACTAATATTGTTGTTAATTTCAATATAAACAACATAGATAAGTATGCCATATATCTTATCACTCTAATTCACCATGTTGATAAGGATATAAAGTGAGATAATCCTTCTATGAGTTTGGTTAATATAAGGAAAGTTTAGGAAAATAGATATGAATCTAATTCCATATATTAATATTCTTCATAAAACCCTTAATATAAAATAATTATCATGGTAAAATCAAGGGAACAAGGAATTATCTATTTTACATGGGACAATAAGGGACACCAGAAGAAAAACTATACCTTAACAAAGAATCAATGGGATGCTTCAAGTGCATTTTTTATTGAGTGTAATCAATCTATTTCTAAAAATTGGGTATTAGATACAACATGTGGTTATCCCATATGTATTAAATTATAGGAACCAAGTTTATTCTAGAATATTTATTGAGGGGAGGTGGTTCCATGGGAAACCAACAGAGTCCAACATACTATTTTAGTTTTTGGGGGATACCACCTCACATTGTCGACATGAATGATCTTGGTTCTAAAATATTATTATTACACACCTTTAGTCATCAAAAACATAATTTCTATGTCTATACATGATACACATGGATTTATTTTCAATTTTAGAAATTATTGTTTTTTATATTATAATATATACACTTGTTATGCTAACAAATATTTAAAAAATAATCATTACGTGTAGGATTACTCAAAAAAATCAATGGTAATTGATAATGAAGATATTTCACTTGATTTTTAGTACACCAAACTATATAATCACCAACTAGGCCTTGTAAATGAAAAATGTTTGACCATACTATACTAAGATTTATATTTATATTATTTTTAACTAGAACCACTTGGTTTATGTCCTGCATGTTTACAATTAAAAATGACCCAATACTTGATTAGTGGAAAAGGTGAAAGGGACACTGAGAAACTTGATTTGGTTTATACCAATGTGTATGGACCATTTCTAGTTGAATCTAGGGGTGGGTTCTCATACTTAAAAAATTTTAATGATGACTTCAATAGATATGGATATTCCTACTAAATGAGATCCGAGTCAGATTCCTTTAACATATTCAAGGAATATTATAATGAATTTGAGAACCATATTGTTAAAAAGATTAAGAAAATATTCTTATAATTGGTGGTTAATATCCTAATAAACACCCCATTGACTATTTATAGATGTTTCTGGGATTCTATCCCAACCCAATCCTCCTAAAACACTATAATAGAACTGTGTAAGTAAAAGGAATAATCACTCCCTATTGGACATGATGAGATCAATAATGAGTCTTGTAAGTCTTCCATTATATGTTTGGGAATATTCATTATAGGTAGTATCAAAAATTCTATATTGAGTACCAACTAAAGAGGAAAATGGAATTCCATATAAAATTTGATATGAAAATAAACCCATGTTGACACATGTATGAGTGTGGGGATGCTAAGTGTTTGATAAAGATATTTCTAGAAAAAACATGCACACTAAGGAACTAAGTGTATCATTATAGGATATCCCATGGATATAATAGGATTTTACCTACACTACCCATTATATTAAAACATCGTGGTTAATTGAAATACCAAATTCCTTGAGAAAGGTCATATCTTTAAAAGAGATAGTTGGAGCGAGATAGAATTCAATGTAGTACAAGATCAAGATACACAAGAGTTGGAACCCGAATAGATTACACAAATCCATATGGAATAGGATGTTTTGGAGACCCAAGTACTATGTAGGCGTACAAGAGGTCAGATAACATAAAAGATATTATTTTATAGTTATTGAAGAAGGTGAATCATCATTAGTTGATAATTATGATAATATAACCTATAAAAAAGCAGTAAGCTTAAAAAAAACCTGTTAAGTGGAAAGAAACTATGAATTCTGATGGGGATTCTTTGTATAAAAACCATGTATGATTTTTACTACATACTATAGTGTATTTTAATCCTATTCGTTGTAAATGGGTATTTAAGAAGAAAATTGAAATGGATAAACAAGTCAGTACTTATAAGGCATGATTGGTTGAAACGGGTTCAAATAACATCAAGGAATATACTACAATGAAATATTTTCACCATTTTATATGTTGATTTATATCACAATTTTACTTTCCAAACCAGATTACTTTGAATATTAGATTTTGAAGATAGATGTCAAAAACATCCTTCCTTAACAAGAGCCATCAGGAAGATATTGATATGATATTACCCAAAGGGTTTATAACTCTAGAAGATTCTAATAAGGCATGGAAGTTGTTGAAATCCATTTATGGATTAAAGAAAGCATCCAATTCATGGAACATTCTATTCAAAGAATCCATAATGTAATTTGGATTTATAAATAAGAAATGTGATACTTGATTCTATAAATAGTTTATTGGGAGTGAAATCATTTTATTAATATTTTATGTCGATGGCATAATAGTTATTGGAAAGGAAATACCAGTCTTATGGTCTTTTAAATACTTTTTGAATACATTATTATCTATGAAGGACTTTAGTGAAGATAAATATATTATAAGGATCAAGGACCATTGTGATAGATCTAAGTAGAACTTTGGACTTAGTCAATGTACGTACATATAAAAGACACTGAAGAGATTCAATATGTTAAAATCAAAGAGTGTAATATTCCTATTGTCATATATAATTCATCATTAGAAGGATTGTTTTCCTCTGATACTGGTGGAAATATAGAGGATGGAAAGGTATAGTGACCCATAAATTTCATATATTAATATCACATGTTATTATAAGAATATTTAATGCATAATATTACAATAAATACTAGAACCATAATGGTTTAGTTCTTCTGGAGACTTGGATACATAAACATCTGGTTCATAAAATATCAACTTCTTCACCAAATTTTTTCTTCATTAATAATACCTTTTTTAGAAATACAATACTTAACAATTCTCTCCGTATCCTGGGAAAAATAAAACCTAATAAATAGTGATATGAAATTCTTAGTAAGGTTAAACAATGGAGACCCCTCAAACAGAACATGAGAATAAATGGCGTGAGAAAATGATATTAACAATTTATAATCAAACATAATAAATATTAGATCATAAAAATGAGTCATTACATAAATATTGGTGGTTTATAAGACATGAATCATAAATGGATCAAAGTACATGATTCAAGAGAACATAACATTGGCATAAAATGATAGCACCAATGAGTGACATGATGTGTGGAATAATCATAAACATATAAATATTATGTCAAGGATACCCACCATGGAATTTATAACATGTTTGGCTATGGATAACCACCCATGTACCTTACTCCAAGCTTGGGATAAACTCCTGTGTACCCAATTTTGGGATTGGGATAACCTACCATGTACCGCCATTTATTTTGGTCTTGGGATAACCTCCCATGTACCATTTGATCTTACCTATCATAAATCATTACCCAATTAATTTTAGGTATATATAATTATAATATAACATCTCATATAATCATAAATCCATTCATATAGATTCCATAATATTATAAATTCATTCATCGTAACTAAAACTATGAAAACGAAGACGAGTTTCATTAATATTTCATCATCATAACTATAACCCATCTAGTGAATGAATAATGATTGTATCATTGGATCATATCCTCAGAAATGCCCATGTAACAGGAATTTTTTTTTCATAAATCAATTTATGGTTTAGTGGTAACCTAACAATGTTCAAATACCAAATACAAAAGACTAAATAAAAAAACTATAAAAACAACACAACTTTAAAATTTCATAAAAATAACATGGGAAACCACCTGTCACTGTAAACTCTACCAAATTAAAATTTCAAACAACATTTCCACACCACCACATAGAGACATGAACCATGATATGATTACCACCCATATCCATGAACCCTGAAGAACCCAATCACACTATCATCATCCACAACATTGGTGATAACCACCTATCAAGAACTTTCCGATCCTCATCATAGGAACCGTATTATCCATGCCTACAAAAACATCACTAGATTTTCATAAATTAGAAATGGAAGAAAACCATTATAATTTACACCATATTTATAGTCACTGAAACAAAATCATCCATCATAAGAAGAACTAAAAAAACCAAAACATTATTTACATTAAGTAGAAACTTTTTCATTAATTAATGCTATTATAATTAAGAATGAAAAACAAAAACAACCAAACCAATACATCATGAAAAATAAATTATGACATGAACTGTGATATCATCCCTGAGATGAGGAAAATACACTACATCACTATCATTATCACCTATAACACTATTGAGATCATCCCACCACATCATCAAAATTCACAGAGTGAATCACCGGTGAGCCAAACCATAAAAAAATAAGAAGGAACTTACACCCACTAATGTAAAACCTTAAAAATAAAAAGGGATTGAGTATATGTAGATTTATCCACCATCAAATCCATTTAAATCTTATAAATCATATCACCAAACTTCCTTGAAAACAACCACACTAGACAGTTTGGGAGAGGAGCGATGGAAGCTGAATCAAGAGAAGAGGTGGAAGTTGGTGGGGCCTCAATAATGATCCACTAACTTCACTTTGACCGTCGATACATTCATATATACTCCATAATATTGTGTAAAAAAATTGTCATCATCAATTAAAAATCAAGAAGAAACACCCGCTAGGATATAAAGGGGGAGAAACCAATGTCAGTTATGCCTCTTGGAAACCATTTGCCGCTCGAATAACACATCACAAAACCTCCTTATATACCACTGCATCAAAACAGATGAAAAGGGAGCATTAATACCGGATTTGAAGGAAATATTGGGTGTATGAAGGACTCATAAGAGGTTTAAAACTTTATAATAAATTAATTTCATCATTTAGGGATCCAAGAAACTAGAAAATCATACATCAACGTACCAAAGAGAACTGCCTCCTAGAATAAGGAAAAACCTTAAAAGAAGAACAAAAAAGGGAAAAATGATTAGAAACAAGTATTTAAGTAGAAAATTCATATAAATATAAATTTAAATATACAACACCAAATAACTAGTAGAATAAAAAACAATTAAACCAAACAGAGGGGAAGAATAATCCAATGCCAATAAAGAACAGGAACTAGGAATGCCACTAGTCTGTATCTAACAACACCCCAGGTTTCCCCACATCCCTCATTGAGGATAACAAAAATGTATTCAAGATTTATGGGTTGGTAAAAAAGGGTTGTGAAGAGGAATAATAAAGGATTCCATAATTTATGCTAACCAAATCCTCTTGAAATACCATCATAAAGACCTAGAATAAAGGTATGACGTGTGGGGGTAGTCAAAAAAAGAGGTAGAGAGAGGTATAAAATACCCGAACCAGTAAACAATACCAATTAAGAAGGGTAAGAATAAAATTATATAGGGAAGAGAAGAGGATTCCAAGAGAAGCAAGGAATTGCATCACCACTGAATAGAACTGAAAAAAACCTATGAGGAAGGGGAACAAGAAGGATCGTTAGGAGAGATTATTACCTCCTGTGATCCCCCATTCTCTCACATTTCTAGAAAGGTTTTATTATGAGACCTAAATCATGAATACCTATATAATAGAGGCTAAAAACTAGTATTGGGTGCATGATAAGTATAGTGGAGAGACTATACCCCATTAATTGAGTGTTTTCAATACAGTGGAAAAATTAGTGAAAATAAAAGAGTAAATATCAGACTACGGAAGTAATGGAAAAAAATGACACAATAGAAAAAAAGAAATAAATCCAAATGACAAATCCAATAGATAATAAAGGAATAATGTAATCATATGATGTAATGTAACTAAATGTCATGCTAGAAGTAACAAAAAATAAAATACTTGAAAACTAATTATATCCTTATCCTGGATCCCATGTTGGTCCTATCTCCGAACTCCATCCAATACATCAAGTAAAAAATCAATAACAAGGTCATTTTACCTTATCCAACCCTACATCCATGTAATCTACTCAGGTTTCAAATAATTTCTTGAATAAGGTGTCGGTATAACTCAGTAGGTTGACACCACTATGTCTAAGCATAATCGCTCTGATAAAAATTACACACAATAATGAAATAAACAAGTGTATTAAATAAATAAACAATTAAATTAATACCACATCAACTAGCTTCGATGCCATGCCATAAAGTCTATGGGAATGTCTCACAACTAGGAAAATCATCACCATATAACCATGGTAAAACCAAACATGCCTCACCTCTATATAGGAATGTCTCTGAGAACATCTTATGACCATACCAATCATAACCATATAACCAAGGTTTATAAATAAAACAAATTTGGGTCAATACTGGTATATAATCATTTTAGAAATCAATCAGGGCCGAGCCCAGCATATCATCATTTCAACATGTCTTAGGGCCTAGCCTAGTGTATCATAATTACATCGTATCTCAGGTCCTGGCCTAGTATATAATCATTTCTGCATGTCTCAAGGCCTATCCTATTATATCATCATTTCAACATTTAATCTGGTCCAACTCCCCATATAAACATTAAAACATAGAAATCACAACACATGTCATAACAACAAGGATATTACAATATCACATCAATAGGATTAATGGTTAATTATGCAAATTAAAATTATCTTTCAATTACACATTTTACTAAACAATTGGTCATAACCAAGAAAATACCAATTATCTCAATAAACAATACAAGACAAGGTGAATCTATATCAAGAAGTCACCCAAATTCCCTGTCATGATAAACACACTTTATGCAATTAATTAATTCAATTATAATCAAGGGTCTCACATGAATGATATAAACAACCCAAGATAAAAGAAAATTATATACAAAGGGACTCCAAGGAAAAATCCAATTCATCAATTAATTTATTTTTCTGCACAATATATTGGTGAAATTTACAATATTGAACATAATTAACAATTATAAAACCATAGGATTATGTTTTAGACCCCCTACCTTTAACTAATGATCAAACAATAATTCGAAGAAAAAATTCCCTTGAAGAAAATGGTGAAAATGATACCAAGAAGGAACCTAGATCAAAACTGACGAAGATTAAATCCAACAACACACACGGTCAAGATACTACACCACAATGTCTAGAGAATGAAGGGAGAGAATGGAAAACCTAACCTAAACCACTTACTAGGGATTATATACACAAAAGGGATGTCCAGAATCAAGAGAGGTGCTACAAAAGAACCCAAACTTTCGCTCTATGTTGATAGGAGGAACCTATAGGTGACATGGAAATAAAATCAACCACATGGATCATTTAAAAATTTTTTTCCATAGAATTACATGGATTCTAATATAGTTACATGTCATGTAATTATTTTTAGTGGGATACACTAAAAAACCCATCGCCTTGGATGAATATTAAACTATCATGAACATTACATGACATGTAACCCATTTACATGACATGTAAATGTTCTACAATGTTTTTCATCTAACTTTCATTATAAAAATCCCAAACCTCCTTTAGAACTTATCAACTTTCCAAGAACCTCTTGTAACACTTGACCCATTTATAATCAGACTCTATTAATTCAAACAAACATGCATCCTTAATATTTAAGTTATTGTTCCCAGAAAAGGCTCTCTATGAGGATCATCTATGGTTTTCTCAAGTTTCATTACAACCCAATAATGTGTTTATTCAAACAAAAAAAAATTCATGGAAAAAACAAAACCAAAAAGGTTTAATGAAGATTAAAAGTTTAAAATTTAATAAGTTTAACAAAAAACACATATAGATGTACCAATAAAAATATTGGATTTTACTACCTTCACACCTTATAAAATCTCATCCCTGATATGTTATAAGCATCACCATGGGGTTTTGGTGAACAAGTCTGGCCATTATGCTTGAATATAAAACTCACTCTCCTAGGTTTCCTCCTGTACTCACCCAGGAAATAATTGAACTCAAACAAATGGTATAGTTATGGCCTAAATATTCTTCTCACTATAGTCCACAATCTATATTGGATGATCCTTAAAGGATGCATCAACACTATCATTCACTTATGATATGTCTTTCATTTCAGAAGGGTGTGGATAATATTTATGAATCCATGAAACATGGAACATGTTGTGAATGACATAGAAGCCCTGTGTAAGGGATAAATGGTACGCCACTAGTACGTCCCTTACCACTATCTTAAACGTCCCAATAAACAAAGGTGCTAACTTTCCCTCTTTTCTGATATGGAGTTTCCCCAATTTTGGAGACACCTGAAGGAAGATACAATGACCAAACTCATACAACATTGGTTGTATCTGATGGTAAATGTATGATTTATTCCTAGTCCACATGGTCACTAACCATTTCCTAATCAACAAAACTTTCTCAAATGTCACATGCATGAGATTAGGTCCAATAAGTGCTGACTCACTTAACAACAACCAACATAGAGGAGAACAAAACTACCTTCCATAAAAAGTCTCAATTGGTTCCATTTGGATTGATACCTTGAATCTATTAATATATGATAACTCCATGAGTGAAATAAGATTCTCCCAAAAACCAAAAAAATCCAAAACAAATTCTAATAACCTACCCTCCAAAACCTGAATAGTTCTCTTATATTGACCATAATTTTGTGAATGATAGGTCATTCACAAAAGAACCTAAGATCCAAACTTCTTCTAAATAACCTAACAAAATTTTAATTTGAAATGAGGATATCTTTCAAAAATGATACTCCTTGTAACACAGTGTAACCAAACTCCCTTCTGCACATAAAGACTTCTAAGTCATCAACTGTGAAGGACTCCCTAATAGGAAAAAATTTGGATACCTTTGTTAGTAAATCCCTAAAAACCCATAATAAATTTTTGTTATGGTATGTACTTCGTAATCCTTTTAAAAAATCCATAGTGAAATAATCCCATTTGCACTCAGGAATGGGGAAAGGCTGTAAAATCCTGACTGACCTCTAATGCCCAGCTTTCACTTTTTGATAAGTGAAACATCCCACCAAAAATCCTGATGCCTCATTGTTCATTCCTGACCACATGTAATATCTACGAAGACCACGATACATCTTTTTCAAACTAGGATGTACCACCCATCTAGTAGAATGGAATTATTTCATCAGATCCTCACACAAGCTCGTAGGAACGCATACTTAGCCACTAAAAAGAAGAGAATTTCCACTAAAAAGAGACTATCCCAATGGTGCCTCAAGCCGTATCTTAGAACTAATCCCTCTAGATTAGATAACTTATTGGTCTTGATTTGGTCCAAAAGCACACGTTTTATAGATGTCGAAGTCATATCTACTCTTCCCTAAAACTCTTGAACATATAGATGCATGTATTCAAAGAGTTTCATTGTCCAAAACTCATCGTAATACTCCCGTAATGCCTTTCCCTTCATCTTCCAACTCAATGAATTAAAAATTAAATTCAATTTCCATGTGTGTAAGACAAATCAAAGTAAAAAAGATGACAGATACTCGACCCACCTCTTTTACTAAAGGTTTACATATCACTAAGAAAAATGTACCTAAGGATTTTGTGGTTTGTGTATACCACAAAACTCTAATCCATGAGATAATGACTTCAGCGTCCTAGGGAATGTACAACTACTACTATCTCCAAATCATGAGTAGGTTAATTCCTCTCATTTGGTCTCAACTATATGGATCCATACATAACCACTCGACACTCCTATATCAGAACTACATTGAGTCCAACTCCAGATACATCATACATGAGCACAAAACTGGGCATTCCCGGTGCCACCCTTTATCAGCGCTAACGAAAAAGGGCTGATAAAAGGGGGTTCCTTTATCAGTGCTAAAAAAATCGCTGATAAAGGTATCCCTTTATCAGTGCTTTTTTTAGCGCAGATAAAGGTACCCCCTTTAACAACGCTTTTTTTAGCCCTGTTAAAGGGTACCCCTTTAGCACTGATAAAGAGTCTAATTCCAAAAAAATCATTAAAAAATATATATTAATATTTAAATATATAGATATAGTTATATTGATATAAATATAAATTATATTTTTAAATATAATTTTAAATATATTTTAAATAATTATAAATATACAGTTACACTTAATAGGCTTATAAAAAAATTAAAAAAATATTTTTAATTAATAATTTTATAATTATTATGGATTAATAGTCATTTAATAACAATTTGAAGACTGAAAAAATTTAAAAAAAAAATTAAAAAAAAGTTCCAAAATATGTTGAAAACGCAACTCAAACTTCAAACAGTCATAACTTTTGATCCGGGAATCCGTTTGAGCTCTACAATATATCAAATAAAATCCTACGACGAGCTCTACATCGTTGTGATCCAGGGGTACCCCGATCAAAGTTTTTTCTAGGCCAAAAGAGGCCCAAAAGGCCTCTAAAACTGAGTTTTTAGTCGGGGTACCCCTATTTTTTTAACATTTTGTGGATTTTCAGTCTCATTTAAGGGGGTATTATTGGCTTTTTTGGTGGGGACTGACTTTATTTCAAGGTATTACATTCATATTGATATTATGTATTTAAAATTTCATCATTTTTTATAATGCACTACTATTTATAATAAAATATATAACAATATGTACATATTTTTTATATATTCACACAGAAAAATTTAATTATAAATATAAATAATAAAATATATTTACATATAAATTATATTAGCATTATCTGAAAAATAACTAATATCCATTTTATTTGAAATAAAAATATATGAATATTTATATATGTATATATTAATCTAACTATATATATATATATTAATATAACTACATATATATATTGATATAACTATAAATATATATATTAATATCACTATAAATATATATATATTAATATAAATATATATTTATATTAATATAACTATATATTTATATTCATATAACTATATATTACTATAAGAATAAATATAACTAAATATATATATAAATAAATATATATATCACTAATAGGAGAACAAATCAATATAGGGGAGTGACAAAGGCTTCAGGCATGTAGGGGGAGGTCTTGAGAACAAATCCAGGTGGAGGCAGGGACACGCGCGCATGGGTGATTCCGGGGCTTGTGCTGATAAAGGGTGGAGGGGTACGTGCAGGGTTCTAGAGGAGGGGCAGAAAAACTCTGTAAAAGGGGGGCTCAAGCACTATAAAAGCTCCCCGATTGGCATGATTTTTTTAATTTTTTAATTTTTTAATTTTTTAACTTTTATCATCGCTTTGTTTTAGCGCTGATAAAAGACCCCTTTTATCAACACTTTTTTTGAGTGCTGAAAAAGGGTTATTTATCAATGCTTTTTTGGAGCGTTGATAAGTGGGACCCCCCCTTTATCTTCGACGACATTTATAGTGCTTTTCTAGCACTGTTAAAGGCCATTTTTAACACTGATAAAAGCTGTATTTGCAGTAGTGA
This sequence comes from Viscum album, assembly GCA_963277665.1. Classification (NCBI taxonomy): domain Eukaryota; kingdom Viridiplantae; phylum Streptophyta; class Magnoliopsida; order Santalales; family Viscaceae; genus Viscum; species Viscum album. The sequence continues at coordinate 1,172,927,215 of OY728155.1, forward strand.
TAGTACACAGTATATGATTTACCCAAAAAAGGTAAAGTGAGGATAGGTGCTAAGTTCAACATTCCATTCAGATCCTAAAAACATATTTCTCAAGCATCTAACCAAACAAACTTCACTCCTTTTTTGGTTACCCCTAACAATAGTTCTTTCAATGGAAAAAGTTTTGGATTAATCATATATAATAACCTAATAAACCCATAAGTCTATGAATTTAGAAGAGATTATTAGGTTTCTCCCAAGATTCTACAACTAAAAATTTCTCTAGGTCTGTTAATACTCCTGACTCTAATATTACATGGCCTAAGAAGTGCACTTTATCAATCTAGAAACTGTATCTGGTTAGCTTGGTGTAAATATAGTGCCCTATCAATGAACTCAGGATGATTTCAAGATTTTTGGAATGATCTTCTACTGACTAAGAGTATAATAAGGTTTCATTAACAAAAACCACAAAAAATTGATATAGATAAGGATGAATTTTTCTATTCATGAGGGACCTGAACACTTCTGGTGCATCGATCAAACCAAATGACATCACCACAAACTCATAAAAGTGATACCTTCTACTAAAAGTAGTATGAGGTATGTCCGATGATCTCACCCTCAACATATGGTATCCAGTTATTAGGTCACTCTTGGGGAAGATTATATCCCCTCTTTGATAATCGAAGAGATCATCAATGATTGGAAGATGATACTGATTCTTGATTGTCATCCGGTTCAGTCTCTGATAATACACACACAAGAGAAAAGTCCCATCAGCCTTCTTGGTGAAGATTAATGGATAACCCCAAGGAGATGTATTAGTCTGTATGAAGACTTTAGTTTCTAGATCATCCAACTAGACAGTCAACTCCCAAAGATCATCTAGTTCCATTCTGTAAGGCATGATAAAAATTGGCTCAGCTCCCAGAACCAACTCGATTGTGAACTCTATCTTTAACTTGGGTAGTAAGCCATATAAATCATCAATAAATGCATCCTAAAATGGTCTATCATGAGAGTAAATGAATCCTATGGCATTCCACCATCATATAGAGAAAGAATAACTATTTGATATATGGGACATTCCAATTTTCCTAGAATTTAATCTGCATGACCAGCCTAAAGATCTCACTCACCCTGATGAGAATAGTTGTCTCTTTCAAGAAATTGAATGGTAATTCTCCTCCAATAATAGTTGATATGAGAATGGTATATAACTAACCAATCTATACTATGAATCAAATAAAAAACATTCATTTCCAACCCAAACAGTTCCAAAAAATAAATGGTTAACACTATTTTTGAGAGACATGACTTTAAACATTTGTATTCTCAAAAAGCACTCCAAATGATGCGTCGATGGTCAAAAAACAATACAATAAATTCACATCCAAGCCTTAACCATTTAAAAAAAGATCAGATAAAAATGAATTTGATTCTCTTGTATAAAAAACACAAACATGGGTAGAAGATATAAGAATCATACCAATGATGATCGATGGTCCTACATCCACAATAACTGGAGTAGTCTTCGTAACATGCAACTAACTAGCACCTGACCTGCAATATTCACTCTTTCTAGTACTACCATTCCTTCACTGGGGTACTACATCCCCTACTTTAACCAGAACATCCCATGGAACTCTAGCTACCTTTTTTACTGAGGAGTAGCCGAGTCCTTCCTAGAATCTAGTTTCTGTCCTATTCCCCTTCCACTACTCTACTATGAAATTATCCAACAAAACCTATGTAGGTATCCCAATATTCCACAAGAATGACAGTCCAAAGTAGGGTAAAAACACCAAGGCTATTTTTGGTCCATCTTACCACACTGATACACTGTAACAGAAAACAATCCAGAGATGGACTCCCACTTCCCTGACTACTTTTGTCACTGTTTCCTTGGAAAGAACTATCATAATGATTCTTCTTTCCAATAGTATATGAGTTCATAGTTTTCCTAGCTAAAACAGATTAACAGATACTCAGGGCCTCTCTCAGATTTCATTCAGAAATGAGTGACTAATTCAACACATATGAAAAACTACTCAGATGGAACATATTCACCTATGACCACATCCCATAATAAAGAACATCATGAAAACATCTTACCATGAAGATCTTATCTTCTACCATGAATGGAGAAAAGTGCTACAGGTTCGTGAAATGTTCAACATAGTACAACACTGACATTCCCTCCTATGTCAAGTGCATGAACTCATGAGCCTTCTCATCACTCAATATCTCATGACAGAAGTGGATGATGAACTTTATCTCAAGGTCCTTCCAAGATAACTCCTCTTACTTCCATGAAATTTACAGAATGTACCAAAAACACTTGGATGGTCCACAAATAATACACGTATCAAGCTTTACCCTCCTATCTATGAGTGTATCAAGATTATTAAATATCATATTAACTAACTTGATCCAGTAATCAGTTTCCTAGGGCCATCCCTCCCAAGTAAACACAGGAATATGATACAACTGGAACTCTATTTTCTGATCATACATTGAAGGAATGAAACAAACATTCTCCCTTTCGATAAATCTTGTAACCCTCAAGAATCTTTCATGAAGATGAACATCCATCTGGTTCTCAAGAACTATAGGAAGCTCTAGTACAGATGCATTAAGAGCATGTTGATCAACACTCTAATAATCCTCAACTAGCAGAAGATGAAGATGAATTTTCTCTATAAGAAAAACACAGTCCTTATAACACTGGATATCAATAAGGTCAACCGTAACATTTGAAATTTTCATAGAACCACTGAATCCTAGTATCTCTAAACATGGAATACAAGTGTTTTAATATGACAAAAAAGTTTATTTATTTCATTTATCAGATACAAAAGGTATCTTATATCATAGTTCAATAAGAAATTATATATCACTTGTAATAAATATATCCATATCATGAGAATTTCATGTCAATATATATCCCTATATGGATAGTATGATGAATAAATACTCATCTTATGTCATTCTAGGCCACAAGTATAATCTCAAGAATCAGAAATAAAATAACATGATAATACCAAACTACATGTGAATCACCCTTAATGAAATAGAATCAATTATAATAAGAGAAAATTATAAAAAAATTCCACATCTAGGCACTCTGATTTTCCCCTATACATGGGCTAGATACTCTAATGAATAAGATCATTAATAAGACCCTACATGTACCAGTATCCATTCTACCTTTCCCAAATAGTAATGAAATAGAAATGAAAAATAGTGTGCTCTGATACCACTTTGAAACACCCCCTGATCCAACACCCTCTCACATGGCCTAAAAGGGTTGGTTATAAAACCTCAAGTATGCGTCCCCATATGTAAAAGGCCTCCAACTAGTAGTGGGTGTGTGATATGTATAGGGTGTAGACTATACCCCCTAGATTTAGAGTTTACAAAACAACATAAAAAGAAGTATAAATAAATGAATAAATATTGGAGTGTAGAGGTAATGGAAACAATACGATACTACTAAAAACCAATAATAAATCCAACTGAATAATCCAATAAATAATAAAGTAACATTGTAATGAAATACTGGAATGTAACTAATATTCATGATAGAAGTAATACAAGATAAAATACTAGAAGACTCAAAAGACCCCAGTCTTGAATCCCATATTAGTCCGGTCTCCAAACCCCAACCCATCCAGTAAGTAAAAAACTCATCAGTAAGGTCCATTACCCTTGTCGTATCCTGCATCCACATAAACTAATTGGGTTCCAAATGGCATCCTGAATAAGGTGTGAGTGTAACTTAATAGGTCAACACCAAAATATCTAATATTAATCAGTATGATAAAAAGAACATTCAGTAATGTAATAAACAAGTGTATTTATAAATAAACAAAAACAATTAATACCATATCAATGTTCTTTGGTTCCATATCAGAATGTCTCTAGAAAGGTCTCACAACCAAGACAATCATCACCATATAAACAAGGTAAAACATAACCTACCTCAAGACCCTGAATAAATGTATTTGATCTTGTATTATAACCATGACAACCATAACTATATAATCAAGGTATATAAATTACAAAAAAATTGGGTCATGCTCAGTATATAAGAATTTTAGTAATCATTCAGGGATGGAACTGGTATATTAACATTTCAACATGTCTGAGGGCCTATCTAGACATATCATCATTACCACATATCTCAGGTCTTTTCCAGTATATAATAATTTCATCACGTCTCAGGGTGTAGCCTAATATATTAGTATTTAAGAATTTAAACTAGTCCAACACCCCTTATAGACATTAAAAAATTTAAATCAAAACACATTTTATAAAAACAAGGATATCACAATATCACAACATAAGGATCAATGGTTAATATTAAAATTACCATTATCTTTTAATTATACATTTCATTTATCACTTGGTGATAACCAAGAACACTCCAGTTATACTTATAAACTAGCCAGGATAAGGTGAATCTATATCAACAAATCACACAAATTCTATGTCATGATAAACACACTTTAATCCATTAATCAATTAGATTATAATAAAGGGTTTTATCACACAAATGGTAGCCACAATTTGGGTAAAAATAAAATTTGATCCAAAGGGACTCTAAGGAACAATCCAATTCAAAAATTAGTTTATTTAGTCACATGATACATTGGCACAATTTTCAATATTTCACATAATTAACAATTATCAAATCGTATAGTTGTTGTTTAGACCCCTTACTTTTAAATGACGATAAAAAAAATCTTCCAATGGTAAAATCTCATAAAAAAGAAGGTGCAGATTATCCCAAGAAGGATCCTAGATCAAAACTGATCAAGATCGAAATCAACAATTCCCAAAGTCAAGAAATTACACTACAACAACTAGAGAAAAAGGGGTATAAGGGAAACCAAACCAAAACCACTTACCAGGGATCAACTGCACAAATGAGATGTCCAGAATCAATAGAGACACTACAAAATAGTCTGAAAGGTTAATTGATGAAGATACATACAATTTGGAAATAAAATAAACCACATGAAACATTTTAAAACATTAGGTCAATAAATTACATGGAAAGTAAAATATTTACATGTTCTGTAATTATATTTAGTGGGATACCCCGAAAAACCCATCTACTCAGATGAATATTAAACTCTCCCAAACATTACATGATGTGTAACCCATTTATATGACATGTAAATGTTATGTAGATGGTTTTCATCCCACTATCCATATAAAACTTCTAAAACCCCTTTAAATCATCTCATCTTACCAAGAACCCATGGAAACACATTAACCATTTATATTTAGACTCCTTTAATTAAAAAAACATATACATATAAAATTTAAGTCGTTTTTCCTAAACAAGGATCCCCTCATGGGTCTTCTTTGGTTTTCCTGGGTTTCCTCACAACACAAGACTATGTTTATTAAAAAGAATTCAGGAAGAAAAAACAACCTCCAAGGCTTAAGGATGAGGAAAAAATCAACCAAAATAAGTTTAACAAATAACATAGAGAGAGATATACCTTGAAAAAGATGGGATCTTATAGCGCTGAGAGTTCTAGATGAATATAAAGACATTTTTTGTGATGAGGAACTAAAAATATCCCCTAATAAACATAAAAGGATGTTATCATAGATAAAAAATACTTTAAAATACCATTAGAATATTTCTTGAGGAAAATACCCTATTATTTTTTAATTCACATATTAAAATATAAAAATTTACCAAATATTAAGAGAATTTTTTTCATTAAAAACAACCTCAGAAAAATTTAAAGGACACTTCAATGTATTGGGCAGTCATGATGGTGTGAAATTCTGTTCATGTTTTGTATGTAAAAAATGTCCCTTTCACATTTGTGGAAAAAAATAAAATGTATCTTGTTTAGAAAAAAACAAGATGATTCATATTATAACTTTATTTAGAAATTAAAATATGGGTAAAAATGACATTAAAAAATCATATTATAATATTGAAAACATTATGGAAAATAATGTTTTAGAAAAAATTGAGATGGAAGAAGGTGGTGCAGCCCCCTCAGAAGGCCCTTGACCTGGGTTATTTTTTGTCGGCTCTGGATCTGTCTCCCATTTTTCCACCAATCGTTGCCTTGTTTCTATCCGAGAAGGGTTTTTAATTCAGTGATGTGTTATGTAGAAGGACCTGAGTGCATCTCTAGGCTCGCTTTCCGGATGTTCCTTTCGTTCCTTCGGTGGCCTCGTTGGATAGTTCTGGCCTATTTTTTTATATCTCATCAGATGCATTCAATGATACCTCAGAGTGATTATATTGGACTCTGGTGGTGAGATTTGGTTCTTATTGTCCACCCCTCACCTCCTTTTATAACATCTTTGGCTTGTGGAATATGGATGCTTCAGCTACAATATCCTCTTTGAACCGTAAGTACTTCTTCATCATTCTGAGCTCAAATGCAGATTTCATTTAGGCATGGTGTAAGAATCCCAGGTCCTTGGGGAATTGGAATTTCACCATGATGTGGTGGGACATGGAGGTTCATTGAGGTAGATAATATCCGCGTATGCCTGTGTGGGTGTCGCTTCATGGTCTTCCCCTCCCCTTCCAGAACGCTGCCTTCCTTCGTGCCATTGGTAACTCTCTCGGGAGTTTCTTGTGTGCGAATGATTGGACCTCGGTCCTGGAGGAGGCCTTAATGGGATATATCTATGTAGACATGGAGCTGTCCTCCCATATCCTAGAGAAGATCACCCTTTGTGTTCAAGATTCCTTTTCCTGTTCCAAGGCCAAGTCTACCCTTCTCTTCCCTGGTTCTGCTCCTTTTGTCACCTCCAAGGAAATTATGTTCCCAATTGCAGGCAGTAGCATCATGTGGATAGGGGGAATGGAATCTCTCCATGCTCGATCACTAGGGTTGGATCTAGTGCCCCATTTTTAAGATGGATGACTGTTTTGGTGCCTCAAACCTCTCCAAGTGTCCCCTTTTCTGGTCCTCCGAAACCTTCTGTTGCGGATACAGTATGTGAACCTATGGATTTGATTGCCTCCCCCTATCTGGAGGCTAGTATGTAGTCTGGATTGGCCCTTATGATGTTGGTGCGCCTTAGTTCTTCTTCTCCTTCTAACCCCCTTTGGCCTTGGATTTTGTGGCTCTCAGAAGGTATGGCATTTTTGGTCCCTCTTTAGACCCTCCCTCACCCTCCTCAACTGTGGACGCACTTTCTAGGGTGATCCCCATTTATGAGGACCCCCCTTTTCAGCACCCCTCTTCTGGATTTTCCCCAGTGCTTATGGCCTCCATCCAGGATCCTCCTCTCCCTCTACCAGCTCCTATTTTGTGCTCCTCTTCTGATTCCCCCCTGGTGTCTTGGGCCCCTAGCCAGGTTTCTCCACTTCACCAAATCCTACCTGATCCTGTTTTGGTCCCATCAGATGGTCCACCCATGATCCCTACTGGTTGCAGCTATAAGTCTCCATCCTCTTCACTTGGTAGTCCACCTAGCCATATACCCATCTCCAGGAACCTATCCTCCCCTCCTTTTCAGACCCTTCCTTCGAACCGCATTGGCACAAGGACCAGATCTCAAACAAAAAAACGAATCATCCATTATCTTTAGAGAAATGTTTCTAAGAAGCCTGAGGCCAAATCTTGGAATCTTCTACTTTAATGTTATCTTTCCTAATTTGGAATTCTGCAGCATGGGTGCCTAGGTTGAAACTGACTACATAGTTAATGTGGTTCATTCCAAATCGGCGTCCCTTGTTGCAGTGCTGGAAACCAAACAAAGCAGAGCCATGATTTCTGATTTTGATCATAGAATTAGTATTATGGAATTCATTCAAGATGAGTCTCAAAACCCATGCATTTAGATCTTTTGGAATTTGAGCATTAGTGTGAATCTGGTTCAGGACTTAGATCAGTGTATCACTACTGAAATCAGGAATGATTCCCAATCTTTCTTCTTCTCCTTTGTGTATGGAAGCTGTGATATCAGTGAGCAGACTCTTCTCTGGAATGAAATCAAATCATTTTATCCCAAGGAACCCCTTGGTTTGTGTGGGGTGATTTTAATGTGGTTTCTGAAACCAGTGAGAGAAAGGGTAGGGGACCCTTCTCACATAGATCAAGTTTGAACTTCTCACATTTCATGTCTTGTGCATGGATATTAGACTTGGGTTTATCAGAAAGGTGTTTTACATGGTGTAACAATCAGAGAGGTGCACACCAGTCCTGGAGTCAGTTGGATATATGTATTACAAATTTCCATGAAGTTTATACTTATCATAATTCCAAAGTCAACCATCTGGATTGTAGTGTTTCAGACGACTCCCCCCTCCTCTTTGACATTTTTCCCAGCCAGGACAAGAGAGATCCGATTGATTTCTCCCAATTGCGGACTTCGAATCCAAATTTTATCTGTATAGTGGATAGGTCTTGGAGTAAACCAGTTCATGGGATTTCATGGGACATATTACAAAACAAACTTTGTTGACTCTGGGTTGATCTTTTAGAATGGATTAGTACCCAACTGCCTCCTATGCATGATCTAGATGACGCCCATCTTGGAATTGACCTCCTTGAACCCATGTTGGAATCAGACTAGAACTAAACCATCTTTTGGGAGCTTTTTATTAAGAAAGATATGATGACTAATCTTTTGTTAAGATAGGAGCATCTGGTGTGTAATTATTCTAGAGTCAGATGGCTAAGGGAGGGGGACTATAACACAACATACTTCCACGCATGCATCAAGGAAAGCCGAAGGTCACCTTGGCCTAACATCTGGCTGGAGGACGGATTATACTATGATGATATCAATGTGGTGGGTGGCATGGAAGAGTCCTATTTCAAGGAGCTTCTTACTGGCCCTAACCCTGGTATTGCAGATGGGTATCTAAGGTGTCAGGGTGAGGTTATGAGTGTTTTTTCTAAAGTGGGTTATTGGTTAGATAATGAAGAAATTGAAGCCTTACCACAAGAGGATGAAATCTTAGGTTCTGTGAGAAGACTCAACTCGGAGAGTTCTCCTGGCCTGGACGGATTTCTTGGATCCTTTTACATAGCCTCTTGGAGTATTGTTAAGGCTTAAATGGTGGCAGATATTCAATATTTCTTCTGTTGAGGGTTCCTACCTCGTGCTGCTAGTGCTACCACCATGGTCCTCACCCCGAAGATTAAAAATCACTCTCTACTTCAGCATTATCTCCCTATGAGTATGTGAATCTTTTCTTATAAGTTCTTGGACACCATTTTTAATAATAGAATAAGTAAACATGTTCCCCAATGGATCTCTCCGGAGGAACATTCTTTGGTCAAACTAAGATCAATATAAGGGGCTATTGCAGTATGCCAAGAGGTCACATATGACATTAACACTAAAGTTCATGGTTCCAATATGGTGATCAAGCTAGATATGGATAAGCCTTATGACAGGATGAAGTGGTCCTTCATAATCAATGTCTTGACGGGTATGGGCCTCTCCTCTTGGGTTGTTGACTTATTTTTCAGGTGTTTCAACTCCTCGTGGTTAGCAGTTCGGTTCATGGGAAGGAATTTTGGATTCTTCAAAGTGGTCTATGGGATGAGGTAAGGGGATCCCTTATCTCCGAGCCTTTTTATTATGGCTCAAGATGTTCTTAGTCATCTTATCAATAAAGTCATCATGCAGGGATCCATCCCACCTTACCGCTATAAATCCAACCCTTGTGGTATCTCTCATCTCATTTTTGCAGATGATACACTCATTTTTATGAATGCGGGCTTGAGATATGTCCGTGGGATTAATAAAATCATTGATGACTACTACCGCTAGAGTGGTCAGAAGATTGAAAAGAGTAAGAGACAATTATTTATCCTGAACTGTTATACAGATAAAAGGATTTAATCTCATTCAAGTAGTCTGGATATGCATCATGGATTTTTTCCCATGGAGTATCTTGGTGCTCCTATCTCGCCTGAAAGGATTAGAATTTAGTATTTTGATAATATTGTTGGGAAATTAACGAGCCATGTTCACAACTGGAAGAACTATTTTTTATCTTTTGGTGGTATAATCACCTTGTCTAATTGTGTCTTAACTTCCATACTGTTCCATGACCTCTCAGCCACCAAAGTCCCAGATGAGGTGATCAACAAGATTGAATCTATCATCTACTCCTTCATCTAGGATTCTCATTAAGAGGGAAGGAGATATTGGGCATTTTGGAGTAGAAATTCATTTATTTTTCATGAGGGGGGAATTTAAGTGAAGAGTATATCTGGTATTCTAAATGGAATGCAGGTGATGCTGGCATGTGATATTATTGAGGATCGTATCATGTGGGGAAGTTTCATGGCCAAAAAACATAGCGGAGGTGGAAGTGGAGCTTACAGGAGTCGAGATTTATTTAATTTGTTTTATTCCCATATCCAATCCCTTCATCCCCACACTAGATTGATTGTGGGGAATGTGGACCTTTATTTTTGGCATAAAAACTAGGTTGGATCTCCCCTAGAGTTTCCTGGATTTACGGTTACCAACACATCCTTCAAACAGGCTAGCGGGTTCCCGACTTTTATCTATGCGGTGCTGGATAGGGACCAACAAATGGTGTTTTATGCCATCGATCTCATAGATGAACTAGATAGATGCATTTTCACTACTTCTCCCTTAAGCACTTTCTCAACCAGAGACTATCAGAGGGTGATGAGTACATCGACTCAACCAGGTACTTGGGACTCAACTTTTTGAATAAGGAAATACTAGTTAAGCTCAATTTTCTTGCGTGGAATATCAGGAATCATTTACTACCCACATAATAAAATATAAATAATGTTGGTGTTTTCTTGGTTTTGAGATTCATGTGCTGTAGGGGTTATATGGAGGATAGTTTAGAGCATCTGTACTTCAAAAACAACTGGGCTCTGCATGTGTGGCGAACCTTCTTGGATTTAATGGGGCTCTCATTCCATATTTAAGGGGTTCTCCTTTCATGGTCCTCTAGTTCCATGGGGTGGGAGATGTTGGTCCTAAAAGGAAAGACCATTCTTTCGGACTTGTGGCTGGATGTTGTTCTATTTGGATGGAAAGGAACAAGGAAAATCATGATTGAATTTGGTGCTTGAGTCAGGCGTTGGTTGAAAGAGCTAAGTTCCTTCCTATTGACATGGTTTGATCCTATAAATTTTTATTGAATCTCCCTCTCTCAGATTGTTATATGTGGGTGTGGTTGATAGAAGTCCATGGAATACCAGTAATTGGGTAAAATGGTTCCCGCACCACTAGGGCCTAAACTCAATATTGACGATTCCTGCTACTCGAATATCATTAAGGGTGGAGGTCTGGTCAGAAAATTAGGGGGCAGTGTTGTTTTAGACTTTAATTCTAACTTTGGCAGAGGGCACTCGCTTTTGGCCGAGGCTCTGTCTTTGCAGACCAGACTTCATATTTGCAGGAATATGGGTATCAGTTTTGCTGCGGTGGAAATAGATTCTCTCATTATTCATGATTCCATGCTTGGAAAATGAAATACTCCATAGTCTATATATTATTTTTTGAGAAATTGCAGATCTCTTATCAGTGAAAAAACTAACATCCTTCATACAAGGAGGGAGGGGAATACGGTTGTGGATCATCTTGCCTCTTTTTCCTCACAGGGTCCTTGTATCTTTCTCCCATCAGACTTGAATTCACTCTCAAAGGAAGGGAAGAATATCATTAGAGGGGACACCCTTGGGCTTCATCACTTCAGGCCCCTATATCCTCCTGTCTCTTTCCTAGTTTTTTGTTTCAAATTTTTTGTTTTTTCTTCAATAAATAAATTAAAAAGTGTTATTGGGATTGTAACATAAATCAGTTACCACAAGTTTGACCTGATTCAAAATAAATTTTCCCTCCTATATAATAAATTAAAATTTATTATACATCCATAATAGATTCATTTATGTACTAATAATATCATATAAGTTCTATTTATAATAATATAACACTAATTTATTAAAAATCCTTTATTTAAATCATTGTTTCCTAGTGTTAACTGTTTCATTTTTTCTTAAATTTTTTTATTTTGTAGTACCGATCTCTATACTTTGATCATGGTTACATCACATCCATAATTATATTTTTGATATATATATATATATATTAATAATCATCCTTAAAAGGTAGAGATAGGAAAATGGATTACACTATTCATGGAGATGGTAGGATGTACGTACACATGATCACTATTTTCACTTTTCAATGGATAGAATAAAATAATGGTAAAAAATAATTCAAATTCATAAAATAATAATTATATAATACATATAATATATGTATATTCATTAAATATATCATTTTTACCTTCCATGTAAAGAAAAAATGAAAAAATAATCATAAAGCTTCATGGAGGTGGTAGTCCACACATATTCCCCACTGACATCATCATTTTTCAATAGATAATAAGGTAAGAGGGTAGATATATTTTTATAATTCTATATGAATAATTATTTCATCAAAATATTTTATAAAAATTAAACCCATATTAATATCCATCCATTAGATATGGTGATGGAAAATTAATTTTATAGCTATGTGGAAGCGGTTGTCCATATTTACACACGAGCGATACTTAAAGTCCTCATTTGATGGAATAATGGTTGGATATTGGTGGTTCAATAATAATAATAAAATTTTATTATATTGAGGAAAATTATTTTATTCCTTTATGAAAAATACCACAGATTTTTTGAAGATAGAATAAGAAATAAATTTAAAGAGGTTGAGCAAGATGATTACCTCTTCTTTTGTAGGCCTCCGTCAGATCCCTTCTTAAGGACCATTGAAATGGTATTTAAAGAAAAATATAACCTCCAATTAGTTTTTATAAAATTTTATTAGATAATTATTTTGGTATTGGTTGATATAGGTTCTTAAAGTTGTGTAAATAAAATAGATAAGGGGTGTTATTTTATAAGGGAGGAAAACAAAACACTTGGAATAATAAAAAGGGTAAAGTAGAATTAATTCATTCTCAAGAAAATTTCTTAAAAAGGCCATATATTAAAAAAAAGAGGATAAGGTCTAAATATTATTATACACTAAAATTTAGATAGGTTTTTGTATCGTTTTAAACCTTATGTTTTGGTTTAACTACTTGGTAAACCAATTTTTATTTTAATCAAGGTAATAACTTTTCAATACTAAAGAGTTATAATTTTACATATAAGGTAATAATTTGCTCATAAATTACAAAGTTATGAGATTTTAGACCATTTACCATCCTTTTTTTCTCATGATTTTTTTATAATAGTTAAATAATTTAATAAAATATTTTTTCTATAAAATACTATTAACAACATTTTAAGAACTATTCACATAATTTGGCTTTGAAAACCACATGAAAACAGAGGAATTCAAATTTAAACCTTAATTATCCTATAATATGTTTTATTTATCTACAAAAATCATGGGGAACTATAAATAACTCATATTTAAATACGTTTCGATTTTTTAAAACCATTTACATGATTTTCCTACTACTTGCACAAACACTATATCAGCATTGAGTAAGCATTTAAGGTAATTTTATTATCATTATTGTTTTTTTAAATTTTCTATGATAAAAAATGATTTCATATTTTAAATAAATATTTTTACCTAATTTATTCTCATTTCCCCTTTTGTAAAAATTTTAGAGATATCAAAGTCAAGAGAGTGAGATTTTGTATTTATTCTTTTCTTAAATTATTAATAAGGTCAAAATCAATGAAAAATATATCCAAGTGGATATATATTTGAGAATTATATATAAATAAATATAATAAACTCATAAAATAAGACAATTTATAGTGTCAGAAAAATAATAAAGGCTTATCCAAATGTTTTAACCATATTTTACCAGTTTTACCCTTATCAAGGTGAAAAATATTTACTATGGTAACTATTCAAAATGAAAAAAATTAAAGGAACCTATTTATAAAATTTGGACCTCATTATTATAAAATTTGGATCCATTTTTCAATATTATATTCCTATAATTGGTAGAAACACATTTTACAATAAGTGTGGAAAATGAAAAAAATTGTTTTTAGTAAAATGCATATTTTAACATAAAACATGATTTATATTTATTACATTCCTAGTAAAAAAATTTAGATCAATATTACAAAATTTGAATTAATATATTATATTTTCATTTAATTAATTTAATTCATCAAAATATATTAATCTAATTAATTTAAATAAAAACACTTTGTGTGCATAAATGTTTCTTCTAGAAAAACTTTTCTACTTACCTTAAAAAACATTTATTTCTATTTCTAATCATTTAATAATGAATGAATTTATTTTATATGTGTGTGAAAAATAATTTTTTATCATAATTAATTTATCACTATTCATACCCATCAATCCAATGTATAAGAAATAACTATCATATTAAATAATAATAGTACATCACAGTACATTTAAACTCGGTGATGGTTGTATTTCAAGATATTGAAGAAATTAAAATTATTTAATTTATCATAAAATATCAGGGTGTTACATTATACCCTCATTTAAATGAACCCCCTCAAAATTCCATAACTCTAATAGAAATAAATTAGGATATATTTGATTCATCACATCCACAGCTTCTTCAAATTTATGATTTCTCCAAAAAACATTAATTAGGTGAGTAGTATTATTAATAGAACATTATTTCTAGGATATATTATTTATATAAGTTTTTATTCATATGAATAGTCATGATCTAGTGGTAATTCCTAAGAGGTCAGTAATGTGATGGATGATGTATATACTACCTCAAGAGGGATACATGGAACACATCAAGAACTTAAGATAGGCTCAATGAAAGCACAAGACGATAAGAAACTATATCTAATCGATCAAGAATGTTTAATAAGACAATATAACTATGTCATATATCTCATTTATTTCCAAATATAATAAACTTATTCAATAAAGAAATCCATAAAAAGACATTTTCACTGACTTCAAATTCTTGATTTCTCCAATGAGTGTCAGTATAAATTTTTTATTGACTCTGAGATGATTTGATATAACAATGGATGTATCTGACATTATTTTATATTTACTTAGATATATTAGGCCTCAATACATTTTCTTCTAAAACTTTATACCCTCACATTGGAATTCTAAACTTCTTTCCATAGAGGGACTTATAAGGTGCCACCTGAATGCTCGAGTGGAAGCTATTGTTGTAACAAAACTCAACTAGAGGAAGCTGTTTATCCAAACCAACATTTATATTGATAGAAAAAGACCCTATAATATACTATTGGGTTTTAATGGTTATTTTAGTTTGAACGTTCATCAGAGGATGATAAGAAGTATTGAAACTTATCTACGTATCTAATTCCTAATGAAGACTCTACTAGAACGTTGAGGTAAACCTCAGATTCCGATCAGATATAATAGAATGTACTAATCCATGAAACCTGAACACTTCCTTGATACAAATTTTGGAAATATAATCATGAGGGAAATGTTATCCAGTAGTAATTAATTCTGTTAAATTTATAAAGAGATTCACCACAATACAAATATCATTAGAACCTTTAGATGTTTTGGTGAGCCTTATGATAAAATACATGGGGATGTTTTCCTCATTCCATTCTAGTATGGGCAGTGTTTTTAACATCTCCTTAAAATAATTTCAATTTGTGGCACCCATATATTTTAGTAGAAAAATATGTTTGATGATATATACAACACTCAACACCGAGCTTAAACAAACCTCACCAAATTAGTATATAAATACGACATTTATAAACATGCCATTGAATAAGAAGGTATGAATAAGATTAACATCAATATTAAATATATATAATTTAACTATTCAATACAAATGTATTTATTAATTCACATGAAATAAGCACTCAATTTTTAAAATTCATTATATGTTGAAAAAAATTTCGTTTCTTTAAAAAAAATTATTATATTTCGAGAGAAAAAATTAATTTTAATTTCTTCCAATTTTTTAAAATTTATTTGATAAAATTAAATTTAATTTTGAAATAATCATATAAGAATTATCTTATTTTTAGTTTTTTCAAATTTTCTGAATGGTTTGGTTTTTTAATGAATAGTGAAAAATAATGATTTTTATTAAAAAATATCATTTCATTTATGGAATTTACAATATACCATTTCTTAGAACAAATTTAAAAGAAATTTATTTTCCATTATATAATTAATAATATAATTATTTTATTTTTAATGAATTTTATACTTGAATTTTGATAAAAACCTTTTTACACTTAAAAATATTTTTTTAGAAAAACCATTTATTATCGCGTTTTGATGGTTTAAATTTAAACATATTTATTCCACTTATATGAATTTTTTAATATAAATATATTAAAAAATTTTAATCATAAAAATTAATTATATTTAATGGTGATAACTAAATTTTTTGTCAAAATGAATAGTAAAAATAGTAAAAAAAATTCATTGGGGTTAATGTTAAAATTATATTGTTAGGGGTTAACCTAAAAAGACAAGGGTTAAAATGATATAAAAACTTGTCTAAATTATATTTTATTTCCATATTTATACCCTTTATCATATATTATTTTGTAATGGTCCATTTATAATCCATTTACCTTGAGTAATACACTAATATATTTTATTATTTTTAAAAATTCATAGCGTGTCCTCTTCCCTAGTTATAAAATGCCACCCCTATCCTCTACTCTCTACACTTCAATAGCATCTTTGTTTTTCAGAAAATACCTATAAAAACCCTTCCTTGCATCTGTAACCATGAACAAGAGTCCATTGATTGATTAAAAATCCATAATAGGAGTGATTTAGGTATAGACCTACAGTGGTTTTCTGATGAAGATGTATAATTCTTAATCATGAATTTTCATTTTATTTCTCATTCCAAATCCTTAAAATATTATTAAAAAAATATTAAATAATAAAACTATTATATTTCATATAATTAGGTGTTTTATATTAATACAATACCTTATATCCATCTCCTCTTCCATCAAATGGTAAATAGAACCGTCATTCGTGTGTACGGAAGACTATTGCCTTGCAAATTAAGGTAATTCATTTTCCTTAAACACATCTCATGGATAGTAATAATTATGGATATAATTTATATAAATGATATTAATGAAATATTTATTATTATATAAAATTAATATATCATATATTTCATACCTTTCCATTTATTAAAAATTGATAACGTCATTCCGAAAAACATGTGGACTACCGCCTCTATGAAGGGATGTGATTCGTTTTTCACCACTACATCACATGGATGGTATATATAAGTTTATTTAAAGAAATAATATGGTATTTATTATGTAATTACCATCTTTTCAGTATTAAATAATCTTACTTTCTTTCTATCACGATCCTTGAAAAATGGAAATGTTACTCATGTTTACGTATGACTTACCATTTCCATGATTGCAAGATAGTTCATTTTTCATAACCATATTTATTTATTATTTTTAAAAGTATAAATTATTTATAAAAATTATAATTATGTAACTATTATTATTCTCTAGATTATGGAACAATGACAAATTTTATCATAGTGAACCTACTAAAGTCATTTTGGACATGTGAACCCAATATCATCAATTGTCTGATGTGAACTTAATTGATTTGTAAATAAATATAACATTATAGAAAATAAAATAAATGTAATAATAAACTTGAAAATTGTTATTAATAATTTAATTAATTAACATATGTTTATAATTTAAGAATATTAAGAATAAAAATGATGATTTGGACCTGAGGTAAGGGAATCCATCTCAATTTACTTTAATTGAGAAATATTTTAATGTTATAAACCAATTTGGTTTATATGGTTTATATACTACCGTTTTATAGGTTATATCATTAATCCTTCATAAATAATTTTACATTAATTTTTATTTCAAATTATTTCATCCAATGGTATTTGACTTGAAAATTTCCATGTGGTAATGGGTTTCTTAACTCAAATTCCATTCATTGGGGTGTACTTTTACTTTATTAACAATGTTATTCCATGATTATGTATATAATTTTTATTTATTTTATTATGTTTTATTTACACTTGTCTTATGTTTATTGGATTTTTTTTACTCATAATCACATCATTTATTAATTATCACTTCCATTATTCTATATTTGTAAGGGGTTTTCTCATCTCACTTTTATATCCATGGGACATATATACTGACCCTTTTATATGATATTACATGATTAACACTATATTATTAGTATTTATAGTTTCATTTGATGTTATTCCATTCACGGGGTTATGATTCAAAGGTTACCAAAGCGGTAAAGGTTTATTTCAAAATCTCATTATTATTTGAGAATGCTTATGTAGTCTCTGTTGGAAAAATTATTTTACCTTTCTATATTAAAAAAAAATATTTCATTCACCAATGATTATTTATGGAAATTACAAGTTTTCATTTTAATTTACACTCTTTATGTACTCAAGATACTAAAATCATTTTTTAAGGAAAACTGCCTTTTTTTCCTACTCAGTTAAGATTATTTTTCATTTATAAATGTTTTTACCAAAAAATGTTTTAAATAATAGTTTTTTATTCTCCAATTATTTGTTGAATTAATTTTTACCCATGTTTTACTTTAAAAAAATTATTTAAAATGAATCTACCAATTATTTTTAGAACAAGGTAATTTTTTACTTTTCTAAAAAGATTGTAAACAATTTTTTTAACTTATATGGAATGAATGAAATTTCCTAGTCATTACTAATAAATTATTTGAATATTACTTTACATGTTTATGTAGTTCAATTAAAACAATTATTTTACAAATATTCTATGAATTTTTATTTTTTAAAAGTTAATTTCAATGTGAAAATGGTATTTTCCTCACGAATGTTTTAATGAAATTTGTATGGAATCTGTTTTCATCAATGAAAATAAACATTTTATTATCCAATGAGGTTATTTGGTAATTATTACATCTTAATTATTTCATTGTATTATTTATGATCATTTTGATTTTAGAACATATTAACATTCTATATGCTAGTTCTTCCTATAAAGACTATTTTTGAATAAGGAATGTTGATTAAGTTGCATTATTTATTCATATTATGAATGAATTAGACGTAATAAATTATTGGTTGGGCTCATAATTACGTATACCCTCGATGAATCGGTAAGTATCATAAGATAAAATAGTTTGGATAGTTAGTTGAGGCCTTACCCATATAGGTATGATGTCTTGGTATAAAGTATTGGAGGTAAGTTTATGATGTTCAACATTATGCATTACATAATTATAAGATTAATTATTGATTTCTATGTGATTATTTTATTAGTAATCCATGGATAAGTTTTAAGTTCACGTAATTAGTTATATAGAATTATGTGATCATTATTTATTCCTTCCATATTATTCTTTATGCTCAAGTTATTGATTAAATGGCATGTTGTTTCATTTATTTACCTTTACATATTGATTATTCCTTATTTAATCATGTTATATTCTATTGTATATATCCCCCAATAATTATTTTATATCACCCTTATTTTCTTTCATTTTTCTAGGATATGAAGAAGGAATCTTTGAATGAGTCAAAGGATATTGAATACTTACATTAAATATGTTTTGTATTTTTTGTTTTCAAATGTAATGTGAGATTCAAGTATGTTTCTAGTATACCAAGACTACTAAAGCATTTGTCCCATCAGGATGTGATTAATTGTATCAAGTACCAATTTAATAAAGTAACCACTAGATTTGGGCTATTGGGGTTGGGGTTTTTATAGTTTGTATCACAAGAAGTTTAGTAGAAACTCTGGGAAATTGATTTTGGGAAAAACTGATTAGGGAAAATAACCATATATAAAACTCATAGGATAAGTCTAAGTATATGATAACATAAAAATGTTTTTATAAGGTATAGATTATGCGTTTTTCATAGAAATAAATCCCTTTCAAGATACTATAAGTGGATGTGGTTTTGGACAAAATGAATATAGCAGTAGTAACTATGAAGGGAGTTGGTCAAATATATATTGACCATCATTATGGTGAATGGTGAGTGTACCCTTACTATGAAAATGATTTGAAACTCTCAAGGGATATTCTTTAGTAAATTCAATTTTTATTTATGACCCATTATGAAGTATTTGAATAGATTAGGAAAATTAATGACATAGATTATACATATAGTTTCTTATATTGAAAAGAAAGCGTCACGATTTAGAGATCCTATATATGATTTTCATGATCATGTAGTTTCTAACTATGACTATTCCTAATCGTACTTTGCATTTTGGTTTTAATCAATGGATGAAATCAGATAAAAATCATGTTAATACTGAATTTAATGGATAATGTTGGGATTATGAGGAACCATATTGGATGATTACTAGAGTGAAAGAAATTGAGATTATGCCTAATTAGATATCATGATATATAATTATAAAACTTGACCTTAACCAACTCTCATACTCACTAGAGAAGATAATAATAGTGTTTCCTAAGAGATCAGGTGGTGATGACTATGGAGTAATGGAATATCAATTTCCTTCATGTCTGAAATATAGAATGATATAGCCTATATAATGTCTCAAAGGAATGAGGAAATGTTTTACGTGTGAAAAAGAAGGTCAAAAATTGATGAACTTATAGAAAAAATGAAGAGTTCTATGAAGGGATGTGAAGTCCACCCAAATGTACCATTTATATTAAAATGTCTTATGTTGGGGGAATATGAACATTATCTAAGAAAATACCCTAATCTAATGATAATCTCCTAGAATAACGAATATCTTATGCTATGCAAATAATTAAAGTGTAATTATTAAACTATTTCTGTATTGAGAATATAGAATTATGTAATACAGGTTTTATATCCATGATATTATTGATATAAAAATCATGTGACATCTAAGTATTGTTCCACATTTGATATTCATTAATGATTTGAAAATATATATTGAAATGTACTCGTAACTATGGAAATCGATTTAGTGGTAATGTGATAATGTTTAGTCGGGATAAAGTGATGAATGGCATCGACTAAGTAAATGGGATCATATTGTATAACTTAAAACTAGTTAGCGATTTGATGAAAATGTGATTTAGGCTATATTAAATGGATTTTATTGCATTATTAGATGTAGACTATGACTTTATTTGAGGAATAATGATTTTGAGAGGTTTTGAAAGAATATATGTTTTCATATGAGGAAAAATTAGGAGTTATGGATAATACTATGGGTTTATAACTTTAAGGTTGATAATAAGTTTAAAAGTATATGTAACCCTTTTAAGGTTTTAAATGATGGTATTACGAGGTAATATGAAATTTATACCGCGTTTTAAGAAT
Organism: Viscum album; assembly: GCA_963277665.1. Lineage (NCBI taxonomy): Eukaryota > Viridiplantae > Streptophyta > Magnoliopsida > Santalales > Viscaceae > Viscum > Viscum album. The sequence goes on from OY728155.1 coordinate 1,172,948,492, forward strand.
AATAATCTATTAGGGTTTAAATTACCCTTTGGGTTAGAATATGATTTTTTGTTATGTTAATTATGGTCTATTGGATAATAGAATATAGATAATCATGATGGTGAAAAAGTGAATTATTGAAAATTTGATTTTTTCGATATATTTATAGTAAAGATAATGATTACCATTCAGGTTGGTATCTAAATTTGATTCATGATATTTTTTTGTGATGTTTACTACATTATTAGATTTTTTAATGATTTATTGTAACATACCAGGTAAATAAAGAATAATACATATTTCATATTTATTAAAATTTGTGAATTAAAAATTATTTTTACTTTAAAGGGGTTGCTATGTTCGATAGCGTACCCGATACGGAACAATGAATTTCTTTGAAATCTTACATTGCACACTAATAATATAATAATATTATTTAAAATGGTTGTTAACTCCTAGGCATTGTATTGGCAGGAATGAAAAAAACTAACTACAATATGATTATACATGTTTTTAAAATGTAATTACATTTATCCAATCAAAATATAGAGACTTAAAATGTGAATGAATTTAATTTTAAGCATAATTTACATTAAAAGGTAAATTTACCGCCTTTTAATGGAGAACCCTCTTAAAATATAGTTTTGGTCACTTTAATAAATTATATTTGACAAAATAAAATCCTTTTTTAGAATGGGGACATCAAAATTTACTCTATGTAAATTTTTGGAATTTTTTAGATAATGTTCAATTTTAAATGAATAGTGAAAAATATTGTACTTTAATTAAAAACTGCATTTTAATCTACTTTATTTTTATGGTTAAATTATATTTTTAATTTTTTTAATGTTTAATTAGAATATATTTTTACCATTTAATCCAATTTTGTTTATCGTAGTTAATTTCACTTTGAAATTGGACATAAATAAGTGTTAATCTTTTGACAGTTATTGTTTCTTAAAAACACACTTTTTGTTTTGATAACAAGAATTAATTTTAAATTAATTAATGAAAATTATATGTTTAGAATTTGGTAAAATAGACATCATTTTCGAATTCATAATATCAAATATAGATTAGGCTGAATTTTTGGTAGTTTTCTAAAAAAATCAATTTTTGATGAATAGTGAAACCACTTAGTAGTAGTTAAAAAAATGATTTCTTCATTTAAATGAAATTTTACCACTTCTTTGAATTGAATTGTGAAAATTTGAAATACATGGTTGTTATTAGAATGTAAAATTTGGTTCAATAAGATGAAAATAATTTTTGGTGAATAGTAACTTTTGATTTTTATTTACCGCGGTTAAAGGTAAATAGGGTAATTCAAGGTAAATAGAATATTATAATAATTCAAAATTACCTTTACACTTGTACTCACCTTATTGGAATAGTAATGACTGACCATGGGAATCATTGGGTCAATATAGGGACCCCATGGAGCCACTTATTAATGATAATGACACTTTAGATTTATTAACTTAAAGTAAAGGGAACAATGACATAAACATATATCTATTTGTAAATTAATTTTTATGTGGTGTTATATAATTTATCATTTCGACTATAAATATTTAATAGAAAGATAAAGATATTTTCTACATCATGGTATTTGTTTTATAATTTTTATACGTCAAATAAATAAAATTATTTATGACAAAATAATGATGCAGTATTTGCCTCATTAATAAAAGATTTATATAAATAAGATTATTAATATTAAAACAATATCCAAAACCTTTACAATTCTTATTGGATGATTTTATTTCTACCACAAACCATATTATCTTAGACTTTAATTAGTTTGGGACCTTTAGAAACCGAATATCATTATATAATAAAATAATATTATCACACTTTCCTAAAGAGCCCCTCCTCTCCCTTATAAAAAGACCTCACTTATAACCAATTCATCACACCTATCAAGCCTTTTGGATCATCCAACCTCTGCCCAATTTTGCCACCTATATCACTATCCTCCTCCTAGAATCCTTACCTTAGGCATAAGGCACTTCAAGAAACCCTTTTGGTTCAGAACCAAAGGTAGTTACCCAAATTAAAGGTAACCGTTTCTCTTAACTTCTTTTCTTTTATTTGACTTATTAAACCCCTAAACTCTTTTTATTCCTTTATTTTCTGTGGATGGAAAACTAACGCCTCACAAAACGATTATTTTTTGATTATCTCCTATCGCCTATCATGGTGGCCATTAATATGACAATATAATTATATATTATATATATTATGTTTATGTTTTCTTTATGCTTCTGTATTTTTCTTTTATAGAATACCTTTATGGTTTCTATTATAGGTAAACGTGATAATTTCATTTGAGGAAGTGCGGACTACCACCCCCTCAAAGTGATATCACTTGTTAATTCCATATGTGGGACGTATAAAAGATTGAGTTAATGATATTATATATGATATTATACTTGAATTATAATATACCTATGCATAATTATGTTTTAATCCCATTAAAATAAGAAATAGAAATGAAAGTAGCATTCACGCATACGTACGGCTTATAGTCTCCATGAATGGTGCATTTCATTTCTTACCTCCAAATGATATGTAATGTTATAAATATATATATTTACCGGATATATATGATATCTAAATAATGAATGTTATTCTAGATATAAAGGACTATTGGCCACATGGACAACTTATAAATATAAGGTGTTCATTTTTGACTAATGTACCAAATATCGACAAAACGAACGTTATTAACTTAAATGATTACATAATGTTTATAACATTGTAATAAGTGATATAAAAGAAATAATAAACTTGAAAAATGTTCTTAAGCATGTAGAAATTGACATTAGTTTATTATTCACAAGATTAAAGAATGATTGAGTCAAGTCGGACTTGAGGTAAGGGACTTCACCTCAATCACCATTCATTGAGGCATATTTTGTTTTAATACATGATTTTATTTTATATTCTGTATAAAAACCTTTAAATTTTACTTTTATTCAAAAAGAATCTATTCTCTCTGAAGCATTTTACTAAATGAAAAAAGAATGTTTTTTAGCATACGCAGTGACAACGACCTTTCTGCCACTGTGAGTATTATTTGATCTTTTGGCTTTCTAAACAAGCCATAATGTTTTTAGAAAGGAAAATAAATACCATATACCCTTTTTATGTATTTTTTTATTTAAAATGGTTTTGATAATGGATTTGTTATATCAATATATTTAAATGATATATTGTTATTTCAATGTGGGGATTTTTTCTTTCCATTATGCTTATGTTAGGTTTTTATGATTATGTTATGGTTCTTGGGAATTGTTTATGTATACGGGTGGTTACATGATAAACCTAGTGTCGGTGAGCCCGAGATATCTCTCCAATGCATTGGGTAACGTGACGGAGGTAAACGTGAATGTTTCTCCTAAGAGATTTAGGAAATATACTGTGATGGGTATTCCAATGTAACTCCCTATGTAGCTGTGACAGCTATAATGTAAGTATGTTATGGATACCACAAGTTACCTTTATGATTTATTATTTCTATGTGTTATTCATAAAATATTATTATTTCATGAGGTAAGTAAAACAGTTCATGTTTTGTATGTATTTATGAACAAATGTTTCTCTATTTTTTTTATAACCCTTACTGAGCTTTTTATGCTCATCCCAAGTTTTGAAATGTTTACACAGGACTTAAAGATGAATAGGGTAAAGGATGGGATCGATGAAAAATCATGCTATCTAAAACATGGAACTAGAAATGAATTTTTTTTCAAAAGATTTTATTTTATGAAAAAAATGGAAACTGAGTAAAAGTGTCTACTTTGTAATTGTTTGAGATGTAATAGTTATGTATTAATTCTCTAAAACTCTAAACCTGAAAATATTTTCAATGTGAATTATTCATTTAATTCAATATTATGAAATGTTTAAGGCTGGGTCCTTATAGTTGGTATCAGAGGTAAGTTTAGATAACTTTAGGAGTTCAGGTATTGATAAATTAATATCCATAAAGTAATTTATGTTAATATTGAAATCATATAGAATTTACAGATTACCATGTTCCTTCTCCTAAGATATTTCTATGTTCAGAATGGTTTTCTGAAGAGGAAACATGGAAGCTATGTTGGGACGACATCAGAAGGAAGACAACCTTCCAAATCAGCAACCTATGATGGTTGGAATCAGAACTGAATAGTTTTTTGTAGTGATGACACAATAGACTCAGTCTATAAATGGTGTTGGTATCCATGCACGAGATCAACCAGATCAACCGTAGAGGAACCTTCCAGTAGTGGATTATTTCATGAGGAAACATCCCCCATAATTCAGAGGATCATCTGACCTGGTGCTAGCAGAAGGGTTGATTAAAGCACTGGAGAAATTTTTTGATGTCATGGGGTGTTCAGAACATCAAAAGATTAGTCTTGCTGTTTATGATTTTGAAGGTGAAGCCGATCAGTGCTGGTCGATGGTGAAAAATATTAGGGATAGTGAGGAGATTGATGCTCTTAATTGGGATGAATTCAAAGGTATGTTTCTTGAGAAATATTTTCTTAAGGTGGTTCTTCTTAGGATGGAAAAACAATTCCTGGAATTGAGGCAGGAATATTACTCAGTGGCTGTTTATGAAGTAAAATTCACTCGACTGGCAAGGTATGCTCCAAATTTCATATGAGATATTGAGAGTAAAATCAACCGTTTTCACTTAGGATTAAATAAAAATTATCAAATGGATTTATCTATTTGTGAGTTCAAAAGTTATGAAAAACTTGTTCGTTGTGTGGAATAGGTGGAAATGGAGTTTGCCAATGATCATGTGTTCTTTGACAAACAACAGAATAAGAGGTCAAGGTGGCAGGCGAAAGGGAATAACTCTTCAAAAAAGTCGGATGGTAAGAATCTTATGTTTATAGTTTCTGAAAATTTTGGTAAAAAGAATGCTGGGGAATGTCTTTTGAATTATGGTAAGTGCTACCGATGTGGTAAAATGGGACATAAGGCTCATAATTGTACTGAAAAAGATCTGGGTAATGGTAAGACAAAATCTGATTTACAGTCAGTAAAATGTTTTAAGTGCCATGAAATGGGTCATTATACAAATTAGTGTCCAACAAAGAACTCAAATGAGGGAAAGCATCCAGACTACAAGCAAAAAGGGGTGGTGGAATCCTTTGCAACTACTTCAGCAGATTTTGGGCCATCAAATGAAGTTGTATCAGGTACACTGTTTATTTGTTAATATTATGCCAATGTGTTTTTTGATTTAGGTTCTACAGACTCTTTCATTTCTGAGAAGTTTTTATGTAAATTACTAATTCCATATCAAGATATGAATACAGAACTAATGGTAAAAACACCTGAAGAAAATGTTGAGACAAAAAGCAAACATAAGAACATTCCTGTCCTTGTGTACGGAAAGAATCTACCTGCAAACATTATTTTTTTTGCCTCTAGTAGAGATTGATGATATTTTGATTTATTAAAAAAGTAAAGAGGAACATGAAAGTCATTTAAGGGTTGTCTTGCAAACCTTACAAGAAAAGAAACTATTTGGGAAATTCAGCAAGTGTGAGTTTATGTTACAACAAATTTTTTTCCTTAGTCACATTGTTTCATAAAATGGCATAACTGTTGATCCTACTAAAACAAAAGTTGTTAAATAATGTCCAAGACCCACAAATATAGCTAATATCCGTAGTTTTCTTGGTTTGGAAGTTTATTAATGGAGGTTTGTTGAAAATTTTGCACGGTTATCTAGTTCAAAGACTACGTTAACACGAAAAGGTGTTAAGTTCATCTGGACAAAAGAATGTGATGATTGTTTTCAGTAATTGAATAGAAGATTGGTAAATTCTCTAGTTTTGGAACTACCATCTAGAAATGGTATGTTTGTTATCTACAATGATGCTTCATTGAAGTGACTTGGGTGTGTCCTAATGCAGAATGATCAGGTAATTGCTGATGCTTCACGTCAGTTTAAACCACATGAGTTAAATTACCCTACACAAGACATGGAATTAGCTGCTGTTTTTTTTATTTAAAAATTTGTAGGAATCATTTGTATGGTGTAAAATGTGAAATATATACCGATCACAAAAGTGCAACGTATATATTCACTCAAAAATAATTGAACATGAGACCGAGGAGATGGATGGAATTAATCAATGATTATGATTGCATGATCCATTGCCATCCATGAAAAGCAAATAAAGTGGATTATGATTTGAGCCAAAAAAGTAATGCTTCATTAACCATGTTACATTTGGAATAAGATACTTTGGTTTTTTATTTGATAAAATTTGGCATAGAAGTTTTTGGTGAAGAAAATTATTCTGTTCTGTATCAGGTGTCAGTGAGATCATCTCTAGCATCCATAATTAAGCAAGCACAGAAGGAAGACAGTGAGTTACAGAAAAAGGTAGAGTTGGTTCATAAGGGTAAGTTTCCATATTTTAACATTGATAATGATTGTATTTTGGAATTTGGAAAGAGATTATGTGTGCCTTGCGATTCACAGTTAAAGAATGAGTTGTTATGTGATACTCATAGTTCCCCGTTTTCAGTTCATCCTGGCAGAACTAAGATGTATAGATATCTTCAAGAGTATTACTGGTGGGATGGAATGAAAATAGATATTGCTGATCTTACTGTGAAGTGTTTAACTTGTCAACAAGTTAAAGTAGATCGATAGTTACCGAAAGCGATGCTTCAACCTTTACCGGTGCCAGAGTGGAAATGAGAAAAATATCCATGGACTTCATTGTGGGATTACAGAAGACATCTCGAGGTAATAATGAAATCTGGGTTATTGTTGATTGATTGACTAAATATGATCATTTCCTTCCTATTCGAGATACATTGTCTCTAGATCAAATTTCTTGGTTGTATGTTAAAGAGATAGTCAGGTTGCATGTAGTTCCCCTCTCTGTTGTATCTAATCGTGATCCTAGGTTTACTTCCAACTTTTGGAAAGGCCTTCAGAAGTCGTTGGGTACTGAATTAAATTTTATTACAGCTTTTCATCCTCAATCAGATGGGAAATCAGAATGAACAATTCAGACATTGGAGGATTTTTTATGTGATTGCTTGATAGATTATCAGGGAAGTTGGGACCAACATCTTTCTTTGGTTGAATTTTCATATAATAATAGTATTCATTCCAGTATACAAATGGATCCATTTGAGGGATTATATGGAAAGCATTGTCGAACTCCAGATTTTTTGGGATGAAGTAAGTGAAAGGAATCTGATGGGACCAGAATTGGTAGAAGAGATGGTAGAGAAAGTTCATTTGATTCAGAAACACAAGAGAACAGATCAGAGCAGACAAAAAAGTTATATAGATAACTGGAGGAAGGATCTTTCTTTTGAGATAGGTTATCATGTCTTTCTCGAAGTTTCTCCACGGAAAAGTGTGATGCGTTTTGGTAATAAGGGAAAGTTGAGTTTGAGGTTCATTGGAACTTATGAAATCCTGGAGAAATTTGGATCAGTTGCATACAGTGTGGATTTACCACCAAGTTTATCCTAGGTACACAATGTTTTTCATGTTTCAATATTAAGAAAGTATATTCCAGATCTATCTCATGTTTTGAGCCCAGAGGTAGTTCAGTTGGAAGAGAATCTCTCTTTTTTTGGAACAACCAATCCAGATTCTTGATTGAAGAGAGAAAGTGTTACAAAATAAGGTAATTCACCAGGTAAAGGTTTTGTGGGAAAACCATATTGTTGAAGAGGCAACATGGGAATCTGAAAATTCTACGAGGGATAAATACCCCCCACTTATTTTGATAAGTAAAATTGTGAGGTTGCAATTCCCAAAAGGGGAAAAGGATGTAACATCCTAGGTAAATAAAGAATAAGACATATTTCATATTTATTAAAATTTTTGAATTAAATATTAATTTTAATTTAAAGGGGTTTCTATGTTCGATAGTGTACCCGATACGGAACAACGAGTTTCTTTGAAATCTTATGTTGCACAATAATAATATAATATTATTATTTTAAATGGTTGTTAAATCCAAGCTGTTTTATTGGAGGGAATGAACAAAACTAACTAAAATATGATTATACATGTTTGTTAAATGTATTTACATTTATCCAATAAAAAGTTAGTGGCTTAAAATATGAATGAATCTAATTTTGAGCATAATTTACATTAAAAGGTCGATTTACCGCCTCTTAATGGAAAACCCTATTTAAATATAGTTTTGGTCACTTTAATACAATCTATTTGACCAAATAAAATCCTTTTTTAGAATAGGGATATCAAAATTTATTTTGTGTAAATTTTTGTAATTTTTCAGATAAAGTTCATTTTTTAATGAATAGTGAGAAATATTGTATTTTAATTCAAAAATTCATTTTTAATCTAATTTATATATATGGTTAAATTATCTTTTTAGTTGGTTTTAAAGTGTAATTAGAATATATTTTTACCATTTAATAAAATCTTGTTTATTGTAATTAATTTCACTTTGAAATTGGACATAAACAAGTTTCAATCTTTTGACAGTTATTGTTTCTTAAAAAAACGCTATTTGTTTTAATAACGTGAATTAATTTTAAATTAATTAATGAAACTTCTATGTTTAGAATTTGGTAAAATAGACATTACTTTTGAATTTGGAATATCGAATATATCTTAGGCTGAATTTTTAGTAGTTTTCTGAAAAACATCATTTTTTGATGAATAGTGAAACCACTTAGTAGTAGTTAAAAACCCGACTTTTTCCTTTAAATGATATTTTACCACTTTTGTGAATTGAGTTTTGAAAATACGACATACATGGTTGTTATTATTAAGTAAAATGTGATTCCATAAGATGAAAATAATTTTTGGTGAAAAGTAACTTTTGACTTATTTACCGCGGTTAAAGGTAAATAGGGTAATTCAAGGTAAAAAGGATATTATAATAATTAAAAACTACCTTAACACTTGTCCTAACCTTACTGGATTAGTAATGGAAGAACATAATAATCCTTGGGTCGATTTTGGGACCCCATGAATCCACTTATTAATGATAATGACACTTTAGATTAATTAACTTAATGTAATGGAAAAAATGACATAAACAAATATATCTTTGTAAATTAATTTTTTACATGGTGTTATATAAGTTATATTTTTGACTATAAATATTAATTTGAAATCTAAAAATATTTCCTACATCATGGTAATTTTTTTATAATTTTTAGACATCAAATAAATTAAATTTTTTTGACACAATAATGTGGTAGTATTTACCTCATTAATAAAAGATTTAAATAAATAAGATTATAACTATTAAAACAATATCCCAAACCAGTAAAATTATTATTGGATGATTTTATTTCTACCATGAGTCATCTTATCTTCGAATTTAATTAGTTTTGGACCTTTAGAAACGATTATCAATATATAATAAAATAATATTATCACACTTTCGTAAAGAGCCCCTCCCCCCCCTTATAAAAATCCCTCACTTCTAACAAATTCCTCACACCTATAAAGACCTTTTTCTCATCCACAATTTCCCCAATTAAACTACCTACATCTCTCTCCTCCTCTTAGAAGCCTTACCTTAGGTATAAGGCACTTCAAGAAACCCTTTTGGTTCATACCAAAGGGAGTTACCCAAATTAATGGAAACATTTTCTCTTACCTTCTTTTATTATATTTTACTTCTCCAACCCCTATAATATTTTTATTTCTTTATTTTATAACAACACCAGTATCCTAAATATACTAGTATTTTGTTATTAGAAGGATTAAAAATACACTTATACACACCTCCATCTAATGGGTGAAGAACATACTGTTTCTGTGGATGGAAAACTAACTCCTCATGAAATGATGATTATTCGATTATCTTCAACTGCCTATCATGGTGGCCATTAAGATGACAATATAGTTATATAGGATATATATTATTTTTATGTTTTCTCTATGTTTTATTATTTTTCTTTTATATCATAACTTTATGGTTTCCATTATGGGTAAACACGATAATTTCATTTGAAGAAGTGCAGACTACCACCCCCTCACAGTTATATGACTTGTTAATGCCATATGTGGGACATATAAAGGATGGATTTAATGATATTATATATGATATTATACTGGAATTATAATATACCTATGTATCATTATGTTTTAATTCTATTAAAATAATAAATAGAAATGAAAGTAGCGTTCATGTGTACGTATGGCTTACCGTCTCCATGACTGGTGCATTTCATTTCTTACCTCCAAATGATATGTACTATTATAAATATATATATATATATATACTGGATATATAATATATATATGATATATGAATAATGAAATTCATTCTGGATATAATGGACTATTGACCACATGGACAACATGTAAATATAAGGTGTTCATTTTTGACTCAAGTACCAAATATCAAGAAAACGAACGTTATTAACTTAAATGATTAAATAATTTTTATAACATTGTAATAAGTGATATAAAAGGAATAATAAACTTGAAAAATGTTCTTAAGCAAGTAGAAATTAACTTCAGTTTTTTATTTAGGAGATTAAAGAATGATCAAGTCAAGCCGGACACGAGGAATGGGACTTCGCCTCAATCTCCTTTCATTGAGGCATATTTTGTTTTAATACATGATTTTATTTTATATGCTATATAAACACCATTGACTTTGACTTTTATTCAAAAGGAATCTTTTCTCAATGAATCATTTTACAAATGGACAAAAAAGAATGTTTCTTTTTAGTGCACGCGGTGACAATGACCATTCCACCGCCGTGAGTATTATTTGATCTTTTGTCTTCCTTAACAAGACGTAATGTTTTTAAAAAGGAAAATAAATACCATATACTCTTTTTAAGTATTTTGGATTTGAAAATGGTTTTGATAATTGATTTTTTATGTCAATATATTTAAATGATATATTATTATTGCAATGTGGTAATTTTATCTTTCCTTTATGCTTATGTTATGTGTTATGATTATGTTATGGTTCTTGGGCATTGTTTACATATACGGGTGGTTCCGTGATAATCCTAGGGCAGGTGAGCCCGATATAGCTCTCCAATGCATTGGGTAACGTAACAAAGGTAAACATGAATGTTTCTCCTAAGATATTTAGGGAATATACTATGATGGGTATTCCAAAGTAACTCCCTATGTAGCTATGATATTTACAATGCAAATATCTTATGGATGCCACAAGTTACATTTATGATTTATGATTTCTATGTGTTAATAATAAAATCATATGATTTCATGAGGTAAGTAAAAGATTTCATGTTTTGTATGTCTTTATGAATAAATGTTTCTTTCTTTGTTTTATAACCCTTACTGAGATTTTTATGCTCATCCCAAGTTTTGAAATGTTTTCACAGGACTTAAAGATAAATAGGGTCAAGGATGGGATTAAGGGAAAGTCATGCTATCTAAAACATGGAACTATACATGACTTTTTTTTCAAGAGTTTTTTTATGAAAAAAATGGAAACTGATTATAAGTGTCTACTTTGTAATCTTTTGAGATGTAATAGTTATGTCCTAATTCTCTAAAACTCTAAACCTAAAAAGATCCTCAATGTGAATTATTAATTTAATTCAATATTATGAAATGTTTAAGGCCAGGGCCTTGTATTTATCATGGTGATTAATGAAATTTTTTAGATACTTCATTGGGTTGAGGTATATGTAACCTCTTGGTTTAACATGTAGTTTGAAATGAATGATTATTTGGGAATAATGCAATTAATTTTTGGGGTATAAAATTTAAAAGGTATAATATTAACTTTAAGATTATAAAATTATTTAGTATTGAGTTTATTAAGGTTAAGTAGGATATAGGGTTATTGATTTGTCAAATAATCAAAGATGAACATTTAGTGTTGTTGTGGAAAATTTGAAGTAAAATGTATTATTTCGTCATATAAAGGTTTATACATTCCAATATTATCATAAATTGTGGTAACAATTTCATTTTTTTAATATTTAATGATAGGAGGAATATCTTTTCATTCTTTTCTATGTTACATGATCCATTTTAAGTTTATTTTACTGCTTTAGGAATGAATAATTCATATTGAATATTCATCATTTGCAGAATAAATGAGATTGTGGTAGAAATGGATTGAAGGAAGACATTATACTATCAAGTAAGTATACTTCCATATATTATTAGTCTATATGGTAAAAGAATTCCTAAAATTTAGTAAAAGGATAAAGAAATAATTTTTTTTTCATATTATATTTATTCCTTATGAATTGAGGGATGTTTCCACACCTCATTGATTTCTGTGGTCATTAAATTTCACATGATCATTAAATTTATTGTGGTCAATGATCTCTATTACAATCCATTATTATTTTGAAATTAAGTTTCTCCTCCATGTCCATATTTTCAATTCCCACATATTTTCTACAATTTTGAAACCTAGTTTTGAGTTATTCTAGATGATCTTCGTATTTTCCTTTCCCTATTTTCATGAGGATGTTTTATCAACCCTCTTTATGATGTGGGTTTTCAAAAAAGTTATCTTGAAATATTTAACCTATTATGACCAAGATAAAAATTTGAGTTAATAATTTATATAATGGGGGTAGAATTTGATAACCTCATATTTAAAAAAACACTATGTTTGATACCTTATACAATACAAAACATCAAGCTTAAATGAGCCATGAAATATTATTATTTAAATATGTATTTTATGACCGAGCCATTGAATTGGAAGGTATGAATAGTATTAAAAAAATTATGTAAGATATATAAATTTTCTAATAAATTAATTTTCATTGATTAATTTCTAGAAAATATGCACTCAATTTTTAGTAAAGTCATTTTATTCTAAAAAACAATTCAGCCAAAATGTTTTAACTACTTTTGGGGAGAAAATAATACAACATTTAATTTTCTATTTTTTATTTTTTTATAAAATTAACATTATTTTTTAAATCATAATATCGAAATTATATTAGGGTGATTTGTTTTTGAGATTTTCTGAAATGCTTGATTTTTTACAGAATAGTGAAAAATACTGTTTTTATTGAAAACTGCATTTTCATTTCAAGAATTTATAGTCAAAATTTATTTTAAAATGGATTTAATGTCAAATATGTTAAATTATATTTTTAATACTATAATCAAGGTATTTTGAATTATTTTCATTGATTTTTTTATAAAAAAATTTTTATACATAAAAGGAATGTTTTTAAAAACCTATTTTTCATCACATTTTTGGGTTTAAATTTAAATTAAAGTATACATAATATGTGAATTTAATTTGATAAAATAGATTAAATATTTTTAGATATACTAAATAATATTATTTAATAAGTAAAACTTATGTTTTGGTCATAATGGATAGTAAAAATAGTAAAAACTTTTCACCATGTTTAATGTTAAAGTAGTTTTGCCGGGGGTTAGCCTAAAAAGATAAGGGATACAATAATCTAAAAATATATATAATTTTAAATTGATGGGAATATTTCAATGATATAACATATATTATTTTGCACTGTTCCATTTTGGATCAATTTTTCTAGAGTAATACATTAATATATTTTATTCTTTTCAACAATTCCAAGTGTGTCCTCTTGCACACTTATAAAAGGACACTGCTCGCCTCTCTTATCCACACATAAAGGTAATTTTTTCAGTAGATACCTACCCAAATACCTTTATTACATCCATACACACAACCTTGTGTCCATATTCTAATAAGAATACTATCCTAGGAAGTATTTTTTTATAAACCTAATGATTATTTTCTGAAGAAGTGGTATAGTTCTAAACCATGCATTTTCATTTTATTTCCTCTTCCACTGCCTTAAAATATTCCTAAAACATGAAAAAATTATAAAATAGGTTTCTTACATATACTTATATGTTTTTATTTTAATGGAATAACCTATATCCATATCGTTTTCTATCAAATGGGAAAATAAGTTGTCATTCATGTGTATGGAGGACTATCTCCTTGAGGAAAAATGTTATTCATTTTCCATCAACAACTCCCACATATATTTATAATGAGTAATTTGAGGTATATATATATATATATGATATCCAATAAATATTTATCATTTTGTAAAATTAATACATCATATATTTTCTAACCTTTAAATCCATTGAAAAATGAGAATGTTATTCATGTGTACGTGTGGACTACCACCTTCATGAAGCAATTTGATTCATTTTTCCCCACTGCATCACATGGACGGTATAAATACGTTTATTTGGAGAAATAACAACTTATTTTTGATATAATTAACATTATATAAATTTAGAATAATACATACCATATTTCCATCTTGATTGTTGAAAAATGGAAACATTATTCATGCATATGTATGACCTACCCCCTATAAAATTGTAAGATAGTTAATTTTTTTATAACTATATTTTTTATTTAATTTTAAAATAATAATTTATATAAAAAATGATAATTATTTCATGCTTATTATTTTTTATATGTGGTAAAAATGACCACTTATACCATTGTCAACCTACTAAAGTCATTTTGGTCAAGTGAACCGAATATCGTTTAAATATACTTCATAAACTTAATTTATTAATTAATTAAATATAACATGATAATAAATAATTTAAAATAAATAATAAACTTCCCAAATGTTATTATGAATGTAAATAATGAATAAAATTTTATTATTTAGGAAGACAACTAATATATGTGGAATTTTAAACTTGAGGTATGAGATTCCATATAAATTTTCTTTCCTTGAGGCATATTTTAACGTCACAAAACAATTTATTTTATTTGGGGTATATAATTCCATTTTTCTAGTATTATCTTTAATCCTTAATAATTCAGGATATTTTAGGGTTCAATTCATATTATTTTATATAATGTGATTTGACATAAAAGTTAGAAAGTGGTAAGGGATTTCTTAACTCAATTTCTATTATACTTCCAATTCATTAATTATGTAATTCCATGATTATGTGTGAAATGAACATTGATGGTATACTGTTGTATTTACACTTGTAACACCCCAAAATTCCACAGTATGTTTCCCTTTGAATAATACAATGGCGTGCATTGTACGCAACTTCGAGATTCTATCACACCACAACCAATCAAACTAGCCGTTATGAATAGTAATACCTACTTTTTGAAATTTTATAAATTTTATCTTTATAAATGACTTCATTTTTGGATTCTTAATATCAAAATTAGCTTAGGGTGAAATTTTGGTACTTTTCAGATAACTTTCATATTTTGATGAATAGTGAAAATTACTAAATTTTAATTAAAAGCCACTTCTTTAATCGAAATAATTAATAGTGATAAATTATTAATTTGAGTGGTTTTAAAGTATATTTATAATATATTTTTACCATTTAATACAATTTTGGTAATTGGATGTAATTTCATATTTAAATCAGACATAAACAAGTGTCAATCTTTTGATAGTTATTATCTCGTAAAAAAACGCTATTTGTTTTGTCGACAGGAATTAATTTTTAAATTAATTCTGAAACTGATATATTTTGAATTTGGTAAAATAGACATAATTTTTGAATTCATAATATCGAATATATCTTAGGCCTAATTTTTGGTATTTTTCTGGAAACTTTCATGTTTTGATGAATAGTGAAACCACTAAGTGGTAGTTAAAAAACTGATTTTTTCATAAAACATAATTTTACCGCTTCTGAGAGTGGAATTTTATAAATCCTAGAGACACGTTTAATATCAAGGAGTAAAATTTGGTTCAATTAGATGAAAATAATTTTTGGTGAATAGTAACTTTTTACTTCTATTTACCACGGTTAAAAGAAAATAGGGTAATTAAGGGTAAAAATGATATTAATATTACCATAACACATGTCCAAATTCTATTAGAAAAGTGTATCTCGACCAAAAACAACCTTAGGAGTAAAATATTATCATTTAGGTCCACTTGGATTAGAATAGGACATTTATTATTATTTAATTCAAAGAAGAGTTAAAAGAGTTAAAATCAAAGTTTATTTACTAAAGCATTTTTGATATAGGGTTATACATAAGATAAATTCGATTGTAAATATTAATTATAAATATAAAAATATTTCCTACATAATTACAATTTATTTATAATTTTTAGACAATAAATAATTTAATTTATTTATGACACAAAGACGATGCAGTAATTACCATAATAGTGAAAAATTAAAATAATTGATATTATAAATACCCAAATAAATAAAAATTGAGAATTTTTATGAATTAAACTAATTTTCTAGATTAATATGACATGTGAGGAATTCTTTAATTAACTTTTTTTGAAGTAATCATTCTGTTATGATTTTCACAAAAATCAATTTTCCAAATTGTGTCAAAATTGACATAAAAGAGTTTTAAAAACAAATATTATATTATTAATTGATATTAAATTCTTGAAAATCTAATGTTAGGCCAAGAGACTTATATCATGATAGGTGTATCATTAATGGACCACTTGGGGGTCTCTTGGATGTATATAGTAGGTTTATTAACTATATAATATAAAAATAAAAAGTGACATGGTAGGTGTCAAACTAATTAACTAAGAGTTAAAACTAAAAGATAAGGTTAATATAATGACCCAAACCTGTCTAAATTATATTTGTTGAGTAGTTTTAGACCCACACCCACCTTAAAAGTTAAATAATCCACTTTGGAGCCATTATAAACCGAATATGAATTTATTATAAAATAATATTTCTAGCTTTTCCAAAGGTGCCCCTCACCCCTCTTATAAAAGGGAACTCCCCCTTCTCATTAATTCACACCTTCAAAGCCTTTTGGTTCGGCCAAACCCTGCCCAAATACTCTCCCAACTTCCCTCACTACAACCTAGAGGCCTTAGTTTTATTATAAATCCAATCTAAGGAGCCCTTTTGATCAAATCAAAAGGAAGAACCCGAAGAAGAGGTAATGTTTTCACCACATTTTTTTCAAGTTCTTTTCTTCTTCCACTTCCTATTTATTTGTAATTACCATTATAAAATAATAACTCCAGTATATTATATATACTTTTATGTTATTATAAACATGGTACAACAATATTTCAGTATTCTATCCATCCTTTTAATGGCATGTCACCATACGTGCGTACGTACGACTTACCGTCTCCACGTCGTGGTGTAATTGTCATTCAATAAATTATTCTTTGGATGGGTATAATAATGATGTGTAATTCATGTAAATAATAAATATAACATGATAATTATTCTGTATATATGATATATCATCCAATTATATATTATTTTAACATCAAAAGATTGATATTGTCACTCATGCGTACGTACGGACTACCGTCTCCATGAATGCGATGAGATTCATTCTCCATCGTATCCATTCAAGTATAATTCACATTTGATGATTAAAAATAATTTTTAAGGACTTGATATAATTCTAGATATGAATAAGATACAACCTATCCATAACAAACATGTCTTACATAACAAACAATATAAAGGAAAACGAGTAAGTTAAGACCCGAATTGACGATAAAACTAAGATATTATTAACAAATAAAGTTAAAAGATCATATATGATATCATATTAATGTAAATTATTATTTTATAATTCAATAAAAATTATTTCACCATTATACAGGAGGTAAAACTACCGTCGACCAAGGAAAAAGTACAAAGTAAGGGGTTTCTTATGTCACTTTTAATTCCGTGAGAATTCCATTATTCACCGCTTATTTATGACATGTGGTGTGTGTACTGCCCATGTTTGTATTCATTGTGTAATATACTTTAATTCATGTATATTTACATCATCATTTTATGATCCTTATTTCATGGTTTTATGTTTTTTATGTTACCAAATCAATAAGGGAATTTAAAATTTCAATTTCCACTCATTCGGCTTTACGCATACTTCATTGATTATTTTACTCCAAGATTATGTGTAGAATCACTACTCATTTGATTATGTCATAAATTCCACTCCCCTTTCTGTGGATATACTTTTGATACACATAATCACTCCATTTATAAATTATCAGTTCATCGGTATGAACTTGATAAGAGTAATTTTTACTCAATCTCGATTTGTTGAGTTAAACATCCAATTCATTGGTGTTGTTTTACAAGAATATGTGTGAATGTCCTTTGATTGTTTTACACTGAATATCCAATCATATTGAGTGTATTTATATTTTTCACTCATAATTATGTCGTTGATTTATCCTTATCCTAAGGATACAGCCTTTATGAGAGATTTCATCTCAATTTACATTCCATTAAGACTCCTTTATTGTTATACACCAAATCACTTTTATATGGTGTATATAATATACTTTGACATAATATATCATGAATCCCTTTATTCTCATGATATTACAAAGTTTTTATTTCCTCAATTATTTTTATTCAAGTGTCTCTCTTTTGGTTAGGAACTCTAACTAAAATGACATTTTGAAATGTTTTAAAGATTGATTATTCTAAATCTTTCTCATTAATGTCCTTGTTTTAAATATGGTTTTAAGAAATTATTTATATGGACATTAAAGTTTTCAAATCAAAATTCCTTTTAAAAGTTTCAAAGTGGTATGGGACACTTTGATTCTAAAATCTATTTTAAATGGATTCTTGACAAATAGTGTGACTTTTAAATGATTTCAAGAAAAAGGGGGATATTTCACTCTAATTGTTTTGATGACTATTTTCATCTATGTCAATATCCTTCCTCATTCTCCATTGAGGTTAATATGATACAATAAAATCTTCTATATTGTATCAAATGAGTTTTGTTTGACTGTGGATGTGTTATTTTTATACCATTCATGGTTTGTGGATAAAGTATTGATATTTCATATGCTAGTTTTAATACGAATGTTTATGCTATGTTTAAAACTTTTCATATGAGGAATGAATTGGACTTAGTAAGTGATGGGTGGAGCCCACTATAGCTACTCGATGCATCAGTAGGTCTCATGGGAAAAACTATTGTCTTGGAACGAGGCCTTGACAAAATCTTATTTGTAGTCTTGGCATGAGGCCTTGGCTACATGGTTTTGATAGTCTGGCATTATGCATTCCATCATTATGAAGGTGGTTGTTAATATTTTCATGTGATTATTCGACTAGTAGAATATCCATGTGAATAAGTAAATGAAATTATTTCATTTTATACTTGCCATATTATGATGAAGTTCAAGTTTAAAAGGCTTTTGTTTTAGTTATACATTTCCTTAAATTTTTATGTTTATTTATGAAAGTTTCCGCTATATTGTTATCCTTACTGAGCATCTGAGCTCACCCCTTTCAATGTTTTATTTTTCCCAGGTTGTGAAGAATTATTTTATGAATGACCTGCAGGGATAATATGAGGGGATATGAAGACAATATGCTGTTGTAGTTTTTCACTTATTGATGTAATTTAAACTTTATGAATATATCTAGTGTTTCCAAGGGTACTAAACTAATCGGTCTTTGAGACTTGATATTTCTTGTGATCATGCCAATGTTATGTAATAATGCACCGAATCTGGGTATCTAGGGTCGGGGCGTTACAATTGATATCCTAGGAAGTTTAGTACAAACCTTGGAAGCTAGATTTAGATAAACTCTGATTAGAGAACGTAGACCTAAGATGAACTTTGAGGATTAGTATAGAAGAACATCCTAGAATTTTTGTATTGTAGAGATTTTGTGTGTTTTCCGAGTAATACATCCCTGTCTGGATACAAGCAGGTAGAGGCAGTTCTGGCACAGATGTACCTATGGGTAAAACCCAAAAACACCGCTTTGAGCTAGACTCGAATGGGAACTGGTGCACGACAACGGGCCTTGCTGCACTCTTGGTTATGACACTCCCGGGGGATATGCTTAGGATAATTTACATTTTCTTTACAAACCGATTTAAAATATTATATATATAAGATGAGAGTAAATGAAATTGGTTAATCCTAATGTGTTTCAAATTTAGAATATGGTGACATGTTATTCTCTAAATGATTTTATGACTACTGTTACTCACACAATGCTTTCTGGTTTTAGTCAATTGCTGGATTCCAAGGAAGTCATAGTGACTTTGTGAATGATATACAAGGTGGGAACGGTGGTGGAAATGAGAAAAAAATGGAATGTTAATAGGAATAAAAGATATTGTCTTTATGCCAAATCAATTTTCCAAAAATATGATCAACAATATATATATTAACCAATTCCCGGACTCAATAAAGAATAGAAAGGTGATGAATGATAAGAGCTCTAGTAGTGGAGACCATGGAGAAAGGAATCCTCAATTTCCATCATGCAGGAAATGTGGAAGGAGACACCTAGGAAAGTGTCTCAATGGGACAAAGAAATGCTTTACGTGCGGGAAGGAAGGACATAAAGAGAAGAATTGCTGAATAAAAATGAAGAGTACTATGGAAGAAGATAAAAATGGTCCCAATAATCCATTTATAGTCATTTACCATAAATGTAGGGGACCTAGCGATTACCTGAGTGAATGACCTATTCTATATGATATTTTCTTGGACAAAGAAGAAGTTATGTGGAAATAAATGGTTGGAGAAATGTTTAAAAAGTATTAGTGCTCCTTATTGATGGGTTTACTTTGGAATAATTTTCTCTTGTATTTTTAACCCTGTAGTTTTCCATGTGAGAATGATATTTGAAGAATAATTATCTTTTCTCTTGTGGATATAGTTATAAATAATCATTTGTTTTTATATAATCGTTGGGTTTGAGGTAATTATAAGTTATTATAATTTGGGATGAAAATGCAAGGTATGAGATAAGATTTGTGGTTAAATTATGTTATGGTTATTTTAAGGAATGTATCTCATTTTGGTAATGTTATAAAATATAGTTTTTGAAAAAGGATAACACGCAGACAGTGTGACAACCTGTTGCGTCGGACAAAGATGTGGGAATCGAACCCACAACCAAAGTGTGATTGGGATTTATCACCTACCACTGGACTACGTGAAGTCCCTGGTTAGTGTGACTATTATTTTTAGTTAAATGATTTTTTTGATCAATAATAATTTGATTTGGGATCTTATGTCTTATCAAATGAATACCCTTAGTATAAGAAAATGATTTGGTGATTAAGTGATAAATGTTATTTTGGAAGTTGTTCGCTTTTTTGTGAACACTATATGCCCAAGGAAAATAGAATAGTATGGGATTTCATTTGAGGAGTAATGGTGGATTTTTATCAATGTTTTTATTGTGGATTTATAGTGATTTGGGTTATTTAGGGAAATGATTAGGTTAATTACTTTTAAGAATGTGACTTTAAGAGTAATTAATGTCATTTGGAGATACAATTTAATGTGGAAGACTAAATTCTTATAATTTATGTGTTTCAATATTAGTTTGGATTATATTGAAGGATTTTAAGGACAATTGATTATTGAATGGTATTTATTTAACTTTGGGGTATTGATGGTTTAATTTTAGAAATTAAGATTAGTGTTTTTTTCTCTAATGGAATATCCATTTGTGGGATCATCAGATATTATACTAACCATTTTTGTTTTGATTAATCTCTAAAGACAAGGTAAATATATAGTTTATCCTTCGTGGATCATGTATTTCTATAGAATTTTATTCTAGATCTTCCATTGTGACCAAGTATTCTTGAATACTCATTGTTCAAAAAAAATGAGTTAGTGGTAAAAATTTATTAAAAAATGAAACTCTACTTAAAAAGTAAGTATCTCTCTTTATGTTCTTAGTCAATATCATAAATTAATTCCTCGTCATTATGTAATGTAACTTAAAATAAAAAATGTTGTCCGTTTACTTTTCCTATTGGGAGACTAATGACCGTTTGTCCCAACACAAGTTTTTGATTTTCTTATTGTTAAGTTTCTCCTGATCATGTTTTCTATCCCTCTCCATCAGAACTTAACACTTATTTTATCTTCCATATCCATGTTTTCCTACATGGAATCCTAGTATGGGTTATCTTGGGTGACCTTTATACCTCTCTTCCTTTATTTTAAAGTGATAGTTTTATTGACTCTTTTTCCGATGTGGGACTTTCCATTATATTCTCAAGCCCAATTTTAAAAAAATAGCGAGGACGCAATTTATTGAAGGAGGGGAGAATGTGACACCCCAAGCTTCTACAGTACGTTTCCCTTTGAATAATGCAATGGCGTGCATTGTACGCAACTTCGAGATTCTAACACACCACAACCAATCAAACTAGCTGTTATGAATAGTAGTACATACTTGTTGAAATTTTAAAAATTTTATCTTTCAAAATGGACTTCATTTTTGGTTTCGTAATATCGAAATTATCTTAGGGTAAAATTTTGGTACTTTTCGGATAACTTTCATATTTTGATGAATAGTGAAAATTACTAAATTTTAATTAAAAACAACTTCTTTAATAAAAATAATGAATAGTGATAAATTATTAATTTGAGTGGTTTTAAAATTTATTTATAATATATTTTTACCATTTAATACAATGTTGGTCATTGGGTGTAATTTCACATTTAAACCAGACATAAACAAGTGTCAATCTTTTGATAATTATTATCTCTTAAAAACATGCTATTTGTTTTGACGACGAGAATTAATTTTTAAATTAATTAATGAAACTGATATGTTTTGAATTTAGTAAAATAGACCTAATTTTTGAATTCATAATATTAAATATACCTTCGGCCTAATTTTTGGTATTTTTCTGGAAACTTTCAGTTTTGATGAATAGTGAAACCACTAAGTTGTAGTTAAAAAACTGAATTTTTCATAAAACTTCGTTTTACTGCTTCTGTGAGTGGAATTTCGAAAATCCAAGTGACACGGTAAATATCAAGGAGTAAAATGTGGTTCAATGAGATGAAAATAATTTTTGGTGAATAGTAACTTTTTTACTTTTATTTACCACGGTTAAAAGTAAATAGGATAATTAAGGGTAAAAATGATATTAATATTACCCTAACACATGTACTAATTCTATTGGACAAGTGTATCTCGAACAAAAACAACCATACGAGTAAAAATATTATCATTTAGGTCCACTTGGATTAGATTAGGACATTTATTATTATTTAATTCAAAGAAGAGTTAAAAGAGTTAAAATCAAAGTTTATTTACTAAAGAATTTTTAATATAGGGTTATGCATACGGTAAATTCGATTGTAAATATTCATTAGAAAGATAAAACTATTTCATACATAATTATACTTTATTTATAATTTTTAGACAATATATAATTTAATTTATTTATGACACAAATATGATGCAGTAATTAACATAATAGTAAAAAATTAAACTAATTGATATTATAAATACCCAAATAAATATAATTTGGGACTTTTTATGAATTAAACTAATTTTATAGATTAATATGACATGTTAGGAATGATTTAATTAACTTTTTTAGAAGTAATAATTCTGTTATGATTTTGACAAAAATCAATTTACCAAATAGTGTCAAAATTGACATAAAAGAGTTTTTAAAACAAATATTATATTATTAATTGATATTCAATTCATAAAAATCTAATGTTCGTCCAAGAGACTTATATCATCATAGGTGTATCATTAATGGAGCTCTTTGGGGTCTCTTGGAGGTATATAGTATGTTTATTAACTATATAATATAAAAATAAAAATTGACATGGTAAGTGTCAAACTAATTAACTAAGACTTAAAACTAAAACATAAGGTTAATATAATGACCCAAACCTATCTAAATTCTATTTTTTGACTGGTTTGAGACCCATCCCCGCCTTAACCTTTTAAATATTCCACTTTTGAGACATTATAAATCGAATATGAATTTATTATAAAATAATATTTCTAGCTTTTCCAAAGGTGCCCCTCACCCCTCTTATAAAAGGGCACTCCCCCTTCTCATTAATTCACACCTTAAAAGGATTTTGATTCAGCCAACCCCTGACCAAATAATCTCTCAATATCACTAAATACAACCTATAGGCCTTATTTTGATCATAAATCCAATCTATGGAGCCCTTTTGATCAAATCAAAAGGAAGAAACCGCAGAAAGGTAATGTTTTCACCACCTTTTTTCAAGTTCCTTTCTTCTTCCACTTCTTATTTCTTTGTTATTACCATTATAAAATAATAAATCCAGTATATTATATATACTTTGATGTTATTATAAACATGGTACAACCATATTTCAGTATTCTATCCATCCTTTGAATGGCATGTCACCATACGTGCGTACGTATGACTTACCGTCTCCACGTCGTGGTGTAATTGTCATTCAATAAATTATTATTTGGATCGGTAAAATAATGATGTTTAATTAATGTAAATAATAAATATAACATGATAAGTATTCTGGATATATGATATAAAAACCAATTATATATTATTTTAACATCAAAAGAATGATATTATCGCTCGTGCGTACGTACGGACTACTGTCTCCACGAACGCGATGAGATTCATTCTCCATCGTATCCATTCAAGTATAATTATCATTTGATGATTAAAAATAATGTTTAAGGACTTGATATAATTCTCTATATGAATAAGATACAACCTATCCATAACAAACACGGCTCACGTAACAAAGAATATAAAGGAAAATGAGTAAGGTAACACCCAAAATGACTATAATACTAAGATATTATTAACAAATCAATGTTAAAAGATCATATCTGATATCATATTAATGTAAATTATTCTTGTATAATTCAATAAAAATTATTTCACCATTATACAGGAGGTTAACCTACCGTCGACCAAGGAAAAATTACAAAGTAAGGGGTTTCTTATCTCACTTTTAATTCCGTGAGAATTCCATTGTTCACCACTAATTTATCACATGTGGTGTGTGTACTGCCGATGTTTGTATTCATTGTGTAATATACTTTAATTCATGTATATTTACATCATCATTGTATGATCCTTCTTCCATGTGTGTATGTTTTGTATGTTACCAAATCAATAAGGGAATTTCAAATTTCAATTTCCACTCATTCAACTTAACGCATACTTCATTGATTATTTTACTCCAAGATTATGTGTAAAATCACCATTCATTTGATTGTGTCATAAATTCCACTCCCCGTTCTATGGATTTACTTTTGATACACATAATCACTCCATTGATAAATTATCAGGTCATCGGTATGAACTTGATAAGAGTAATTTTTACTCAATCTCGATTTGTTGAGTTAAACATCCAATTCATTGGTGTTGTTTTTACAAGAATATGTGTGAATGTCCTTTGATTGTTTTACACTGAATATCCAATAATATTGAGTGTATTTATATTTTTCACTCATAATTATGTCATTGATTTATCCTTAACCTAAGGATACAACCTTTATGAGAGATTTCATCTAAATTTACATTCCATTGAGACTCCTTTATTGTTATACACCAAATCACTTTTATATGGTGTATATAATGTACTTTGAAATAATATATCATGAATCCCTTTATTCTCATGATATTACAATGTTTTTATTGCCTCAATTATTTTTATTCAAGTGTCTCTCTTTTGTTTAGGAACTCTAACTAAAATGACATTTTAAAATGTTTTAAAGATTGATTATTCTAAATCTTTCTCATTAATGTCCATGTTTTAAAAATGGTTTTAAGGATTTATTTATATGGACATTAAAGTTTTAAAATCAAAATTCCTTTTAAAAGTTTCAAAGTGGTATGGGACACTTTGATTATAAAATCTATTTTAAATGGATTCTTCACAAATAGCGTGACTTTTAAATGATTTCAAGAAAAAGGGGGATATTTCACTCTAATTGTTTTGATGATTATTTTCATCTATGTCAATATCCTTAATCATTCTCGATTGAGGTTAATATGATACAATACAATCTTTTATATTGTATCAAATGAGTTATGTTTGACTGTGGATGTGCTATTTTTATACCATTCATGGATTGTGGATAAAGTATTGAAATTTCATATGCTAGTTTTAATACGAATGTTTATGTTATGTTTAAAACATTTCATATGAGGAATGCATTGGACTTAGTAAGTGATGGGTGGAGCCCGCTATAGCTCCTCGATGCATCGATAGGTCTCATGAGACAAACTAGTGTCTTGGCACAAGGCCTTGAAAAAATCTTATTTGTAGTCTTGGCACGAGGCCTTGGCTACGTGGTTATGATAGTCTGGAATTATGCATTCCGTCATTATGCAAGTGGTTATTCATATTTTCAAGTGATTATTCGACTAGTATAATATCCTTGTGAATAAGTAAATGGAATTATTTTATTTTTTCCTTTCTATATTATGCTGAAGTTCAAGTTTAAAAGGATTTTGTTTTAGTTATACATTGCCTTAAATTTTTATGTGTATTTTTGAAAGTTTCCGCTATGTTGTTATCCTTACTGAGCATCTGCGTTCACCCCTTTAAATGTTTTATTTTTCCCAGGATGTGAAGAAGTATTTTATGAATAACCTGCAGGGATAGTATGAGGGTATATGAAGACAATATGTTGTTGTAGTTTTTCACTTATTGATGTAATGTAAACTTTATGAATATATCTAGTGTTTCCAAGGCTACTAAACTAATCAGTCTTTCAAGACTTCATATTTATTATGATCATGCCAATGTTATTTAATAATGCACCGACTTTGGGTATCTAGGGTCGGGGTGTTACAACACTAGTATTGTGTTTATTTTTTTCCATTATATCTTCATTAATTAATTCTTACTTCAAAGATATGATATTTGTAATGGGTTTTCTCGTCTCACTTTTACTTTCATGAAACATATCCCATATTCACCACTTATTTATTTTATAAGGTGTATATAATGAACCTTTGAGAGGATATATCATGATTCCATTTATATTCATTATTTTTAATGTTTAATTTAAATTTATTCATCTTATAGGGTTATGATTTTAAAGTTACTATAATTGTAAGGATTTATTTCATAATCTTATCATTATTCAAGATTTTTTATGTCTAAGTTTATGATAGAGAAATTATTTTCTATTTCAATATTAAACCTAATATATTTTA
This sequence comes from Viscum album, assembly GCA_963277665.1. NCBI lineage: Eukaryota > Viridiplantae > Streptophyta > Magnoliopsida > Santalales > Viscaceae > Viscum > Viscum album. Next base: position 1,172,975,386 of record OY728155.1, read on the forward strand.
TTACCCTAAATTTATTTTTTTAAAATTAAAATTTTTACTTAAATTTTTCTATCATTAATTACTTGAGATACAAATATCATATTTTAAAGGAAAACCGACATTATTTTTCTACTCGGTCGGGAATATTTTCTTGTGTGACCATATTTTACTCAAAATGTTTCATATAATATTTTTAATATTTTCCAATGATTTATTAAAGAATATTTTCATCATGTTTTTATGTTAAAAAATGGTTTAAAAGGAATCACACAATCATTTTCTCAATGAGGTAGTTTTTTAATTTTCTTACAAAAGTGTGAAAGGAATATTATTTTTAACATATAAAAGATGATTTAAATTTTCCACTGTCAAGTCCACTCAATGATTTTTAGCTTCCTTTACACGTTTCTAGGGTTATTTTAAAAAAAATTATTTTCCTAATATTCTGTTTAAAAAAAAAGTGATTTTCAATGTGAAAGGGTTATTTTCCTCAAGAAGTTTTTAATGATTTATTATGATATTTACATTGTTAAATTAAAATGACCCTTATATTGTAAATTTGGGATATGATTTAATTATATCATACTTATTCTTTCTTTGGATGGTCTATGATTAGTTTTATTAAGGAAATTATTGAAATTCAGTATTATTGTTATTCCTATATAGATAGTTTTTGAATAAATAATGTTGATTAAGTTGTATTATTTATTCATATTATGGATGAATTATAATTATTAAGTGGATTTTGGGATAAAAATTTCATATACCCTTGATTAATTGGTTAGTTTCATGAGGAAAACTAGTTTGGGTATTTGGATGAGGTCTTACATATTTATGTAATATTCTTTAAGATGAGACATTAGGGGAAATTTAATGATGTCTGAAATTATGCATTCCATAACTATGAGATTATTTATTTATTTACATGTGATTATTAGACTAGTTATACTTGGATAAGTTTCATGTTCATGTGATTTGTTTTATGGAATTATTTTATCATCATTTATTCATGGTATATTATTCATCATGCCTAAGTTATTGGTTAAATTGAATGTGTTTTTGGTTATTTACATTTACATATTGATTATTTATTATTTAATCATGATGGATTCCACTATACATAAAACTTACTAAGTATATGAGATCACCATTATTTTTTGTTTTTTCCCCTAGGATATTAAGAATAAATCTTTGTATGAGTTGAACGATGTAGAATATTTACATTCGTAAAGTTTTCAAATGTAATGTGAGCTTCAATTAGTTATCTTTTTTATCAAGACTACTAGAATATTGGGTCCTTCAACATGTTATTGGTTGTACCTAGTAACAATTTAATAAAGTAAACACCAAATTTGGGCTATTGGGGTTGGGGTATTTTCACCCTAACCCTTTAATTGTTTACATACCAATCATTGATGTACATAATGTATAATGTCTTTTTTCATGTTGTCCCACCACAAATACTTATTCAAATATATACATAGCTTTATAATTCTAGAATGAATAGAGAATGATTAAATATGATCCCCATCTAATATATCCTTCTTCAAATCGTCAACGGATGGAAAAAATAAATGGTTTTTGATCCTTATAATTCCATTAAAATCAAGGATGAACTTAGAATAATCTCTCACCTTATTTTGTTGCTCTAAATATTCCTTACATGCCTCTATAATATTCACATCAATGGATTGTTGAACATTATTTTGAGAAAGATAGGATCTATCCCATTTAGTCTAGATTTAAAATTCCATATTCTATGAAACCATAAGTTTTAGATCTCTTTCAATCCTCATCATGAGAAAACTAGTACGGTCCTTACAAATCAAATCATCAACCACCTTGTTCGCTTTAATTGGGTGGTAGTGTATTGATCAGTCATAATATTTATTCAATTCGAACCATTTTATCCATCACATATTTAACTATTTAAATGTAAAAATATACTTCAATATTTTTTGATCTATATATATTTCACACTATTAACCTTCAAGAAAAGGCCTCCATATGTTTTGTGTAAAAATTACTTCTTCACGATCAAAATCATAGGTTAGGTAAATTTGGTAATGTATTTTCAATTAGCTTGAGACATATTCTATTACCATGCAATTCTACATGAGGATGAATCACAATACCTTTTTAAATGAATCACTACACATCACAAACCCATGTCTACTACAACGCAATATAAGAATAGGTGAACTGACTATCCTTGTCTTCAATTCCTTGAAATTTTCTTCACATTCATATGTCTAATAGAGATTATCTCCCTTTTATGTTATTATGGTGAGGGGATTAGATAGTTATGATAAATACTCCTCAACTCATCGATAAAATATATCCTAACCAAGAAAACTAAGGATCTTAGTCATAATGATTGGTGTGGGCCAATATTCAATAACTTTCATATTTGATTGATCCACCGATATACCCTCACTTGAGATTATATGACCTAGAAATGAAACATTTTATAGCTAAAATATAAACTTTATAAATTTTTCATAAAACGTCTCTTTCCTTAGTGTTTTTAGAATAATCCTCAATTGATATTTATATACTTCCTTGTTTATTGAATATATAATAATTTCATCTATAAATACTGCCACAAACGAAACAAGGTAATCTATAAAGTCTTTATTCATTAAATCCATTAATATAGAGGGTAATTAGTAATAAAAAATGGAAACACTTTAAATTCATAGTGTCTATAACTCATAAAGAATGATGTCTTGGGACTGTATTCAATTATTACCGACAATTGATAGTATCTAGATTGAAGATCAATCTTCGAAAAATATTATGCACCATGTAATTAATAAAATTAATCATTAATACATGGAAAATTATAATTATTCTTGATTGTTATCTTTTTAAGTTTATGATAATCAATTATTCCATATTTCTTATTAAGAAAAGAACAATTTCACCCCAATGTGTCACACTGGTCCAAATGAATCCCTTATTAAGCTTCTACTAGAGTTTATTCTTTAATTTTAGCAACTTGATCGGGGCCATTCTATATGAATTCTTTAAAGTAGTTGTAGAACCAAGTATGAGTTCTATTGAAAAATAATTTTCACAATTTGTAGGAGGGATAGTAAACTATTATATAAATACATAAAAAATCTCATATAAAATAGGCATATATTGGTTGTTGAGTTTTTCCCCAACCATAATATATAAACATACATTTTGAATAGGAATAAAGACCCATATAACAGATTTAATTTCCATTGGATGTTTATATTTATCTCCACCTCAATTTATGATCATAGGGTGTTTTGGAATATCAAACAGGACTTCCCTTCCATGGATATTTATATGGTATTTATGTAAATAATCCAATAATTTCCTAAGATAACATAAAATTCAACTTGAGTGAGAATATTGAGATTTTTATGAAGCATATTCTCAAAAAGTTAAATCAGAGAAGAATCATAGATTTGAGATTCAATCATCATCCCATTATGGGTTTTAATGATAATTTATCACTTAATTATTGAGGTAGTATTGTGATACCCTTACCAAATTCTCTAGATATAAAAGATTTGGTAGTCTCAAAATCAAATTAGACATTCGTAATTTTAGAGTGTATGATAAGTGTAACATTCAGGACTTCATTATCATAACCCACATCTAGAACAACAATCTCATGATATTCCCCATTATATATAGGCCTAGGAGATTTCTGATGTCAATCATCATCATTAACCTCCACATTTAAGCACTGGTTTAATAATTCTTATACTCTTTACATTTGAAACAAATGAGTGCGGGTGAAACTTTCTATGGTGATTTCCTTATATATTTTAAAACTTATTCCCATCAATTAAACATTCGAATACCCAATAGAATTCATTTACACACTCAATGAATTTAGTAGCCCCATTAAGACAATTTCCTCCTTTTATCCTTCCACACTTAGAATAATGGAAGTTTATATTCTTCCCTCCATTGTTCTTATTATTAGTATTTCTTTGGAATATCTCTTCAATTTCTTATCCAATCCATGAGATTTATAAGTTACTACAATATTCATTTCTACCTTGGTAGCATATAAAAAAGATTTTTTATAACTAATGAATTCCCTTATGGATAACACTGATCAAAGACTTAGTTTTAAAACATGGAGGAATCGATCAATCTTACTTTCTGGTTCATTGATAATACAAAAATCATACTTCTAAATCTTGTAAAATTTTCCTTATATGTACTAATGGATTCATCATCCTTTGTACCATATCTCAAAGAACTCATTCTCCATTTTTACCTCAAATACATGGAACACACTTCTTAAAAATACACTTCTAAACTCATCCCTACCCATGGAGTCAATTCCTTTATATTTACTTATGTTCTCTGATGAAAGTCCACCATTAATATGGATCTCCTTACAAAATAGAAACAAGAAAATGATTTTTTTGATGCTCCAAACATGAGAAAATGGAAAATAACATTTTAATGGTACTCAACTATTTCTCAATAACTAATGGATCAAAAGACCCACTAAAATAAGGTGGATGTTTCCTTATGAAGGAATAAATATATAACTATTCTATTCTTTTCTCATTTGTAATCATAGCATGATTCATGGCTTGATAAAGTTACCTAAAAATAGAAATGATATTTTTATTCCTTCTCCCATAATTGTTGGTTTCTTAAGAGGAAAATCAATTCATATCCCATTACATTCAGAATTAACATGGTTCATTTTGGATTCATCCATTGACTAAAACCAAAAATCATACTGTGAGTAAAATTAATCATATCCAAAAATAGAATAATCATGGAAAATGATTAATATGATGTCTAAAACATGACACTTTCTTTTTAATATATGAAACCTTAGGTTTAATCTAGGTCATCCATGATCATAATATATTAAAATACTTCAGGATGGTTCATAAATAAAATGTTTATTAACCCAAGAATATCCTCTTAGGAGTGTTAAAATAGGTCCATAATAAGGGATCTATCAGTATGCACCAGAATGATGGTCAAGATATACTCAACCTTCCATTTTTAGGGTTATTATCCATATATTAATCTATTACAAAAACACACCCATTTTCAATATCTAGACATGATTTTTTTTATAGGAAAACCACACTCTTTTATTTTACATAACATAGAATGTTCTTCTATACGTAGGATAATCTTTAGGGTTCTCATAAATATATTCTTATCTTAGTTTCTAATGGTATGTAAAAATTTATTTGATATGGACTATATTGAACCATACTTCTCATACAAAAATATCACATCTTATTAGATTAATATTCTATATATAACATTATAATCCATGACATAAATGTAAAGTTTTAGTATCTTTAGAAACATAGATACATAAACAACTAGTTTATAAAATATTTACATCATCTCCCACATAGTTCTTAATAACCATCACCCATATTAGGAACATCATAAATAAAATTTATATATTATCATGGGGTTAAGAATACATAATAATGCATGAACTCAAAAACTCAGTAAGAGTAAACAAGGGAGATATTAATGATCATTTATACATAACATGATCATATAGGGTACGAGAACATGAGTTTTAATTTTGATAATTATAAAAAAAAACTATTATTAGATCATAAACATGAGGAATGAAATAAATATTGGTAGTTCATAATATTTTAATTATAAATGGATCAAATATAATGATCCATGGGAACATAATATTGGCCTAGAATTATGTGATAAAAGAGTGGAATAAAGTGTTGAATAATAAAAATAATAGAAATATTATATCAAGGATACACACAAGTACATTCATAACATTTTGGACTTTGTATAGCCACCAATGTACTGGCATTAGTCTTTGGATAACCTCCCATGTACAATCTTTTGGGATTATGATAACATCTCAGGTACCGCTTTTATTGTTCTTGGAATAACCTCCCTTGTAACATTTGGGATCAAATAATATTAATCTTTACCCAACGCATTAGAGGGATATATTATTATTGTCCAACAGATCAGATAATCATAAATACATTCATATATATTCCATGATATCATTAATATATTAATCATAAATTTTCCCATGGAAAAGAAACTAAATTTCATCGATATTTCATCATCATAAACATAAAAAATATAGAGATAGAATAAATATGATATAATTAAGTAATATCCCCAGTATCATCATCATTATTTATTTAAATTTTGAATAAAGAAATATTTAAGACAAATGTTAAGGAGGCCTAAAATAATGGATCCTAATGTCATCCCTTTGATTTAAATTTACACCATAGAGGGGAAGGGGACATAATCCATGGAAGCAAGTGATTGACTTATCATGAGTGACCCTGGAGGCTTGAAAATCATCCACTTTTTCCCCTTCATGTTAAATATGAAAAACCTATATATGGTATTTGATGAGTCTTATGAACTTGTGGATGATATAAGAGACATTCCATGGTGTGGGATAAGATCCACATATGGAGTTATGAATGATTTTGGAGTCAGTTTCCACCAAATCAAGGTCGATTCCATTCTATCTACGTAGAAGGAGACTTGCCAGCATCACCCTTTCTTCATCATATAGGGTGTCACCATTACCAAAGAAGGTAGAAAAATAAAATATAATTTCACCCCTAGTATCACTAATGATTCCACCACCCTGTATAATACCTGAAATATAGGATCCATCTGTGTAATGTTTGGGCCCCAAGCTGTGAGGTGACTAGCAGATCCACTTGCCCTGCTGGGCATTAAGAACCAAGGGTGTAGGAACTCACATATCCCAAAGTTTTTAAGGGAGTGAGATTCAGCTCAATTCTTGAAATGTTGACAGAGGCTGAGGAATAATTTTTTTTACTGAAAATCGGATCTGTCTTCGAGGAATTTATACCCTCGTGCTGAGCTTTGTTCCAAGATTTCTAGATACACCAACATCCAATAGAAAGAATAAAATATCTATCCTTCCTCTCATGGATGTTATTATTCACCCCTTGAAACCATAGATCCTGGAAGGAAGTACCCAAGGACCTCTGACGATGAATACTCATGAAATATAAAAAGGTGTTTCAGACTGTGAGTGGCCATTCTCCATTGAAATATAAGCGTGATGAGGATTATTCCCTGTGATTACTACAAAAAGTGCACCTAAAATAAATATTGATTTCAGTATGATTGATCTAATGGTCAATGGATATAGTATAGTTTAAGATAAAATAGATAGGAATGTTTAAATTTGATGGGATGTCCCTAAACCAGAGTAGATCCCCCCTTTCTATCTCAGTTGAAGATGCCATTAAGAACTGGTAATCCTTCCCAGAGAAATCTCCCAATGCTGAGCCAGTAAAGATACACCTTTCTTTATCTGATGTAAACTTAGTGATATCAGGAAATGAACACTTATTCTCATCCAAGACTACATCGGTGAACCTCAGGTTATCCTTGGCTTTCCTGAAATTCATATCCATGACCAAGTATCCGGGTTAGTCAAACAAGCCCCTTTATCATAGTAAAAGTTGATGTCACCTCTACATATGATCCAACGAGTATAATATTGAAGAAATATGATATGGGGATGGATCAAGATCCTTAAATTAGTTGAATTAATATTTTTTGAATCCATGTTTTTTTCCATATTTCTGAGACATGAGTGCATGATAAAGAGTCCATCCCTTAAACACTTCCCATGCTAATTTTACACGTATCCCACGAATTTCAACAAAGATAAACCTGATGTTAATACCACCATCTTTAATTGCGTTTTAAATTCTCACCCATTAAGCTGGGTGGTGTTTTCGATCCAAGTATTCATCCAAAATAAAAGAGACCTGAATTTTCTAAATTGCACTAATCACATTTTTCAGCACCCTTAGAGAAGAAAGGATGTTCTTGGGAATCAATGTAAGAACCAAGTTCACTAATATTATTCTTCAACAGATGAATAATTTTTTTTTCTAATTCTTAATCCACCTAATGATTTTTCCACCACTTTATTAAAATGTTGAATTAAAAGCCTGGTTGAGGAGATATAATTTCCTAAATACTCTATTGGAATAGTGCACCTGTGGATGCCCATGTCCCTTTCAAGGATGTTGAATTTTCTATCAGAGCATTGGTTAGAGATATATATTCTTCTCTTCCCTCAGTTTATAAATTTCTCACTCTAATGGAAATATTATTCTAGGACTTTTTTGATGCCATATATGGATCATTTAGTAACATTTGAGAAGAATTATAGCATCATCTACAAACATTAGATGATATGTGCCCCATTATTGATGCCCACACCGATAAGGTAATATTATAACATGTGAGAGATTTTTTTTTGAAAAGGAGAATAAGAGTTTACTGCATGAGTATAAACATACTAGTAAAAAATGGATCCCCTTTCCTGATCCCAAACACCAATTTAATGAAATCATATATTTTCTCCTTGAAAGATATAGAGAGCCAATAAGAACTAAAATATCTATATTGTTTGTCAGAGAACCAATTGGTAAAACCTAATCAAGTGAGGATCTTAAGAATAAAATTCCATTCAATCCTATCAAAGGAATTTTTCATATCGATATTGAGAATCATATTAGTTCCAAAGACCTTGAGGTTAATCCCACATAATATTTCTGAGTTAAGATAATTTCACCTTGAAGTGATCTACCCTTTATGAATCTATTTTTCTATTCTTTGATCTATCATGGTATGTACACAGCTAGTCTTTAGTTGAGAATGGTATTCCTGAACTTTTAAGGGATTTTACACATGATAATTGGATGATAATGGTGGAGAAAAGATGGATCCTTCATCTTAGGAATGGGAACCAGAGAAGTAGGGTTTTCCAGACGAGGGAAATGGATGCAACAAAAGAAATCTGGAACTACCTCCACTAGATCTATCTAAACCAGGTCGAAAGTCAAGACATAAAATATACTAGGGAATCCATCCAAGTCTGGTGAACTTTTCAGGTTGAGAGAAAGAACTGCATCATAAATTTCCTTCTCATCTGAAATAGACTCAAAGGACTGGTTATCCCTGGCAGATACCATGAAATGAATGTCATCAAAAAGATCTCCAATACCCCTTGGGTTTTCTCCTTGAATGCAAGGATTATAGTCAGTAAGAAGGGAATTGAAGTGAACTTCATCCATCCCACCTACCACCTCATGGTCATCGGTGTTGGTTCCATTATCTAGGAGAATATTTTTCCTCATATGGATTCTCTTGTCTTTGATGTATGCATGGAAGTATGCAGTGTTTCTATATCTATCTCTCAACTATTTCAACCTGGAGTACTCAAAATCGTGCCTTTATTGTTCTAGAATCAGGTTTTCCAATGTGTCTTTATTGAGAGTGAGACCATTATAAATGACTTCATCCCATTAATTTTATAAAGATAATTCTATCATATCAATCTTTGAGTTGATAGAGAAATGGTCCTGAAGGATAGATGGATGGGAGTTGTTCCAGTATTTAAGATCATTTTTAAGCCATCTAAGCTCTTTGTGAAGACCATACCATACGCTACCCTGCACATGATTCATCTATGACTCTCTCACTATTTGTATGTAGTCTAAAACTAAGGTCCAATGGTGAGAGAGAAAGAAACATCATGCACCCTCTATTATATAGAAAATCTCAACCATAGGAGGAGAATGTTCAGAAAACCCTCCCACCAAGTGAGTAAATTTGGTGTCCAGATACATTGATATAGCATTGATATTTTCTAAAAATTGATGACAATAACACCATGTATGGTTGATACCATTTTTTTGTTACAACACATAAAATGATTTCCATAAAATCCCAAATCTATGAGACATGAACGAAACAAAAAATAAATTAAGACCTATATATACTTCTGATAATACTCACTATAACTCTTGTTCTGCACACTGTCCACTATCACATTAATATTCACTCCCACCTACCAAGGAAGAGAAGCTAGATCAAAACACACTAGGTGATGCTGGAGAAGATCCCCAGATTACACCCCACATTTTACGTAAATGTACGTAAATATAATAATATGAGTTCTAAGATTGTGAAATTTTGTGATGAACTGATATGAAGAAACCACATGTTCCATAGATATATTAGATTTATAGAAGAGCTATATATGATTATTATGAGGGGAAAGATGCATAAAAATATTCAATTTTATTATTTGAAAAAAAATATAAATCTTAGAATTAATCTTCTTATGCTTTAATATTTCCATTAAAAAGGTGTTATTCATGGACATTCCATCGGTGATAAAATAGATCTTGACCCAAGAACCCATGCCACAAGAATTAAAAAGGTGAAATGATATAATTCGAAGAGAACTAATCTTGATTTGGTCCCATACATAGAGAATCCATTCAATTGGTGAGAAGGAGTATTTGAAAAAATTTTAGATCGAGATCGAGTGCACATACTAGTATTTGGAAAATCAATATAATCCATTGAGTGGTTTTTTACATCCGATGACTGTAAAGAAACTAAAGAGTAGAGGGTCTGGAGACCGTCTTAAACATATGGTAATGTATTGTTGGGATACTCTCGCTGTAAATGCATGTCAACACAATGTATGTTATAACAGATTTGAAATTCATTTAAAATATCATTAGATTATTTTTTGATGAAAACAACCTTTTTATTTCCAAATAAAATATTAAAATCTAAAAAGTTCCCAAATATTAGGAAAACAATTTTCATTGAAATGAACCTTGGATAATATTAATGTAATATTCAATTAATTGAGTGATCATAATGATTTTAAATTATATTCATTTCATGTATGTTAAAACAAATATTCCATTCACATTTTTAGTAAAAAGTCAAAAGTACATTATTTAGAAAATGGTCTGAAGATTCATTTTAGACAATTATTTAAAAATAAAACATTGCTAAAAATTAATTTTAAAATCATATGATAGTAGTGAAAATTTCATGAAATAGTTTTTACATACTTGGATAATGAAAAACTATTTTTTTATTCAAGAACGGAATTAAGTTGGTTTTCCCTAAAACTTTTCTTTTAATTTATTAAGTACACAAAGTAAAGAAATTAAAAGGAAAACATGTATTATAAATAAATAAATATATTAGAAAATATATGATGATATTATTGATATATGGATCATGAAATTTCATCATTTGAAGATTAATCATAAATATTACCAATAAACAATGAGATTGTAATATAAATCACTTACCTCGAGTTTGACTTGCTTCAAAAGATAATTAATATCTGGTATAATAAATTTAAATTTATTATTATTTTACAAAATATTAATTTAAATAATTATAATGTCATATGTGATCTATTTATAACATTTCAACACTTATTTATTAATAATTCCTTATTTAAATCATCATTTCTGAGGGTTAGCTGTTTTGTTTTTAATGAGAATTTCAATTTGGTAGTTATGTTCCCTTTAATTTGATCATGGTTCCATAATCTAAAGAATTTTTTTATGATATATATATATCACATATATTCATTATATATATATATATTTATAATCATTCATAAAATTTAGAGATAGAAAAATGAATTATACCAGTCATGGAAATGGTGGGCCATACGTTTGCATGAACACTATTTTCACTTTTTGATGGATTTAATGAAAGAAAGGTAAAAAAATCAACATTAAAGAACAATTATTATATCATACATATCATATATATTCATTTAATCTATCCTTATTACCAGAAATTTAAATAATAAATGAAAATAAAATCACTTCATTTCATGGAGGTTGTAGTATACACATACGCACAAGTGGCGTTATCATTTTACAACGGATAGGAAGATAAGAAGTTAAAAATGATTTAATAATTCCATAATAATAATTATGTCAAAAATATAATTAATAAACACTAAACCTATCATAATATCCATCCATGAAAGATACTTATGGAAAATGAATCTTATCTCTAAGAGGAGGTGGTTTCCCCCTCTTATACACGAGTGAAACTTTCACTTCCCATTTGATAGAGTAATGGATGATATTGTGGTCCCATGATAATAATAAACTTTTAGTATATATTGGGTACTTAATTTATTTTTTTTATAATTAATAGCATAAATTAATTTGAGTTTTAAGAATAAATAAGTTCAAAGAGGCTGGGTAAGACCATTACCTATTCTTCTATATGCTTCCTTTAAACCGCTTCTTAAGGACCCTTTAAATGATCTATCAAGAAGGAAAACACCTACACTTCATGGATAGTGATTTTTAAAAGATAACTATGAAGGTTTTGGTAATTATATATATCTCAAATCTATTTAAAGAAAATATATAAGGTTTTCCCTTTTATTAAGGAGGGAAAGGATACACTTGGAATTACAAAAAATATTAAAATATAATTATGTTATTATCCAAAAAATGCTTCTAAATTTATATATATACGAATACAAATAGGATAAGGTCAAAATATTCCCAGAAAATAAAATTTTGTGAGTTTTTAGTGTTATATTAAACCTTAGTTTTTGGTTTAACCCCTTTTGATAACCAATTTTAATCTTAGTTGTGGTAAATAATTTTGAATATTAAAGTGTTATAATTTTACTTATAAGGTAAAAATTGGATAAAAATGAAAAAGGGATGATTTTTTTACCGTTAATCATCCTAATTATCAACAGTTTTCAACCATAAATGTTACATGATTTAATGAAACTATCTCAATTCAATGGAAGTTTGGGGGATACTAACTTAAGGAAGAATATGAATAATGGATGAAGCTTTCGAGTGATTCTTGAAGTTAAGGAAACACCAAGTAAGATGAATTTAATTCACCATATCTTTAATATTTTTTGTCTTTAAGGGGATCATTGTTGACAAGGTTTATTCACTTATTGCGTAATTAACATCATGATCCACTGAAGAAAATCATCATGTGATCACCATTTCAGAATCAAGTGATGGCAATGAAAAATATTAAATCACGCAATTTTTTTTAGTCCAGGGCTACAGAAATTAAAATCCAAGATTGATCTAAAATGTGAACCATTTTTCATGTGATGGTTCCACATCTGATTTCCACAACATTGAGAACCAGCAAAGCACATATACTAAAATTCTTCTAGAATGATTACAGATCCCGATCATGGGAGGGGAATGATTTAAAATGATTCTTTATATGCCCACTTGGTGAAATCATAACCCTATAGCTTTACATGTGAAAACAATCAAATGAAAGGAGGATGAGCTTAGAATTTGAAGAATGTTTTTGGAAATAATGGAATAATTGGAGATAGAATAGAGATATCTACTGCTCAAATGGATGATAATTCAGAATTATGTAAAGGAACTTAAATAATAATTTTATACGTGGGAAAATATTCACTGAGGGAGTAGGATGGCTCTTTATTTATCAATTGATAGTTGATTTGCTGATATTTACAACATTCATTTCAGTTTCATATGGTAATTATCTAGTGATGGAACATAAGTATATTAGTGGTTAAGCCAAGGAAATTCCCATCACCCCTATATTGAATTCAAAATTTTAATTGAATCTATATTATGTTAATCTATTTAGACCTATTTTAAATATTATATGATTATGAGATTACCTTATTGTCACACATTTTGAATTTATCATTCAATATTAAATGGATTGCATGAACATTTCACTTAGGTTCTATCCATTACTTATAATCATCAATAATGGGGTTATGTAAGGGTGATGAGTGACTTCCATTCACTAGGACAGGTGAAATTAAAGGTTATAGTGATTATTGCATCCCTTTAATTAAACTAATACAAAAATGGGAGGGTGTTTGAGTGAGGTTTTAGTTGGTTAGAGAGGGAATAAGAGAGCATAAATAGAATAATTATTTAATATAAAAGGGTGTAGATATCCAATTTTAAGACACTTCTTTTAAATTTAATATAAAATCAACTTAATTTAATAATAATTTTTCACACATTGAATCCATTAAAAAAGATAAAAACAAATCCAAAAATCTATTCTCTCTGAAGATAAATTGAGTCACATTATTTCTATATAAATTTAGGTTTATAAAATTTGTTTTTTGAGGGTTCCATGACACGCCTATCATCAATTGATTTTAATAATTTATAAATTATTTATAAATCCTGATGAAATGAATTTTGTGATATTTAATTAATTTAAAATTTTTTTATACATCAATTAATTATAAATATTTTATAATTAATTAATTAAATGTTTGTTAAAAATTTATTTTAAATATCAAAAATATAAAATGTTAACATTTAATATTTTTTTAAAATTATATAGAATAACTTATAATTTAAATATAAAATTTTCGCATGGAAGTTATAAAGTTTTGTATAAAATTATTATAAATTAAAAAATTAGGCCTTGTATGGAAGAATTTATTTTTAAAATTATGAATTATTCATAGTTAATAATTTTATGTTTTTAAATTAAATTCCCTATTTGATAAATTATTTAATTACATCAAAAGGAAATTTGAAAAATTATATTAATAATGTTTAAATAATATTAAATATGTGATATTTTAATTATTTTAATTTTTAAAATAATCAAATTAGAACATAAAATGTTTATACTTCATTAATATAATGTATTTAAAGTAAATTCCATATCAAAGGATAACATGATAGAGTTTATATTATAAATAAATAAAAAAATTTACTTTTATTTAATTATATCATTTTCATATTTCATGGATAAAATTATAATTATTTTATAATTTCTTTATTTATAAGTTGTCTAATTTTTTTATCTCATGTTTAAATATATAAATTTCTCATTTATTTATCTTATTACTTTTTGTATTAATGAATATAATTTTTATTTTACGTATTGATGAATTATTTAATTTAAATTTTTAAATGGTTTCTATATATTTTTGTGCAATCATATAAGTAGTTACATGTTATGTATGATAATTTATTTTATTTAACTTTGACATTGACTTATATTGGGATATGAGCTTGAATTTAAAGGTTGATTAAATTTTATATATATATTAGGTGTTAGAATTATGATGGAACTATAGTATCTATTGAGTAAAATATCCTTGGTTAGTGGGAATTTGAGTTGAACTTCTTACTATCCTAGATGTTTATACCTTGTTTAGAAAAGTGATGGTTGACTATCTATAGCTCCAATCTTACTCATATAATGATTATTAATTTTATAATATTATAAGACTTTAAATGAGATGGTTTATTCAACATTATACATGATATACATTTGGATATGTGTAAATATAGTTATATTTTAATATAGATTAGTAACACATACTATGAATCATGTATATATTTACACATCAAAATGATTTGAGCTTATTGATTTGGTGTAAGAAATATAGATTCCAAACTAAATCTTTAGAACCATGCATATAGGTTATATAAATAACATGAGGTATAATGTGGATATTAAATTACTTTAAAAACAATAATCATCATATTCCTTCCAAATTAATCCACTTTCAAGACCTCGGTCATCCAACTATATAGATTCATATAAAATTTGGTTGCTAATTGATTATCTCGTGCAAGACATGGTGAAGGTGACCAACCCTAATAGTTAGTTAACCAAATACCTTTAGGATATTTGAGTTATATTTATCTTGGAAACACTATGAGAAATAAAACTAGAGTAATATAGTTGAGAATGTGCATATAATGGATTCTGGATAAGGGATTTCTACTCAACTATCCAAGATTCATATATGATATTATAGACAAGTTGACCCATATAAATTTATAAGTGGTGACAGGAACACTAAAATTGACTCATTGCATGGTGAAATATGGATCTTTTCCCACTAATTGATATTATGTTATTTAGAAGGATTCAATTTTTTAGTGGGGTCACATTTAATAAAATTCGTTATTAAATGTTTATAAAACATAATAAAATTTTTAAATGATTAATTTTAGATATAATAAAACCGTAATCATTAAAATTTAATTTTAGATCAATCACAGGTCTTAAACATAATAATTATTCTTAAGATATGTAAAATAATATTCGTTAGTGTAATACCTTATTATGTAACCACCTATTGATGTTTTCTAACACTTGAATATATTTGATTCATAAAGGAATAAAATTATTAACATAATGTTTCAAAATAATTATATGTATGATAACCTAAGGAACTACAGTCTTAACTCATATAATCATTGCTTATTGAGTACGTTAATTACTTGGTGAGATTGGAATTTATCCTTTAGGCTTGATCTAGCTTTGAAATCTATTCTAGAATCACTGTTGGAATGTTTCTGATAATTTGAATGAGTTGAATAAAAATTTACCCTATTTTATCAAAGTGTTATTGATTTGGTAAATTGTGAATGATATGTTGATGATACGGTACTTTGTAGACAATAATAATGGGTAAAGGTTTCAAGTAGAAGAATATTGGGGTATCCAATAGTTGTCTAGTGTCATTGAAACCTATAGCTAGTGTTAGGGAGGAAATGATTTTTTCCTCATGATATGGAATTATCCAAAATTCCTAAATGGGTTTGAGTATGGATGTCCAAGATAAACATGAATAAATATTACATTGATTCTAGGTTTTAGGAAATACCTCTTATAAATAGCCACACAACCTGAGGAATGAAATGTTAAATGTGTTTGAAGATCATATAGATAAAGAAATTATTTGATGATACTAGTGAACATTTCTCCACATTAAAATTGCACTAGATCCAATTATATATATCTCCTAGGTTGTACTCATATTTTTAACCCGGTAAAGAAAAATAATAAAGGGGTGAGATTGAATGCTCAATAAGGAAAGAATAATCAACATGTTATAAAGGGTTAGATCATAAGAATATGAGAAACAAATGACCAGGGAAGAAGCATATTATTATTGGACATGAAAAAATTATAGTTTCCTATAATTCATGATATAAATACATGTAATTATAAACATAAAATATATACCATGGGATAATATTATAGAAAAATTAGATAATAAACATGATTCATGGAGAATAATTATATGCATATGGCATGGAAATGTAATATTATCTTGAAACATAGTATAAAAAATAACCTTAACTTAAAATAATCTCAGAAAAATTATAACATTGTGAATAAAAAAATAGCCATGCTTCATGTAGTGAACAAATAAAACGCCCAAGATTTATGTTGTGAATAAAAAAATTCCAAAAGTTAATGTTGGAAACAAATATAATTCTCACACTTCATATTTTGAACCAAAAATATCATTCTTCTTATCATGAATATATAAAATTCCCATACTTCTGTTGTGAACAAAAAAATTACCATGGTTAGTACTGGGAAAAAAATGTTTACACTTAACATCATTTTCTTATGAGATAAATATCCTTAACCAATTCATTAGAGGGTGATATAGTACACATTATATCATTATCTATACATATGAATGCCATTTAAAATCAATTATTTCATCTTATCATAAATAACACTTGATAAGAAAATGGGTTTCATAACTTTTTTGAATGAATACTCATAAAAAATGATCATTTTATACCAAAAACATAATATCCCAAACTGAATATTTTTTGAAGAGTATATATAGAGTGATTTTTGAACCATTTATCTTTTATAGAATAATCCTTTTAAAATTGAACAAAAACCACAAAAACTATATTATTTAAAAATAAATTATTAATATGATTAAAAGATTTGATTTTGAAATCACTTTCGAAAAAATATTTTTTTGAAGATGAAGAGAAAACTAATTGAAGAATTAATTAAAAAACTTCAAATAAAGAGAAATTTATAAGTACTAAAACATATGTAAAACTATCAATTATAATGTAAGAATAAATTATCATGGTAAGTAAAAACATTTTTAATATTTAAAAATGAATTTATTGAAAACCCAAATAATTTAAAGGATAATAAAAACCTTTATTTAAATTGAAAAAGGGGAATAAAATGATCAATGGATATTTTTTTGAGTTTCCACTAGGGAAAGGATAATATTTCTGTAAATTTAAAAATATGGTTATGGAAGAAAAATCCATTGAAGGATATGAGAATTATTCATAACGACATTAATTTTTTTATAATATAATATATTCATCACATAGGAATAATTTAGTGTAAAACCTAATTTTACAAGAAATAAAGATGTAAATATAACATAAATTCATAATAGGATATGATAATTCAATAATTAAATATTATAATATAATTTTAGTATTCTTGACTCAAGAAAAATATTTGAGTCAAGACAATCCCTTACATCTTGAGTAACATTTAAATTAAAACCAATTGAATAACAGGGATTATAATTTAACATAAAATTTTCTTATTAAAATATAATTCCAAATATGGTAGACCAAATAGTTAGTGTATACACCACATAAATTAAATTGGGTGCTAATACAAAAAAATCTTCAAAGAGAAGAATTTGAGATAAAAACCATTACTATTATTCCTTATTAGTCAATACATACTAAAATACTATAAAAAGATATTAATTTTATAATATAAAATTTCATAACAATAATAATACCTGAAAATATATATATGTTTAATTTATAATCAATATATATATGTAATTAGTTTGTTTTTTCTTATTTTACCACATCAGGTGTTTGTAGTTTTGACTATTTGTACAAGTTCCAAATGAGAAGGGTCATCGTTCTTGTTACAATGATAATCACTAAAATTTAACTAAAGTAATTATAATGGATGAATCATAATTACTTATTATGTTTAAATTTCCTTTCATGAGTTTGTTAGTCTCTATCGCAGAATATAAAATGGATAATGAACATGTTTCAGTGATTTTTAACATACCATGATTATTGAAGATTATGAGGTGACTTAGTAAAAATATAATTAAACTTACATAATAATGATATCATTTAGTTTTTTATTAATGTGATATATTAAAAATATAAAGGTATTAAAAGAACAAATAATTGATATAAAAATATTACATGATTTGAATTAAAGATTTTAATCTTTGCAGGCTTGTTTTTAAAGATTGAATTAATGATAACTTTTTTTATTCATATCTTTAATAGTTTCATAAATTTATAATAAAAAACATAATGATATAATAAAAACAAAATATCATAATTAAATATATTCCTAGAACCATCAATGATGGGTGGTGATAAAAAATAAATTTCAATGGTTGTGGAGGCGGTGTTCCGCACATATGCCAGAACGATGATTTTATTTATTTATTAATGGATGCGATAGAGGAATATATGATGATAATAACCTAAATATAAATAAATTAAATTATATAAATTATACTAATATCATTATATTATTGTTTAAACAATAATTTTTAATGAATATAATTAAGAAGAAAACCTAATAATTTGATAATTCTCACGTTGGAGACTAGAATTATCCTTATAATTCTTCTGGGATATGAAAGTCTCAAGCTAACTAATATTAACCATTATATTTTTGAAGTGAGATTGTTTTTTATTATAATTTATTTATTATTGTTTAATTCGGTGATTATTAGGATATGTGAGTCTTGAATCGGTGGAAATATTTCCCTTTTATAAGTGAAGGTAAAGGTAGTTTTGGAAGTAACCATTACATTTTCATTAATTTAGTGCTACTTTTTAAAGGAAAATGGTTAAAAAATGAAAACAAGGAATGAAAAGTATTTTTGGGGGTGATTTTATCCTCATAAATTCTTTTTCCAAACAACCTAAAATGTTTTTAAGCTTTTTTAATAAACCTTTTAACTTTTACCGTGATTTACTTTTACCTTGGCAATTAAAATTTATATTTAGTAGTTAATTTTATTAAAAAAATTGAGATTGGAAATTTTACCTATCTTGAACCTTAGTATTACAAATAATTAAATAATTTTAACAAATAAATTTATTATGGGTATAAAATGTTAATTTTAAAATGAACGCACATAACACATAATTTTTTTAGGAAAAGTGTGTTATTAAGTTCCAAAAGTTATTTACAATATAAGATTATAATTAATATATATTTTTATAAAATTAATTAGTTTATTATAAAAAAATATAATATAAATTTATTTAAATTAAATCCAAAACCAAATTTTCCTACCAAAACATTTAATTATAAGAAAAGACCTAAAATAGTTTTTATTAATGCTAAATTTCAATTTAGTTGTAAACATTTCAGACATAGGATTTATAAGTTGAAAGAATATTTTGATGTGAATATTTTTAACACATAAATAAATATTTCATTACTTAATTTTATTTAAATATTTTATTATAATCTAACATAATAGTAAAAAATATATTTTTTGATGTTTTTTGACTAAATATCAATCTTCTCAGAAAAAAGAGAAAAATTCATGCTAAGTTTTTTGTAATACTAAATAAAAAAATAAATTAAGTTCTAACTATTTTAGATTATAAAATTAATAAATTTAGTATTTAAATACAAATATAAATTATAAATAAAAACATATTTTATTTAAAAATAATTTTATTTAAACCTTAAGTTTTCATAATAATATTCTATGTCAATTTGTAATTTAAAATATGTTAATATATCAGGTTATATATAAATTAGTAAGGCCTTAGACAAATAACCAATCTAGTTTGTATCATGAGACCTACCAATTCATATAAGGACTATGTAATTCCAAGCCCCACCCATAACTTAATAAGTCTAATGCATTCATCATATGAATATATAATGTAACTAATCAACCTGACTTAAGAATCAATAACTGTCCGTATTGAAAGAAATATCATATATAATATCCATACAGTCCTTAGTCAAGCTGATCATAAACCATATAAATAAATATGGTGGATTATTTAATAATATTATAACATCATTAAACTATGATATTCAATAAAGTATGTTGACATAGAAGAAAACACATTCCAAAGCTCACTATATATTTTCTTATGAAAAATACCCTTTCTTCAAATTGAAATTAATTATTTTAAATCTAAAACTTTCAAAAATATGAGAGAAATCATATTATTTGAAAAATAATTTTAAAATTTTAATATAGAAATAAAATAAAAGAGAAGTCATGATGATGGGAAATTCCATTCATGCCATATAAGTTAAGAAAACATTATTTTATCACTTTTTTTAAAAAGGTCAAAATGTTCCTTGTTCAGAAAATGAAAAAATATTCATTTAAAAAATTTTGTTAAAAATTAAAAAAAGAAAAAAATTAATTTAAAAAGTCATTGTATAATAATAAAAATTGTGTTAAAAACATTTTTAGAAAACATGGATGTGGAAGAAAAATGATTTTTGACTGAAGAAAGAAATGAAGTCGGTTTTTCTTATTAAAATTTTTAGGCTATTGAGTACTTAATGAAAATAAAATTGAAACAAAAAATTTTAATTTAATGAAATATAAATATGAGAATAAAATATATTGGTTTTAAGATATAAATATCAAATAATTCCCCCAATGGAGACTAAACAAAAATAATTCTAAATAATGATGAGATTGTGAAATTAACCCTTTAGGTTTGACTTCTTTTATATGTGTATGAAATTCTTGTATAATAAAAAATTATTTACTATAAATATGTTAGAGAAACCTTATAATATATATCATATGATATATTTTTTACTTATAATCATTAATCACATGTTTATTAACAATTATTTGTAAAATCACTATTCTGAGTAATAACTGCTTCATTTTTCATGTATGTTTTGGTTTGGTAGATTAATTACTTTTACTTTTATCATGGTTCCATCATATATTTAATTTTATTTGTGATATAGATATCATATTTAATCATTATATATGTATTTATAGTAATCCATGAAATATAGATACAAAAAGATGAATTACACCATTAATAGAGACGGTAAGCCATACATATGCATGAACACTGTTTCCACTTCTCAACAAATGAAATGAAAGAAAGATAAATAAAAATAAAAAATTAGAGAATCATTATTATAAAATATAAATTATATAAATTCATTAAATCTATATTTATTACCATACATATAAAAAATAAATTAAAAGTGGATAAGATCGCTTCATGGAGGTGGTAGTCTACAAGTACGCACAAGGGACATTATCATTTTCCAAAAGATTGGAAGGTAAGAAGGTATATATGATATTATAAATATAAAAGAATAATTATTTCATAAATATTACATTTTAATATTAAACCCATCATAACACCCATCCATAAAATATGGTGATAAAAAATTAATTGTATCACTATGTGGAGACGGTAAGTTATACGTACGCACAAGCAACACATTCACTTACCATTTGATGGAAATGAGGGTGAATAATTGTGGTTTTAAAATGATAATAAAATATTTGTATAATTATGAAACTTAATTTATTATTTTATTAGTAATATCAAAGATTTAGGGGAGGTAAAAGAATAATTAAAAAGAAAGAGATCAGTTAAGGTGATTACCACTTCTTTGAAGCAACTCTTCTAGATCTCCTCTTTTGGGAATTGGGGGTGGTATTTTTGAAAAAAAAGATCCTATATAATGTATAAATGGGAGTTTCTAAAATTTTTTTTAGGTATTTGGTTGATATATTTGGATAAATGTGTTGTGAATAAGTGAGGGGAGGATGTGCCCTTTTATAATTTAGGCGAGGGGTACTTTTAGAAGTTCTGAAAAGATTAAAGTATAGCAAAGTAATTATTAATAAATATTATTAAAAATTGAAATATATTCAGATATAATGTTTTATATGATTTAAATGTCACTATAATATAAAATATGGATAGGTTTAAGTGTTATTTTAAACTCTATATTTTGGTATAACCCCTTAGTTAACATACTTTAACCTTTACCGTGATAACATGTTTTTCACTCTTAAGGGGTTATAATTTTAAATATAAGTTGAAATATTTTTCATAAATGGACAAGAGATGAAGTTTTATACAATATATTATTCAATATTTTCCTTTTATATATTTTAGTGTTTTTAAATAATTTAATAAAATATTATTTTCATAAAATATTATTATTATCAAATTTGACACTATTCATTTAATGCTTAAAAGACATAAATTAAAATTATAAAATAAATATAATACTATTTTAAAATAATAATATGTTATATTAATCTATAAAATTTATGGATCACTATAAATCACTCAAATTATATTACATTTAATTTTTTTTAATCAGGGGTTTTATTTTTCTATTAATTGAATAAATACTGTATTAGCATTGCACAAGCATTTAAGGTAATTATATAATACCAAAAAAGTAGAAATAAATTACCATAATTAAAATAATTATATTATTTTTAGAATAATAATCTTTATCTATTCAACATTTATTTTTGTCTTAATGTGAACACATGATTTATATTTAAAAAGAGTGAAATTTTGTATTTTTCTTAGTTATAAATATTATAAAAGTAATATTCATGGAGAAGTGTCCTTTAAAAATTTAAATTTTAAGACTAAGGTGATAATGATTGAATTATATTTATTTAATAATAATTAATATGAAAAATTATGTGCTCATAACTTAGTTTTAACCTATATTCACCCAATTTACCCTTTACTCATGTGATAAATTTTACCACATTTACTATTTATAATTTATTAAAATAAAAGGGTCATATATACCAACATTGAATATCATGATTCCAAATATGAAATAGATTTTTTCAAATTCAATAACTACAGGTGGAATAAATTAATTTTACAATAAGTGCACAAAAGGTGATGAAAACAACTTTTGAAATGATTACATTTTTATGCATAAAAATGGATTTATTCCTACCCCAAGCCTAAAAGAAACATTAAAAGAATGTTAAAAATTTTATTGAATATTTAACATAAAAATTTCATTAAAATCATTCTTTAATAGTGATTAATATAACTACTTAAGATAATAATACATTGTGTACAAAATTGTTTTTGAAAAACATATCCTTTACTTTTGAATGTTTTTTTATTTTTATTTATAATCAATTAATAACCAAGAAATTCATTGTATACTTTTAGAATAAATTTTTTTCATAATATTGATAGTCTTATTAATATCCAACAGTATTTATAGATAGTTTATAATATTTAAATCATATTTTCATATTACACCACGGTTAGTTCAAACTCGATATTTCATGTAACACAAGCTATTAAAGAAATGAAATTTGTATAAAAATAAATCTCCCATTAATTATATTTATGTTAAATTCTATATTCCCTAAAAAAATTTATCCCTTGAAATTCCATCACCCTGATAAAAAAATTAGGATATCTATGTTTTATTGCATCCTTGGGTTCCCAAGTAGCTTCTTCGAATTTTTGATTCCTCCAGACAACTTTTTCCATAAGAGTGATATTTTTACATAATGCGTTTTCTCTATGATCTAAGATTTATTCTGGCTGTCCCTCATATTAAGTATCATGATCCAATGGTATATCATCTTATTTCAATACATTTTATGGATAATATATGTAATTTATTAGGAGTGATATATATAACACATTTTGTACTTCAGAGAGGTCCAGTGGAAGCACAAAGTAAAAAGCTACCATCCTGATGTGACCAATAATCATGAAAGGGACCATTAAACAAGGAACCAACCTTAAATTATTACTAAATCTCATAAACTTATTTTATTTAGAAATTCATAGAAACATATTTTCACCAACTTGAAATTCTATACCACGCCAATGATTTTCAGCATTACTTTTTTTTCGACTCTAAGCTTCCCTATTGTGCTATTGAATGGATATAACTTTCTCTTCCATTTTCTCAACTAAAATAGGTACCAATAGATTTCATTATCAAAAATTATCCCAATTGTTTGGAGTTATATACTATTTTCTGTAGAGGGATTCATAAAGAGACATCAAAATGCTTGATTTAAAGATATTTTTGTTTGAAAAATCAACCAGAGGAATGTGTTGATCCCTACCAACTTTTAAATACATAGAACAAGATATCACTATAAACTATAGGGGTTGAATCGTTTTCTTAGATATAAAACCTATCAAAGTATGATAAACAATACTATAACTTAATTTTTTATCCATATATTTCTGAATAACTTTCTATAACTTTGAGTTAAACCTAGGATCATAATTAGATATAACAGACAATGGTACTCAATGAAACCACACAACCCATTAATATATATTTTGTAATTTTTATCAAGAGAGAATATTCTATATTAAAAATTAAGTGTTAAGAGTTTATAATGTGATCAAATACAAACTAGATAGCATTATGAGATTTTTATGTTCTGGGGAGTCTAACAACAAAATCCATGCTGATGTTTTCCCATTTATATTTTGGCATGGTAATAGTTTTAACATCCCCTTAGACTTAAATAAACCAGCCTTAACTTGATAGCATACTAAGAACTGAAATATATACTATGTAATATCTATCTTCAGGATATACCACATAAATAATCTTTTATATCTCTATACATCTTCATAATTATAAGATTAATAGATAGTGATGAACTATGTGCTTTATCAATAAACTTATTCTTCAAGTATGGTATTAATGGGGCCCATAATCAATTCCCAAACCTTATCATTCAAACACATTCATGGTTGAAATTGGGAATATTCTTCGCCTTTTGTAATTCCACAACTTCCCTTTGTGCGTTCTTAATCCTCTCATGGATGGGTGGTTGAAAATTATTCTAATAAAGTTATGATTTTTCCTCTTTCCTCATGATTTCAAGATCTATCTTATAAAAATCCATCATATTAGATAACTTTAAATTCACATCATGTAAAAACTTACATGGTATTTTTGACTCATACAACGAGTCACCTTATTTTACTTCTTAGGTGTTAATTTATTGAACAATCATAATATTTTATTAAATCTAACTATCTTCTATAGATCATATTACTATGTTTAAGGAAAATATTTACTTCAATACTTTATGATCAGTATATATATCACACCTTTTACCATACATAAAATTACTCAATAATTTCAATAAAAATTTCCATTGGTGAATCCAAATCATGAGTCGGGTAGTTTTGGCCACAAAACATGAATTATCATTAGGAATATGATATCACCATATAATTATACATGAGGATTCATCCCATCACCTACATTTATGTATCACTATATATCAAAATATTCTATCTAATATAGGGTAGTGTAATCATAGACACATTGAACAAACTTCTCTAAAATTATTTAAAATTATCTTCTAATTTATCCGTATAAAATAACATAACCCCATTACAAGTAAACTTGTCGAGTGGATTATGTAGTCATGAGAAACTTCATGAGAAGGTTTGGGAGAATCCATCTAACCAAATAAATTTAATTTTTATTTGTCATAGTGGTTGTTTTGGTCCCCTTCTCATTAAATAATATCTCTAAAGAATTTAATTATATACACTCACATGAGATTATATTACCCAAGAATGAAACTTTTTGAATGAAAAATTAAAACTTGCTAAATTTAGCATATAAATTTTCCATCCTTAGGGTATTAAACACAATTCTCAAATGTTCTTACTACTCTTACTCTATATTTGAATATATAAGAATATCTTTTATAAAGACTAACATAAGCTAATTATAGTATTCTATAAATACTATGTTCATTAAATCGATGAATATAAAATGATCATTGATAAGTCCAAATAGAATTACTATGAATTTATAATGAACAGACCTCATATGCAAGGTCATATTTGGTATATATTCTATCTTGATATTTAGTGGATGATATCCAGATCAAAGATCAATCATGGAAAAATATTGATCTCCTCATAATTGATCAAATAGATCATCAATATGGGGTAGAAGTTTTTGGTTCATAATAGTGTTTTTTATATTCTTTATAATCATATAAAAGGAACAATCACATATACTCTTTTATAAAAAAACAATAGGTGCAACCATGGAGAATCACTTAAAACATGAATCCATTATCTATATTATCCTAGAGTTATTTCATCAATTTATACTTCTCAATTGGGGATATTCTATATGGTGTCTTTGAAATATTTATAACACCGGTTATGAGCTCTATAGAAAACTCAAAATTATGATTTTTGAGAAGACTTGGACATTCATCATGAAACACACAAACATATCCCAAACAATTGGTGAAATTTCAATGATGATTTTTTCCTCATCCATTTGAGATAATTATCCCTCATAAATAGATAAAAAACCACATTATTAAGGAAGTAATTTCCATCGGTTGTTTAGTTTCATCCTCACACTAATAAATTATTGAGGTTTGATTCATAATATCAAATAAAACTTCCCTTATTTAACAATTTATATGGAATCTATACTGGGAATGGAAATCCATACCCAAAATTCCATAATATTCAATCAGATCAAGAATAATATGATTTTAAGGAATAACTATCTCAAAAAATTCTATCAGAGAGGAGTTATAAAAATGAGATGTGGTTATCCTACCATTATATTTTTCACCACCAAATCAGTATAGAATCATTGATGTAGTGATATGATAATCTTCAGAAATTCTTTAAACATAAAAGGGTGGGAAGAATCAGAATCAAAGAAAACAATTGCAATTATTGAGTGGATGTTAATCGCAACTTTCACCACACTAATAAAAACATTCACTTATGTTGAAGTAATTGAATAATATCCCTTGATGTTTTGGGAAATTATTGGATCATTAAACCATCTTCTCATAGTTAAAACACTGTACTTTGAGGGATTCTTCTCTAACCTTTCATTTATGATCATGGTGGCCTTTTTCTGTATACATGAAGAAAAATATTTTCCCTTTTCAGTATATACCAATGTGATCCCTTCTACAAGTATCACATGTAGGAAAATTCTTTTTTCCATTCTTCCCCTTGTCCATTTTTTTATGTTATGTCCCCTTATTTTCTTTCTTTTCTGTAGAATCTATTATAATTTGATAATTCCTTTTTTATCTTGATTGAAAATGATACTGTATCCTCTTATAATGATAAATTTTTGGAGGCTACTACTCTTAGAAGGATTGGTTTAAACCCATCAAATAAATTTCTAATCTTGATATTTTGATTATATACATAGTTTGTAGAATTCCTTGATAAACTTGTATAGTTAACATAATACATAGTAAAAATTTCCTCTTCCTCTGGTCTTATACTCAAGAATTATCTCCACATATCTATTCAATGTTTAAGAGGAAAATATTTTTATAAGAAAAGTTTCTTAAAATCCTTCCATTTTGTGCTTGTTATTTCCTTCCCATACTAAGTGTTTTGAATCAATTACCCCTGTAGCATCCCATTACCACTTTTAGGTATTTATCTTCCCTCATTCCATTTTCATATTTATTTTGGTTCAGGTTGGGACTCTCAGGGATGGATAGAATTCTATTGGAAAAATGACATAACGTTTAAGGATGTATTTTGTTTGAATTAACGGAGTGCAAATTTAAATGTGCTAAAGACTATATGGGTTTCTACCCAAGTTCATAGAACAACAGAATTTATTTGAGTTTTTTAGAAGAAACTATAGTTTTTTCTATCTATAGGAGAAATAAATTCCCTGTAAATTATTTACACACAGTTTATTGTCCATAGAGAAGATGATGTGAGTTCAGTTTAGTGCCTAAACATCTTACACAATGTGAGAAGTTTACACAGTGTGTAAAGTGTCTACAGGTTGTGTTATAGGTTCCGGGAAGATTTCATGAAATTATTACATGGCATGAAGATTACATATTGAGCATTTATATTACATTCCATGTAATGGTAAAATTAGGATATTTATCTTGAGGTGATGGGTTTTTAATTATACTTGGGTTTTGTGGATTACATGGTGTGAAAAGTGACTTCATTCCAGGTTAATATCATAACTAGAAATTTTTATGGCAATTAATTGTTACTATCTATTTCATCCATAAATATCGTCTTCCCTCTCAACCTAGGATCTCTCCTGGGAAATATTGGAAACCTCTTCTCCTTCTGAATCATTTCATTCAGTGATTGATCATCTTTAAAGCTATAATTAATTTCTTTACAAAAGTAATCCTTCTAATTATTTGTTTCCTTTGATTGAAAGGAACACTATCTCATGGTGTTTATGAATCCTTTGATCTATCGGCTTAATTCTTCTTTTTCCTTCTA
This sequence comes from Viscum album, assembly GCA_963277665.1. Taxonomy (NCBI): domain Eukaryota; kingdom Viridiplantae; phylum Streptophyta; class Magnoliopsida; order Santalales; family Viscaceae; genus Viscum; species Viscum album. Next base: position 1,173,004,335 of record OY728155.1, read on the forward strand.
TATCCATAGTGATATCTTCCCCTATAGGTTAATCATTGAGTTGATTTTAGTATGGTGTGCATGTTTCTTGAGGTATGGGTTGTTTATTTTTCTCCACTAACCATTCTTATAAAAGGAATGATTATGTGTTTGTTAGGATTGATTCTATGTCCTCTATTTTCATTGTTGTGTTCTTCTTTTTTGGTGGATCTACTTATGGCTATCTGAGACCCGAGTTTGTTGTAAGTGGTTCCATATCTTCTTTATAAGGGATAAAATTCATTTCTATGGTTATGATAAATTATTTTATAAATTAAATTTCATTATTGATTGGATTATTTTTTTTTGAGAAATATTTTTTTATAAAGGATTATTTTCCCCGTATTTTGGTAAAATAAAAGAGTATTTTTAAAATGGTTTCCCAAGAAGGGTTTTGATGAAATGGTTGGAAAATAGATCACATGGGAAGCCTCAAGTACTTATGTTGAAGGTTTAGATTGGGTCTAACATCCATGTATTATCAGTAGGGGTTCAATTTGGTGGTGTTACTATGTTACCTAGGCCCATTGTTCTAGGGAATTGATATTGAAATTGTTGGGGGATTCAATCATGGGGGTGTTTCTCTACTCCTAAGGCCTATGTTTTAAGGGTGTGATTGTGCACTATTCATTGACTATGGTATGTTTATTATGTTATCTTAACCTATAGTGATCCTTTTGATGATGTTACTAGTTATTTTGGATTACAATGTAATAGTGTGTTCTGTAATAGATTGAGATGATAGGTGATACATGCTTTTTTTTGAGATGATATGACTTCTTGGTTTACATTAAATGCTTGGAAACTGTTTTACCTGGATTATTTTGGAAATTTGAAAAAAGGTATAATTAAATGTTGTTCCATGATTTTGATATAAAAAAATGAACTATTTATCATGACATTTTAATTTAAATCTGAGTATGTTCATATTATTATAAGGTTATTTTTTATGGAATAACTGGGTGTGATCATATTGATCATGTTAGTTCACACCCTGTGCAAAACTTTAGTGGATTGTAGACATTTTTTATGACTTTTGATGCATTGAAGGGAAATATGATGAAGTGAGGTGGTGAGGTTCTATTAACTATGTCTGGGTAAGTAGTAGTGTGATGGTGAGAGTTTTCCCATGTCATCACATGGAGTAGCCAATTTTCGTTTTAATTCTCCTCTAATGTTGGACTTGTAATTTGGGATTATCTGACTGTTTCTTATTATATAATTTTTTATTTCTTATTTCATATATGTAATATGATTATCTATTCTGCTATTTCACGATATTATGTGTATATATATATATGCCATGTTGCTACTTCAGTTTTGGAAAAATCATTCCCTATTATTGTTGATTGATGAATGAGTGCTAGCCACCGGCCTATGAATATCAAGAACACCCTTTGGGTATGTGGTAATACAGGTTGGGAACTATTTTGAGAGGGTGTCTAGGTTGGGTTCATCATAGTTTGGTATCAAAGGTTGTCTATCCTCAAGAGTCCCTATCTTGGGACATTTGGTAGAGTGGATATAGGATTACCTGGACATGGGAGGTAGGTTGCGGCTAGTTTCAAGATAACTCTTATTATGAATAGAATCAAGTTACCATGAGATGTTGGGATGTGTGTCTTCATTTTATAGTTCTTGATCTTAATATTAGTTTTTTTCTTATGGTATTTTGTTTTGAACTGATATTATTCTATTTCCAAATCTTTTATTTTATTTTGGTCTATAGAAATATGCCTCTAAGATGTGATCCATGGGTTCCTCAGGAGGGTGCAACAGATTCTCCTCAATGGAATGTTCCAATTTATTAGAATCTTGTCAAGGTTATTGTGTGGGTAGTTTGTACTATCAATCAAAATGTACCACACATCCAAAAAGTAGTTGTAGAGGTAAAACCATGATATGTAAGAGACATGGATTGATCACAAGAGTTATTACATAATATTACACTATCATTTAAGGGTATGAATGAACCTAAGGAGGTATAGGTCTAATTGTATAAGATTTATTATATTTTTAACTTCTTGGATACACATGAGAGAATCAGGGTGAAGTGTGCAACATTTATGATTGAGGATCCTAATAAGAAATGTTGGGATTCTATGTTACATGTGGATATGCATGTGGGCATGTAATATATGGTTTTAAAACCCTTTTAGGTCACCAGTTTTATCTAGAGTCACTGATTATGGAGAATTTTTGTATAGTTTCTCTTGTTTTAGCATGGAGAGCATTTGGTGTTAGTGTACACTAATCAGTTTTCTAAGATGGCTCATTTTTCTACATAGGTAGTAAAGGATGAAAAGATGAAGTACCAGAGGTATCAATATGGTTTGAGATTTGATATATGGTTTTGGGTATTTATGATATATATTTCATCCCATGTGGAGATGATAGATAGGGTGATTATGGAAGATATGAATATGACATGAAAATTTCGCTGTTCTTCCCCTTCTCCTCCACACAGTGGAAGCTTCAATGGCCTGAAAGGGGAAAAGAGAAAGTGGAAAGGTCATTGTAGGTGTGGTTGAGGTGGTTATTAGAAGAAGGCCTCGCATACACCCTCAATTATTTCTAGAAATGTACATATGACTTTATATAGTGTGGAAATATTTGAAACACTCAGTGGTTGCTTCCCACACCTATGAAGATGTTTAATAGTTGTGGGAATTATGGTAATATTCAACATTTTTGTTTCTCTATGTCTATGCCTTTATACGGTTAAGGATTGTTGGCTCTTAATAATACTACAACACATTCATATTTTTCAAATATTATAGGGATCTAGATATAGGCCTCAGAAGTGAAGAACCTTCACACATTAAATGAGTTTATGATAGAGGTATATGTGGGTTTTGTGATAGTGATAGAAACCATATTAATTTCATATTCAATATAAATTTATTTATTTGATTATAGTGATTTCCACTCATTTATATATGGATGTCTCATTCATATTATTAAACTTTCAACAGATTTTTTCCCTTTATATAGAGTTAAAAAAACCTCTTAGGAAGAGGAAAGAGAAGGGGTTTCAATGCCTTTATTATTTTCTATCAATTATTTATGTGAATTTAGTCTGGGATTTCCTCATTCATGATTTATATTTGTTTGAAGTCATCATCAGGATAGATTGTCTTGTCACACATCATATCAAAGTTGATTGTTTTCATTAGAATGCCTCATTTCTTGCAGATAATGGGAGTTTATTGGTGTTTTATTGAGAGAGGGATATGAGGTATAGTCATGGAAGACCTTCCCACCCATATATTGGTATTTTTTGTCCCCTGTGGAAGTTTAACCCAATAATGGTTCTTCCATTATTGGTATTCCTACTATTGTGCGAGACTTTCCCAATGTTTTCCTAGATGACTTCTATGGTATTACTATGAAGAGGGAATTAGAGTTTATAATTAACGTAGTGATAGGTGAAAAATCAATTTCGATACCTTCTTATCATATAAAATTGATAAATATGAAAGATCTCAGGATTTAGTTGTATTATCAGATGTTGAAAGGTTTTTCTCACTCTAGTGTTTTGACTTGGTAAACCCCTGTGATCATTTCCAAGAAGGTGTATGTTTCACTGTAATTGTTTGTAGACTATAGGATGTTGAATTTGGTAAAAGTTAAGAACAAGTTTCCTTTATTTCATGTTGATGATCTATTTGATTATTCAAATAGGGAAAAGTGGTTTTTGATTATTGATCTTCAGTTAGGTTATCATCATCTCAGACTTTAAGAGTCTGATATATCGAAGATGGCATTTATGAGCAGGTATGGCCATTATGAATATCTAGTGATTTAGTAGGGTCTGATTAATGCTCCTATAATTTTTAGGACTTCGATGAATTAGATATTTCATGATTATCTCATCACTTTTTTGGTCGTGTTCATGGATTTTATCTTGGTATATTCAAGGACTAAGCATGAGCATGAGAACCATTTGATTTTTGTTATGAGAATCATATGAAGGAATCAATTTCATGGAATTATTTTGAAATAAAATTTCTGGATCCATGTAGTGAAGTTTTTTGGGAATGTGATTTTTGAGGATGACTTATTAGTTGATCCTGAGAAGGTTAATAGTTCCTTTTCATGGTAAGAAACATGTAACATATTTTATATTTAGATCTTCCTTAGTCTTTATAGATATTATCAACGATTCATCAATTATTTTTGAAATTTGGTATTACCATTGACTACTCTTACCAGAAAAGGGATGAAATTCAAAGGGGATAAAAAGTGTTATTCCTCTATTGATGAGATGTAAAAACTTATGACATCATCTTTTATTCTGATCTTACATGATACCGGTAAGGTGTATGAAGTTTTCTATGAAACTTCTAGTGCTAGTTTGGGTTTCATTCTAACACACGATGATAATGTGATGGATTATGACTCCCTTTAACTTCAATAACATGAGAAGAATTACCACAATCTTGATTTATAGATTTCTATAGTTAGGAATTCTTATAGGTGTTGGGGAAAATATATTTTTTGGAAGATGTTCATAGCCTATTCTGACTATAAGAGTCTAAGAAATTTTATTTCTCAGAAATAATTGAATCATAGAATGGGGCGATGAGTGGAATACCTTTAGATGCTTAACATAGACATCATCTACACCCTAGGGAATGAGAATTTAATTTTATACAATCTCAGTAGGTAAGTTTCATTGTAGGCTATTCCAGAATTTAAGGAAGTCTAAAAATTTATAGGACTCTTAACTCAGTCACACCTAGATGATCAAGAGGATGATTCTACTATGGTTTTGGGTAGAGTTTAGTTATCATCATCTCTCATTGAGTCTATTTTTCAATGTCTTCTGTAGGACAATGAGTTAATAGGAATTAAAAAGACCCTATATAGAGGGGATGTCGTTTCTAGTCAGTCCCTCTCTTTAGAAGATATTTTCATTTTTTGGGATTGTATTTTCACCACCACATCAGTGAGGATATTAGTTTTCTTTGATTGTTGTAATTCTTCATGGGCCATTCATATGGATAGTAATAAGATGTATTATGACTGGATATGATGATTCAGATGGATGGGTATGCTGCATTACATTGAAAATTATTTATCCTTTTTTTACACCTACAAATAGATATATCTAGATCATCTGAAACCTTTGGGTTTACTTCATCCTCTTATGGTGCGGGTTTAGAAATATGAAGAGGTGTCTATAGATTTTTCTTGGATGTCCATGATCTCCCTAGGGGTTTAATTATATTTTTGTGGTGATTTATTGGTTGAAAAGAAATCTCACTTCATTCTAATCAGGGACACAAATAAAAGTGAAGATCTAGGAAAGATGTATAGAAAAGAGATCATTAGGATACACAGGGTTCCTTTGGCATTTGTTTTGGACTGAGATCCTAGGTTTACTTTGAGGTTCTAGAGGATTATGTGGGAGGTGATGGGTGTTTAAGTTAGGATGAGTATAAATTACCATCCACATATATATGTATATATTGTGTGTGTTATTCAGATCTTGGAGGATATGATCTGGTCTTGTGTCTTCAAATTTTATGGATCATGGGATAACTATGAGAGACTGGTTGGGTTTTCCTATAATAAATTTTATCAATACTTTATCAAAATAAAACTTTTTGAGTATTTTTATGGTCTCCCATAAAGATCACCTCTTTTTTAGGAAGAGGTGGGAGATGCCTCTTAGGTTGGATCAAGTCTAATTTATGATTTGTTTGTGAGGATTTGGGATACACTCTAGCATCTATTTATGGCTCCAGTTAAATAGAAATTTTATGATGATCAGAGACAGTGTCTTTTGTAGTTTTTCATTAGTGATTGGTTTTTCTTGAAATTTTCTCCTCAGTTGGGTGACCGAAGACTTTGAGAATAGGGTTAGTTGGCTCTTATATATATTGGACCATTTGAGGCCAATGAGCAGCTTGGGAAGGTTTATTATCCATTAGAATTACTTATTCATTTGAAAATAATTCATATTGTTTTCCATATATCATATCTTAGAAAATACTATCCACATCCCTATCACATTTTTAGTTGAAAAATGATTTAGTTAGATAAAAATTATTCTGTTATAGAAAAACCAGAAGAGATAGTTTAATCATAGGTGAAAGTATTGTGTGGGATGTCGATTCAATTGGTATAAGTGTTATAGTGACACAAATAAGATTCTCATAAGACTTGAGAGCATGAGTGGTTGATTAGGGAGTAGTGAACTCACATATTTTCTAGATTTAATTCTTCCACATGACTTCTTGGGGATAAAAAGTGTTATGGTGGGGAGTTTGTATCATCCCTTTACTGCTATCAAATATTTATCTTCCCTCATTTAATTTCCCTATTTATCTTTGAAGGTGTTGGTACTTTCTGGAATGGATAGAATTTTTTGGGGAAAATAACATAAATTTTAGGGATTCATGTTCATTTGAAGTTATGGTGTCTTTGTATAAATGTGTGAAAGGCTGAGTGGGGTTATCCTTGATTTTAGAGAACACTAGAGTTAGTTTGAGTTTTTAAGAGAAATTGGAAATTTCATTATTTTTAGGATAAATAAACACCATGTATTGGTGACTAGGTAAATATTATGAGGTTGGTTTAGAGCATGAACATCTTATAATAAATGGGAAGTTTACATGCTATATACAATCCTTAAACATTGTGTACTAGGTTCTGGGATGTTTTCATGAAACCAATACAAGTTTATATGATTACAAATCAAGAATTTATATTACACACCATGTGTTGGTTAAATTGTTATTTTTTACCAGGGGCAATGTGTTTCTATGGGTACTTGGGATTCATGGATTACACGATGTGAAAAGGTGCTTCACTCTATTTAAATCACATGAATATGGATTTTTAGGGATCTTCAGAATTGATCTCTATTTCAGTCAGCCTCAACATATTCCCACTTGACCTTGGATTTATCACAAGTGATTTTGGTGATCTATTCTCCTTTCTAATAATTTCACTGAGTGATTAATCTTCACTGTGGTTCAATTGCATTTCTCTAAGTGAGTAATCCTTCGGCTTCTTCATTGACTTCAATCATGATAGTGCTATTGTGTTTAGTTTATAAATCCATTGATATTTCATGTTGATTATTTTTTTTAATTTTAGATCCATTGTGATATCTTCCTCCAGAGGCTAATCCTTGCATCAGTTGTGGTGCAGTGTGTGATTTAATTGAGGTATGGGTTATTTATTCTTCCTTGAAAATATTTCTTCTTAAATGATTGATTTTGAGAGTGAAACGATTGATTCTAGGGAATATGTTTTCTTTATTGTGTTAATCTTTAGAGGTGGATCCCATTTCTAGATTTTAAAACCTGAGTTTGATGTCAGTGGCTATGTCTCTATCCTAAGCTGGATAAACTGCATTGCTCTGGTTTTGATAAATTGTTTTATAAATTTTATTTCATGGTTGAATGATTGATTTGTGCTTGCAAAAATGGGTTACTCATAAAATATGATTTTACACTTTTTTGGTAAAAGAAAACATTATTAAATGATTTTAAAATCATAGTTTTGATGATTTTTTTTTGAAAATAGATCACATGGGAAGCCTTTGGTACTTTGGTGGATGGTTTAGATTAGGTCCATCATCCATTTATTATTAGAGGGTGGGGGTTCACTCATGGGGTATTCCTATATTCCCTAGGGACCATTGTTCAGGGAAATTGATATTGAAATTATTGGGGGATTCAATCATGGGCTATTTCACTACTCTTTATGCCTATATTCCAAGGACTTGAATATGAAATATTCATTGATTATGGTATAAGTAGTTATCTAGACTAACCTATAGTGATCTTTTATATGATATTACCTATGATTTTTATCGATCTATTTTAGTGTGTTCTACCACAGCTTGATATGACTTGTGGTAAATGATTTGTTGTAAGCTGATATGGCCGTATGATTTAAATGAAATTCTTTGACACACTATTAGTAATTTTTTTTTGGAAATTTGAAAAAAGTTAAATTTAAATATTTTTCATTTCTTTTGATATAAAAACTATAATCTAATTTCCATGACTTTTTTTCATTAATGTTGATCATGTTTGGATTATTTTAAAGAGACTTGTTATAGAAAACCTAGGTGGGATCCAATTAAGCATGTTATCTCACACCCCGCACACCCCTTCAATGATGTATATAACTCTATATGTATTTCGATGCAGAGAACGGAAAGGATCCATAGTGATGTGGTGAGGTTCTATCAGCTGTGTCTGGGTAGCTGGTGGTGCGATGTGGGAAGTTTTTCTTAGATATCACATGGAGTAGTCAGTTTCTATTTGAGTTTTCCTTTGACGATGGACTTTTACTTTGGGATGTTTTGATTGCTTTTGTGATGTATCATTTTCACTATCTTCTTTCAGTTATGTCATATGTTTATCTATTATTCAATTTCACTCTTATTTATATATATATTTCATGCATCTAATTAAGGTTGGGAAAATTCGTTCCCTATAGTTTTTTGATTTCCAGGTGATAGTCGTCATCCCATGAGGATTGATAACTCCCTTCAGGTATATTACTATTCAGGTCTTGTACCAGTTTGAGAGGGTATCCAGGTTGGGTTCACCACGCCATTATTGATCCGTACCCCTAAGATATAATAAACTAAAATGACCACCTCATCCATTTTATTACTTCCTATAGGGATAAATATATTCTCTAAAAATTATATCCATTTCTCAAATAAAAATGTATTTGTAGTCCCATTGAATGATGGAGGTTGATGACTCATGAAGTGGTCTAATATTGTTACACTATGTTTTGGAACAATTGGATACTCCATATAAGGAAGGTTATTATTCATGACCTGAGCTAGATTCCACAATATAGGTATAAGTTTTTCAGCTATATCTATATATCTATATATATCTTCATTATCATACCCTCTATGGAAACCCCTACATGGATTACATGCATCGATAAAATTTACATTCCTTTCACTAGGTGCCATTTTTAAAAAATGAATCACACTAGATTAGATCATAAAATTATAAATCATAATGAATCATTTTAAAACAACTAAAGTGAATAAAATAAATTGAAATTTATTTTCATAACTAATATATGAATCATATACATCGTTTCTTTGGGAATATTTGAAAATTCCACAATTGGGTTAGGTTCCATAATCTAAATCTTCCTAAATCTAGTTCTAAAGTTTTATACTATAATTTCTCTGATACCAAATATAAATACATTGAAACTAGTAGCCCAAAATCTATGGTTACTTTTTTAATTGATACAAGATGGAAAAAATTGTATCCTAAAGGAACTAATATGATTTTAGTCTTATTAAACTAGATACATAATTAAATCCAAAATTACATTTTAAAACATAAAATACAAAAAATTATTTTCCTTGGGATCATATTTATTCACTAGAGAATATCACTTTATATAAATTATAAAACATTTCCTAGAATCTTGGTGAAATGAAACATAAGAAATGGGAGAGATTAGATGCCCAGTAAGGGAATTCATACAGTGAAATATAAATAAGTCATTAAAAATGTTGAAGGAATAAAAGATGACCAAATGATTCCATATAAATATTCACATGAGTTTGAAACTTTTCCATGGATAAAAAACTAATCAAATAAAGTAATGGACATCAATAATTAATTTCATAATGAAGGAATTCATAATTCCATACATCTGAACATACCATCAAGGGCTTGCAGAAAGACATCTAAAAATCCCATCAAGGCTTCATGAAAATACATCAATATTAATGACTAATCCCTAGGACAATTTGAAAATCTTGTTTTCCTTATGAGACATATTTATGCATCAAGGTGATATGTAATTATACACCCCGCCCATCACTTAATAATTATAATTCATTCCTTATATGAATAAAAAACATCGCATAATAAACATTCATTAAAAATCAGTAATTATTTGTATTTAAATAAATAACATACAAAATATAAATACTTTCCCCTATCAAGCTGATCATATAAAATGAAAAAATATGGTGGGTGGTATCATAAGATTATAACCCCAGTAAATCATAATAATCAATAAGTTATGTTGGCATAGATGAAAATATAATCAAAATTCCATTAGAAAATTTCTTGAGGAAATACCATTTTTCATATTGAAATCAAATATTTAAAATAAAAAAAGTTTTAAAATATGGAAGAAAAAATTTTAATTGAAAAGAGGCTTGTAAAAATATAAATGAATATTCTCTGAAAATAAAATTCATGATTGTATGAAATTTCATTAATTCCCTATAAGTTTAAAAAACATTCCTTTTAGACATTTGTAAAAAACATCAAAACATACTATATTTGGGAAACAAAAAGAATATTATTTTAAAACCATTTTTGTAAAAATTAAAACATCGGTAAAAATTAATTTTAAAAAAATATATATAATATTGGAAACATTATTATAAACCTTTTTATAAAACCTATACATGTAAGAGAAAATATTTTCAACCTAAGAGAGAAATGCAGTCAGTTTTTCGTTGAAAACATTATTTTGGGCTCTTGTGTACTTAGAAAGAGTAAAATATAAAGGAAAAAATTTAAATTATAGAAATTAACATAGGTGAATAAAATATATTTGGTTGAAGTTATAAATATAAAATAATACTTCCAATGAATATTTAACCATAAATAATCACAAATAATTATGAGATTATGAAATAAACCCCCACCTTGGGTCTGAATTCCTTCATATGAAAAATAAATCCTTTATAATAAATATATATTTATTATAAATCTATTTTATAATTAATAAAAATATATATAATAAAATATATGAATAACTTATATTCTTTTATCACCTATTTATTAACAATTGTTTTTTAAAATCACTGTTCCTTGTAATAATTTCTTTTTTCATGTATAGTTTGGTTTAGTCATTTTGTTCATTTTAATTTTATCATCATTAAATAATATCTATAATTTTAAACATGATATAAATATCATATATATTCATTATATTTTTATTTATATTAATAACTATAATACAGAGATAGAAAAATAAATTACATCATTCATGGAGATGGTAAGTCGTTCGTATATATGAACGACATTATACTTTTCAAAGAATTGAACAAAAGAAAGGTAAATAATAAATAAAATTTATAGAATCATTATTATAACATATAAATAATATGTATTCATTAAATATACACTTATTAACATCTATATAAAAGAAAAATGAAAAAATAATCACATTGCTTTGTGGAGGTGGTAGTCCAAACATACGCACGAGCAATGTTATCAATTTCCAATAGATATGAAGGTAAGAAGGTAGATATGATATTTTAATTAAATAATAATAATTATTTATTAATTATAATATATAAAAATTAAACACATCATAATACCCATCCATAAAATACAGTGATGAAAAATGAATTGTATCACTACATGGAGGTGGTAACCCATACACATGCATGAGGGAAAATTTCACATTCCCTTTGTTAAAAAAGACGGTGGATAATTGTGTCTTAATAATAATAATAATAATAACATTTTAGTATACTTCGGTCACTTAAGATAACATTTTATGAAAAATACAATATATTTATAGTAGGTAAAATAAGAACTAATAAGAAGTTATCTATTAAAGCCATTACATCTTCTTTGAAATAACCCCTTTAGATTCTAATTTAGGGCTCTAGGGTTGGTAATTTTGGAATAAAAAACTTATATAACATTTATATTGTATTTTAAATAAACAATTTCTATATTTTGTTGAGATATATGGAACAATATGGTGTGAATAACTTAGGGGATTAAATGCCCTTTTATAATTGAGGTGAGGGGTACTTTTGGAATTTCATAAAATATTAAAAGTTATAAAACAATTATCAAGATAAATACTTAAAAATGGATATATATTTTAATATAAGGTAGGATATTGTTTAAATATCACCAAAAAATGAAATTTGGATAGGTTTAAATAGTTTTTAAAACCTTATCATTTGTTTTAACCACTTAACTTATTTTAACATTAATCGCGTTAATGTATTTTGTACTCTTAAGGGGTTATAATTTTACTTATAAAATGAAAATTGGTTCATAAATGAAGAAATTATTATATTTTATACAATATATTATCAACCTTTTCCTTTTTATATATTTTATCTATATCTAAATAATTTAATAAAATATTACTTTCATAAAATATCATTGTTGTAAATTTTGACACTATTCATTTAATTAGAATAAAATGACATAAATACAAAGATTTAATTTATGTATAATACTTTTACACATAAATAATATATTATATTTATCAAAAACAATCATGGAACACAACAAACCACTAAAATTATATCACTTTTAATATTTTTTAAAGAATATATTTTATTTTTTCTATTAATTGAATAGACACAATATTAACACTGCACACAAATTTAAAATAATCATATAATAAAAAAATAGAAATAAATTACCATCATGAAAATAATTTTATTATTAAAAAACAATATATATTCATTCACTACTTTATTTTATCCCTTTGAGAACACATAATAGATATTTAAAATTAAGAGAGTGACATTTTGTATTTTTCATTCCTTTAAATGTTATATAAGTCATTTCCATAAAAAAATGTATATATAAATAATTAATTTCGATCCTAAGGTGAGAGGGGTTGAATTTTATTTTTCCAATAAGTATTACGATGAAAACTTATGGCTTATCACTTAGTTTTAACACAGATTAACCTGATTTTTCCTTTACTGAGGTGATAAATTGTAACACGGTTACTATTCATAATGCCTAAAAATAAAAGGGACATATTTAATAATGTTAAAGTTACTCATTCCAAATATAGAACCCATTTTATGAAATTTAATACTTATAATTTGAAGAAATTTACTTTACAATAAGTGTGAAAAACGTAACGAAAACCTCTTCTAAAATGTATAAATTTTTACGAATAAAATTGGATTTATTCATATCTCATGCCTAATGAACATTAGATAAATGTAAAAATGTTTTATTTAATATATAAAATACATACATACATATATATTATTTAAATTAGTCACCAATAGTTGTTAATTTAATTTATTAATATAAAAACATATTGCGCGCATAAAAACAAATTTTTGAAAAAAAATTATTTTACTTTAAAATGATTTTTATTTTTATTTTTTATCAATTTATATCAAATGAATTCATTTTATACATGTACAATATAATTTTTTTTCATAATTTAGTTTTTCCTATTCATACCCTCCAGTTTTCAAGTATAAGTTATAAAGGTCATGCAATATTTTAATAGTACATCGCATTTCCTTTAAACATGGCATTGCATGTAACACGAGATATAGAAGAAATTTAACATATTTAAAATGAAATATATCATAAATTATCAGGGTTTTACAATTCACAATTCTCATTTCCATAGTTTTAAATTTATATCTCACAATATTATTTCTACTTTCATGGTATTATTTCTCATTGTTACTTTTTTTATACTAATGGTGCTTCTTAAAAGCGATGGTGATCTTGGGGAGTTTTTATTTCTAAATATATTATTATCTTCAATTCATTGTGAACTTTTATTTTTTGTCATTTTTATGCAATCATCTATGATGTGTAATAATCCATTGTACGTGATACATCATTACATGTACCTTCATTGTAATGTTTCATTATAAATGAATAACATGTATTTAGATTTGTTTATATCTTGTGTGTCCAAATATCTATTCAATTGTTAATTATTTCGAAAGAATAGATTATTTTTTATAATTATATGAAAAATAAATTAATGGATACTAAAACTTACGGTGTTACACTCTCCAACATTTAAATAAATTTATTACTTGTACTTATAATTATCACATACCAATGAAAGTAGCTACATGAATCTAAATTATAAGGATCAATTATGATATAATTTATTGAAATATATCAATGTTAAAAATATGGTAATCATATATTTTTACTTGGAATAGGATTATACATTATATTGAGTTTCTATCTAACAAGTTGAGCTAAGAGTCTATTGTAATTAGTTATTAAGAATCACATTATATAATTATTTTTTCTAAATGGTGTTTTTTATAATCCTTTCATTGATATAATCTCAAAGGATAATATGAAATGTGTTTTTATTACTCTATATATTTTTTATTTATGGGGAGGGAACCAATCCATCACTAAAATTGCATAAAATTTACCAAAATAAAGGAAAATAATATTTTCACAAGGCACATTCCTACCAATAGAATATTTATTTGAAAATAAAATCATTGCAGTTGTGATTTAATGGTCTTAGAAAACTTATTTGAAATACTAGAGTTCCTATAATAAAATTCCAATAAGAAATCTATAGCTCTGGATTGGAGGGAATGTGTACCTTAAATATTAGGACCCCCTTTGGGAGTAGTCGTTTCATAGTAATTCAATTTTCTTATTGGTCTTGGTTGTTGGTATCACAAATTTTATTATGCAGTCCATGTATTGGGGAATTTAGTTGGATAATGGTCAAGTTCCCCACCCATAAGTCAATAAATTATTAATGGTACATTATAATGAACTCTATTTATTTATAGTTTATTAAAAAAAATATTAATTTTCCTTGGTATTTTGATGATTAATTACCCCATATTCTACAATAAAGGAATATTTAAGTCCACTTGAGGCAATTCCCTTGGTTCTACATTCTATATTTTCGATAAATTTGAAATGATTTTTTTATGTCCTCATCATAATCACTTGATCTTTCATAAGACTCCATCTTTCTATTCTTTGGTCTGTTAGATACATCAACTATATTTATATTGTTAATTATATATCATGATAGCTCGTGATAAGATGCCTTTTGAGGGGCTCTAAATAATAAAATTTTGAACCTTAATATATTTAGTTAGAGTGGAATCATGTTGTATCTAGGGAGGTAAGTGTTATGGGTTTGTTTGTCTTTTTTAATAGGTTCTACGTATGAAAATAGTTTTCAAGATTAAATTGCATTGGTTTTTTAATTTATATTGAAAATTATTGTCCTAAATATGGATATCCACTTATTTTACCTATTAAATAATTATTTAATTTTTTTCTATCCAATTTTATCTCAAACTACATTGTATCTCACATGATTTTCAAATTTATTTATTCCAGATTGAGTAAGAGAGTACAATAATCATTGTATCTATTTATATTACCAGGCCCGATGATAAAAAAATATATGATCACATATAGTTTATCACACTACTAAACATCATTATAGTGATAATGTTCAAGGTTTACTATGTGTTCAAAATAGAGGAAGAGGGGGGATGAAATCATGCTATATAAAATTAAGGAAATATCCTATAATTTTAAAAATTGGAATAATTTCTAAGATTAGTAGGATAAATATTCAATTAAAACATTGGATTAATTAAAAATTAAGTAAATATAATATCCTTGGTTTAACCAAAATTTTTTAGTTTTCCATCACCAAAGAATTACGGCTAATGAAAATGTAAGAAAGAAATAAAACTGATAGATGAATTAGTAACTATTTATTTGGGTATCCTGGAAGAAACCCCTATCCCAATGAATATTTCTATATTTGTAGAATGATACAGGGTTCTTTAGGAATATTATAATTCTTTACATGTTAGTAGAATGATATTCTTATAACATTGATCCTAGTATTTTCTAATTTTTCCTCAAATTATGAGCATAATTCCCTCGCTTCAAATTTCCACCACATGCACAACTCTATTGTTGAGATCTCTCCAAATTAGCATACATGAATATTTTTTCTTAAAACATTATCCTCCCATGATCAAACTCCATAATCCTTCATGAAATATCAAAGAAAAATTTATTTTTTTCTTTAAAACTTCACTAGATTTCAAAGTCTACTTGAAGGAAGAACATGATGAATGCGTTCGGATTATTTACCTCTGAAAAATAAATGGAATATTTGAAAATTTTTGGGCATGTATGTCACCCCATTTTGCCTCAAATGTCCGTTTGTCACTACATTTTGACATAAAAAATTGAGCCTCTATATCACCGCATTTGGGCTTAAAAATTTTGGAATATACACCTCCGTATTTATTCTAACATATATTTTTTGGTACCATATATGTGGGAAGTTTCTAATAAGAATATAAGTTTGGCAACTAGAGTGGACATAAGGGTAAATTGTTAAGAATTTTTGGGTGGCCTTTCACATACAGCTTCAAAAATATTGTATGGTCTGAAATATTTGGGTCATTTCATTAAAAAAATCCAGTTTTGGGTTTTTAAACAAGTATCTGATTTATTGGGATGTATTTGAGGTATCTTTGACCTTCAAATAGCTCTGAAATAGTGAATAAAATAAAAAAATATTTACTTATTCACCAAAAGTAGTGTTTTATTATATCAAATTCCCATATTTTTTGATATTATCCACATAAACCTCGAGCTTGGGGGTTCTTTAATAATTCATATTCATATTTATCTATATTATTAGGTCAATATCAGACGTAATATACTTACAAATTTATTGGTCTTATTTTTCTTAGTTCACTGAAATTAAGATCCACCTTGATCAAGTATCCTCAAACACAAACAACCAGCCAACCATAGTTTCCTTCATTCAGACTCAATTTGGAAACACTAGTTCAAGTTTCCCTTAATCCTTGTTCATCTTCATCATTCTATGTTACTTTTTTGATGAAGATATCTCTTCAAAATTATCTAAACAGAATACCTCTAGACCATCAATGCCTAGCTTCAGTTTTTTATAGATTCAAAAACCTTAATTTCTTTCATCAAATATGGATTATGAGATTAGTTTACATAATCAATCAGATTTTATTAGTTTCTATGGAGATATGTTTTTCCTTCAAAGACTTCCGAAAATATTAATGAATATTTTTAGAGTCAGGTGCTGAGACGGTGTGGGATTTTGAGGCTCAATGAATCCAAAATTGATATTATAAAAATATTAAATATATTAATATCACTTGTGTGTAGTTTTCTTAAGGTAGTGGAATAACTCTTAAATAGAGTCTTGGATTTAAAATATGAGACCATGGTGGAATCTAGAATTCATGGTTTACCATAGGTGAGACCTAAGGTTGGTTGGTGCTGGACATCCGGTTGAGGCAGTCTTGGTGGTACGTTTCATTAAAATAAATAAATAATTTTTTTTATTTTTTTTTAAATACCCATGACCAAAGTCACTCAATATATACCTTTTTATAATAATTCTCTAGGGTTGGAAACTTAATACTTGGGATAATTGAGGGGATATCCAAGCCATATTCATTAGCCGATTGCATTGAGGGACAACATATGATAAAATCGAGGTGTATCGAGAGGCCAAAAATGCATCAAGAATTATCCATCACTGGAGAATACATTATTCACCAACTATTGATCCAAACCGTAGTAGGGATCATCAATTTTGGATTTTTTCCCTTTTGATTAAAATATTTTTCATGGATATTTTATCTTATTTTGATGTTTTCTTATTCCAGCCTTCACTTGTGTCTGCTTAAATTATTTATATAATTTATTATTGACATGACATGATTTTCACTATTGATATCCCATTTTCATGATCATTTTTTGATATTCATTTTCCAATCATGGTTAAACATTTTTTCTTACATTTTATCACACCTAGCCTTTATGTTCTTCATCATTGGACAATGAGGTAACGATTCAACACTGACAGGGTGGGCTCGAGCATGATTAATCCCCCAAATTAATGGTGGTTGTGTTCATGATAAATAGGAATGTTTTTTTGATGGATGAGAATTTCTTGTGGGTTATGATTCATGGATCTAGGATCTAGAGTGGAAATTCTGATGGAAGGTGCATGGGATGTCTAATATCCCATTGACAGTTCATTAGATTATAATTTATGGCCACTAGAGGTTGATAATTGATGGCTAGAGATAACCCCTAGTGATTTCATGTAGTTGACAGTGGATTTTGGGGATGTAATGGTGGATCTGTGATCCTCTTGAATATCTTAGTTTTTTTTTGAAACTGGGCAGCATGGTGTGTAGTTTGATAAACACATGTCATGTAGCCCCCAAGACTATGGTGACAAAGTTTTAGGGAAAATAGAGATAACATGCTGTGTGGTTAGGACCACATGTCGTATGAACCTATCGAGGAATCTAGGCTATGTGACAACTATAAACACTCATGGAACCATGTGATATGGAACACTGTGTACTCTGCGAGTATACAAGAATGACCTAGCACCCATGAAGGACAAGGTACAGGGGAAAGTACTTGGGCATGGTCTAGAAAACACGGGAAGACCCTGAGTGGATAATACATGCTATGTGAAACTTGTACAGACACTATACATTGAAATGGAGACCAAGATAGGTCCATAAGATAATACATCTAGGCAATAAGGTGGGGTCACATGCCATGTAAACCTCCATACCTATCATGCATTCCATCCAGGAACTTCTTCCTTTTGTATTTCCTTCATATGAAATTAGAATTTAGCTCATGAGTAGCCTACACCAAGTGTTTTTCTTTGTACAATGTGACAGTTTCCCTAATTATGGAATATGATATATGATGTGAGATGTACCAAGTAATATTATTCTATAGGCAATTCATGATGATAGTAGTGATTAGGGTAGGACTGATATAGAACTTCCAAGGTTGATATTATCCTATCACACCAAGGCATGGGTTCCCAATTCCCTTTATATATATAGAGATGGTACAACCCTAAAAATAGTGCAGGTCCACTTTTCATGGATTTTTATTCCAACATCATTGAGCTCCAGCGGCATACGAGCCCTCTACAAGTATTGTGGATCCCTTGACTATGGATTTCAGTAGAAAGGGTCAGGACCAACCACACTAATTTTATAGTGGTTTCCTTTGATGTTGTGAATCAGTGATAGACTATTGGATCGACAAGAATACTCATCGAATATGTACTATGCTATGATTTGGGGATTCCATTTCTCTCTCTAATGGGTTTCTGTGTGATAATATGGGTTTCTATTTGTTTTTGTTTCCCTATGTTATGGGCTGATTTGACCACTTTTGTATCTCTCTCTTACTCCCTTTGTGGGTTTTTGTGTTTCCTACTAGGTATGTATATAGTCACCCTAACATGGACTTTTCCTGCACATGTCATGTCTTATGTATATGATGTATAGTTTTGTAGTGACACCAATGGTGCTTAGGGATACTCAGGGTGCATAGGCTACATACAGTGTTTGAGCTTGGAATTTAGGACCCAGGCTCTATCAATTTACTTTAATCTATTAGGTTTTCAGGCTGGGACATCATTTCTGGATGGATCTGTATTTTTACCCTTTATACCATGATTTAATATTGTCATACTCAAATATATTTCTTATAGGTTATTGTATGCATGGTTTTACTCTAGATGTTACTGCCTTTTATATTCCTCTATTGATTTCAGGTATATGGTTGGGTGTTTTCATATAGTAACACTAGGAAAAAGCCTCCAATTTTATTTATTCCTTCTCAAATCTTATCACCATCTCCTAGCCCATTGGAGACATGCTTTGGATTGTGGAGACCTAGCCCGTCACTAGCTAGGCAGGCCCAAATGGGCCGGGTCTTTACAGAGTGGTATCAAAAGTGGTTCATCCCTAGGTCATAGTTCTAGTTTAATCCATGGTTAGGATTGGTTGATAACTTAGGTAAATAGTGTTAGAGTTTCCCTATTATGATACTTTCAGGCCAGGTAACCTAGTGTTGGTGCGGTGGCTGACATATCAATTGACCAGGACTTTGACAGATTTCTTGTCAAGTTAACATACTAAGACATTGGTTGTTGAGAACATTGGTACATGAATCATATAATATTGAGTCCTTTTATAGAAATTATTGATATAGATACTATTATATATGCTCATGTGACCATGTTACATCTTGATATCTTTCAATATGCCTCAATGTAGACAACCATCTTGGTTACCGAGTCAAGATCGTGATGAAGATCTAATGTGTGATGATGCCTAAGTTCAGGGGACACCCCATAATGTATTTACTTTAGGTGGAAAATGAGTTCTACCATTGAATTTTGAGTAGATGATAGTACAAGTAGTTTAATTTGGGTATGGATGCATTCCTATGTCACTACATGAGTTCTAGTTCTAGAGAAAAAGAAGATTTTGTGGAGAGATATATCCTTAGAAAGTAGAGGATTGTATTGTGTCAATGATTCATGTATTTTGGCTCATTCAGACCCTAAATGATCCAATGGTTGCACTAGAAGATATTATTTTCCATGGATTAGCTGGGCCCTGATGGATTCTAGTTATGTATACCCATGATAAGATGATTCTCACATGGTCTGACATCCAACATCTATTTGAGGTGAAGTATTAAATTTTATGTTTTCAATCTGTTTGGATACTAGAGTTTCTTGAGTTTTAGTAGGGTGATTTGACTGGTGCAGTGTATTCTTAAAGGTTCATTGACTTTTTGTGGTGCTCCATTGATGTGGTGCAAGATGAATTATTCTTGGAGAGGAAGTTGTGTAGGGGATCCACCAATACATTCATTCCAACATAATCTCTTTGGTTATACTGACCTATGATAGTGTGCTAGAGTGGGATCAAGTGACTAAGAAAATCATAGAAGAGGGACATCATGTGGTTAGATCCAGTATAGTATATCATGTGTAAGAGTCATCTGCTACATCCAAAAGGAATTAGACATCAAGGAACTGATAGAGAAATCATACTAAGGCACATACTTAGACATATGGTGTAACGAACCGTTTTTTTTAGAGCGGATAAAATGCGAAGGTTCTTGAACTTGTTTTTTTCCTCAGCGGGTCGGTTTTAAAACCGAGCTTCGGAACGAGGTCCCGAATTCTGGAGCCGTTTTAAGCGGCGATATCAGACCACGCGCGGTAGGTTTAACCGTGCGGGTTAGCCGTGCGGGGTACCCCGGGCATCCGGTAGCAGGCGCGCGGGCTGCATGCGGTGTTTCAGGCGGTGCGGGTAAAACCGTTCGGGTGGGTGCGTTTTAGTTTTTGTTTAAAATTAAAATAAATGGAAATAAAATAAATTAAAAAAAAAAAAAACCTAAAACCTATCTCTCCCTCACCCCCCGCTCGGCAGAACCCCGCGACACCCCCCTCCCTTCTTCCCCGGCGAGCCTCGCGCGACCCCCCCTCCACGACGCCGCCTCCTTCCCCTGTTTTATCCCGGTTTTTGGCGATTTCACTCGCCGAATCACCATGGTGAGTCCGTCCCTCCCTTCTCCTCCCTGTTTCCGGCTTCTTTTCGACCTAATCGGCGCCCGGTGAGGTTCGGCCGAACCCTAGGTTGGGGTTAGTTTTTGATTTCGTTCCTTTTTCTTGTTTCACCTGCTCTAGGGTTATGCGGAAGGTCTCTCGGGACATCGTGGGTGCGCGTTTGGTGTCCGCCGCCGAAGGCGAGGCGGTTTGCGGTGATTTCGGTCCACCGGTTGGTTTCCGAGGTGAGGTTTCTACTGGTTTTTGGTCTTCGCAGCCTCTAAATTAATTTATCAGGTTGTTTTAGAGGTTCCTGGTTGGTTTGGTTTAGTCCGTTCGAGTTTTGGAATGGTTTCGGGGTGAGGTTTTTACCTTTCCCCTTGTTTTGCACTTGTTAAATTTGGGGCTTTTGATGTTTATGAGTCCCTGGTTTGTTTTTGGCAGTGCGTTGAGCTTGCGGTGTGGGTTCGCCTTCGTTTTGGTTTGTCGCCAACACCCGAGGTAAGGATTTAATACCGTTGGTTGGTCTTGCCTCACTTAAATTGGTTTATCTTTGTGTCTTAAGGTTCGTAGTGGTTGCCTTATAGTGCGTTGGAGGTTTCAGTATGTTTTCGGGTTGCCGGAGTTTAGGCGACTCACCTGCGCAGGCATAGGTACGTATTTATATGTACGTGGGTTCCCTCGGCGTGCGTATATTTGTCCATGGCAGCGAATATACACACGTACGGGGCTAGTTGTCCCCATTACATATATAAAAAGTGCATGTGCAGGTGAGTGGAGACAGGCTTATGTGTATAAGCATATGTGTAAGGATCCCCTTGCGCACGCTCATGGCCATGCGGAGCGTGTGCATAGGGGCTAGGTGTCCTTATATGTATGTGAAATCACATATGCCTCGTGGGGGAGCAGCTGCGACAGCTTTAGTTAGAAAGCGCCAAGAGCCGGAGTGGACGGATGGATCCACCTTGAGGTAGGGTCCCTCTCCTTGCCCTTTTAAATTTAAGTAAAGTAATAGTGAGTTTAATATTGCACTTAGTATTTTAATTATGCAAGTTTAGTTCCGATTAAATGCTTCTGTTCAAATCGTGTGAATTGCAGGAATAAGATAAAATAGGTTGTTTGGTCACTAAACTAACGATTTAATAATAAAACCCCTCTTTCGAGGTGCGCTGCCTTCAATCTAAAAATGTAGCAATAGAATTTCATTATTTCCTTCCTTATTGTGTGGCTTCTTAACTGTGCTAAGTGTTGAATGAGTTTTAAAGTAAATGCTAAATATCACTAAATGAATTGTTTGATAAAGTAATGACATGTTTTCCAATAAAACTCCTCCAATGGAGGTGAGCTGCCTTCAAAATAAACGTGTAGTAGCAGATTTCCATATTTGCGATTGCTTGCTTAAAAGTCTTATGACACTTTATGCTTGACATTATACTTGATCAATGACATGCTTGTACTTGTACCCTCTAATGTCATTAATCACCTAACATAGAGGCTTGTTGGTGCCATATGCTTTTGTTTACCTTTTCTTGCTCGTGCAAGTTCCAGATTGTTGAACGAGGATAGTTAATTATGAGAATTTATTATAAAGAGTTGAGATCTGATTTGGATAACTAAATGTGAAGGATTAATCATGAAATGAGATTTGCGTTGATTGATTAATTAAGTGATAAATGAATGAGATTTTGGGTCCTAGACATGGCGTTCTAGATCGACTTAAAATCTGGGTTTGGACATGGCGTTCCTCCCCAATGGTTATCCAAGCTTGTGATATAGGGTGTTAGACATGACGATCTACACTGAATGAGATTTCGGGTCCTAGACATGGCGTTCTAGATCGACTTAAAATCTGGGTTTGGACATGGCGTTCCTCCCCAATGGTTATCCAAGCTTGTGATATAAGGTGTTGGACATGGCGATCTACACCAAATGTGATACGGGGTGTTAGACATGACGATCTACACCGAACGATTATTGAGGTGTTAGACATGGCGATCTACACCAAATGTGATACGGGGTGTTAGACCTGACAATCTACACCGAACGAATGATAATGATGATTTATGAAAAGAATGAGAGATGTGGGTAGAACCCGAGTGAGTTGTGATCAAATAAAGAAAGGTAAGAATGAGTGAGTTTCCGGTCTGAGTTGAAATGATAAGTGAATAAATAGAGTAGGTGAAAAAAATGATTAAAAGTGTTTTTATGCTTGAACCAAATTTACTTATGTTGTTTTAAACAGGTTCTCATCCCGGCTATGGGCCGAAGCAGGTAGTGCCGCCAGGTGTCCTTGCTGGAACCTGGACGGGCGTTTATTGTTTTCCTTGCGTCATTATTGTTTGAAAATACCAACACTTTGTTTAATTATATTTTCATGGTCTAGAGTGGGCTAGACCCCGGTGGTTCCGGCCTACTGAGATATATATCTCACACCCTACTCGGGCCGCCATTGCACTGGGGTACCCGAGTAGATTTCCATTTGGTTGCAGGACCTCGTTGTTGCTGTTTCTTGTACTTGGATTTAGGAGCAAAGGACCGAGTTGGGGCTCGGGATGCTCATGGAGATCGCCCTCGGGGCTTGAGACTTTTGTTCATTTACTTCTGCTTTGATGTGTGAGTATGTCGCGTGATTTAATGCTTTCATTGTATCATTAGCATGTCATGCATGCATCTCTTATATAAACTGTCGTTCGCCAAATTTATTCAAACCTTATAAATGAAGAATGTTTTCCGCTGTTTTATTATTATTATTTACACTACTTCCGTTGCTGTATTTTTGGGTCCCTTTGTTCCACTTTGATAAGAGGGTATAGTCTTCCCCCCTGACTTACCTTACACCCTCGCCGCTAGTCGGCAACCTCTGGCGTAAGGGGAGACGCGCTTGAGGCCATGTCGCGGGCCGACTCAGGTGGCCCGGGTGTCCGGTTTAGGGTCGACTTGAGTTGGTTCGTGACAAAATGGTATCAGAGGTGGTTTCTTTCTTTTCATTGTCTTACTGTTTTTGGATTGGTAGACAGGAGACTAGGAATGTGTCGGCGCTTGGGTTAATAGCCGTGCTTGGGACTGATCACCCCATGTACGGGAAATGACCAAGTGGCCAGGGCTGGGAATTGATGTTCATGTTGTTTGCTGTTACAGTTGATGTGATTTCACCTTGGGTGAATGTTGTACTTTCCACTGCTTATTTGTTTATGAAGAGGTTTTGAAAATTTTTCTTGGCCCGATATGGCCAGAAAATTGCATTTGCATGCATCATATTAGACACTTATAGATTTACATGTCATGCATATGTGCCATGCCATGTAGTTGCATTAGTAGGATGCCTACTGATTTTGATTGTGTGCCTTGGAAATATGTCATGTCTAGATTTATTTATCACGTCTCTTTAGAAAGCATGTTTCGGTAATAACTAACATGTTTGGGTGATAACATTTCATGTTTTCTATCTTGCTTGTGTGTCATGCTCTGTGTTATAGCATGTTTTAGTGATTTCAGCTTGTTAGCTTGTTGCCTTGTGTTAGCTGTTTGTAGTGGCTTGTTAGCTTGCTAGTAAAAGCTTGGTTGCTTTGGCTGAATTTGTTGGTTGCGATTACGACGGAGCCAGTTTTCCATTGTAAGGTGTATGGGCGCTTTATAATTGGGAAAAAGGGTAAACTGTGGTTTCAAACCTTTAAAAGAGGGCTGCTAAGTTAAAATGTTAAATGAAAAACAAAAATTGATTTGATAAATGGGAGCCAAATGCCAACGGTAAGGTGTATGGGCGCCTTATCGATTGGTAGGTGGCCACCCATGTGACTGAACCTTGTTAGACCATAGTGTGTTTGAAAATGATTATTAATGTAAAACTATTGCGTTTTGATTGAGATAGTTTGGTGTGCTTTAAACATGCTCAACTAGACCCGAGGAGGTCAGTTGGGGCACGTCCTTATGGAATGAACTGATATGTGGTTGCTTTTGAAGAACCCAAATTGAATAAATGGGACCCTCGGGGTCGCCTCTTTGTTAAAAAGGAATTTAGATGCTAAATTACCTGTTTATGCTTGGATAACATTATGTGTTAAATTTTTAAAGAGGAAGTTGGTTATAGCTTGTCTGTTTTGCCATGGGGCGTTGTCTGAAAACCAAGTAATTTGTTTTGAAATAGTAATTGTGGGTTGATTAAAATTCTTTAAATGTTTTAAAGGTTGAAAAGAAGTAATGAAGTGGATAAAACAGAAAGGGGTTTTTGAGCCTAGTAATCCTTGTTTTGCGTGACCAACAGTTAGGGTCGACGTGTGTGCTTCGTAAGGGACTAGCCCGTGCTAGGTAGTACCCTTAGAGCTTCAGTTGCCTTGTTTTTGGTGTGAGCTTATGTTGTGGTGATCGTAGTTCGAGGAATGCCACCCGTGCGTTAAAGTGTTTCAAAAAAATAGTGCGCCGGTGAGCGGCTAGTTCTTACGACGACATGGACACTCCTAAGGTAGGTAGTGTCGCATGAGTTTCTGTTTTCATGTCGGTGCTTGCTTGGCAGCACGACTGTGATAAGGTTGGCTGTGTGCGCAACGCTTTAGAAACTCCGTTAGTGCGGGAAGAGTTTCAGTGGTTAAGCTTGGACGTATATGAATGCCTCGGGAAGTATAGGCATCAGAGTTGGTCCGAATGATCTTCTCAGCGACCTTGGTTTAATCTTAGTGTACTCTGCTGGATGAGACGAGCATGTCCCCCATCTTGACGTCGTCTTGGATACACTAAGATAGTGTCGGTTATACGCCGCGCTAATGTTTAAAAGTTGTTGGTTTGTTTCATAATCTCCCTCTGGTTGTGTGTGGGATGCATGGTTTCTTGGAGTTACGCTTCGTGCTGAGGCACGATTGTTTTATAATAGTCTTGTGATGGCTTGACTTGCGAATGTCACCAAAGGTCGTGTAAGGACTTCGGTGTACGCGTAGTTGATAACAGAACAGTTTTAAAAGTATGCCGTCGGTTTAAGGGCGAGTGTGAATCTCGGGTCGGCGATGTCTTTCGAGGAAATCTTGTGTGACCAATTTTAGTTGGTCGATCGTGATTCAACCGTTTTCTTGGGTTGAGGTCTCTATAATGGCCTCGGATGTAAGCCCTGCTTTGATGTTTCAGTTGTAACGTGAGCGTTGGCTCGAGTTGTAAAGGCTTAAGTGCAGTTTTCTTAGAAAGTGCTTAAAGGTGCATTGGGCGTTGGAAACGCAATGCGACCGGTTGAATGCAACTTCACGACCCTTGTAGGTCGGGTGATGTTTTCGTTGTTTTCCGAAGGCTTCTCGGGGACGAGAAGTTTTTTTTTTGGTGGGTAGTTTGTAACGAACCGTTTTTTTTAGAGCGGATAAAATGCGAAGGGTCTTGAACTTGTTTTTTTCCTCAGCGGGTCGGTTTTAAAACCGAGCTTCGGAACGAGGTCCCGAATTCTGGAGCCGTTTTAAGCGGCGATATCAGACCACGCGCGGTAGGTTTAACCGTGCGGGTTAGCCGTGCGGGGTACCCCGGGCATCCGGTAGCAGGCGCGCGGGCTGCATGCGGTGTTTCAGGCGGTGCGGGTAAAACCGTTCGGGTGGGTGCGTTTTAGTTTTTGTTTAAAATTAAAATAAATGGAAATAAAATAAATTAAAAAAAAAAAAAAAACCTAAAACCTATCTCTCCCTCACCCCCCGCTCGGCAGAACCCCGCGACACCCCCCTCCCTTCTTCCCCGGCGAGCCTCGCGCGACCCCCCCTCCACGACGCCGCCTCCTTCCCCTGTTTTATCCCGGTTTTTGGCGATTTCACTCGCCGAATCACCATGGTGAGTCCGTCCCTCCCTTCTCCTCCCTGTTTCCGGCTTCTTTTCGACCTAATCGGCGCCCGGTGAGGTTCGGCCGAACCCTAGGTTGGGGTTAGTTTTTGATTTCGTTCCTTTTTCTTGTTTCGCCTGCTCTAGGGTTATGCGGAAGGTCTCTCGGGACATCGTGGGTGCGCGTTTGGTGTCCGCCGCCGAAGGCGAGGCGGTTTGCGGTGATTTCGGTCCACCGGTTGGTTTCCGAGGTGAGGTTTCTACTGGTTTTTGGTCTTCGCAGCCTCTAAATTAATTTATCAGGTTGTTTTAGAGGTTCCTGGTTGGTTTGGTTTAGTCCGTTCGAGTTTTGGAATGGTTTCGGGGTGAGGTTTTCACCTTTCCCCTTGTTTTGCACTTGTTAAATTTGGGGCTTTTGATGTTTATGAGTCCCTGGTTTGTTTTTGGCAGTGCGTTGAGCTTGCGGTGTGGGTTCGCCTTCGTTTTGGTTTGTCGCCAACACCCGAGGTAAGGATTTAATACCGTTGGTTGGTCTTGCCTCACTTAAATTGGTTTATCTTTGTGTCTTAAGGTTCGTAGTGGTTGCCTTATAGTGCGTTGGAGGTTTCAGTATGTTTTCGGGTTTCCGGAGTTTAGGCGACTCACCTGCGCAGGCATAGGTACGTATTTATATGTACGTGGGTTCCCTCGGCGTGCGTATATTTGTCCATGGCAGCGAATATACACACGTACGGGGCTAGTTGTCCCCATTACATATATAAAAAGTGCATGTGCAGGTGAGTGGAGACAGGCTTATGTGTATAAGCATATGTGTAAGGATCCCCTTGCGCACGCTCATGGCCATGCGGAGCGTGTGCATAGGGGCTAGGTGTCCTTATATGTATGTGAAATCACATATGCCTCGTGGGGGAGCAGCTGCGACAGCTTTAGTTAGAAAGCGCCAAGAGCCGGAGTGGACGGATGGATCCACCTTGAGGTAGGGTCCCTCTCCTTGCCCTTTTAAATTTAAGTAAAGTAATAGTGAGTTTAATATTGCACTTAGTATTTTAATTATGCAAGTTTAGTTCCGATTAAATGCTTCTGTTCAAATCGTGTGAATTGCAGGAATAAGATAAAATAGGTTGTTTGGTCACTAAACTAACGATTTAATAATAAAACCCCTCTTTCGAGGTGCGCTGCCTTCAATCTAAAAATGTAGCAATAGAATTTCATTATTTCCTTCCTTATTGTGTGGCTTCTTAACTGTGCTAAGTGTTGAATGAGTTTTAAAGTAAATGCTAAATATCACTAAATGAATTGTTTGATAAAGTAATGACATGTTTTCCAATAAAACTCCTCCAATGGAGGTGAGCTGCCTTCAAAATAAACGTGTAGTAGCAGATTTCCATATTTGCGATTGCTTGCTTAAAAGTCTTATGACACTTTATGCTTGACATTATACTTGATCAATGACATGCTTGTACTTGTACCCTCTAATGTCATTAATCACCTAACATAGAGGCTTGTTGGTGCCATATGCTTTTGTTTACCTTTTCTTGCTCGTGCAAGTTCCAGATTGTTGAACGAGGATAGTTAATTATGAGAATTTATTATAAAGAGTTGAGATCTGATTTGGATAACTAAATGTGAAGGATTAATCATGAAATGAGATTTGCGTTGATTGATTAATTAAGTGATAAATGAATGAGATTTTGGGTCCTAGACATGGCGTTCTAGATCGACTTAAAATCTGGGTTTGGACATGGCGTTCCTCCCCAATGGTTATCCAAGCTTGTGATATAGGGTGTTAGACATGACGATCTACACTGAATGAGATTTCGGGTCCTAGACATGGCGTTCTAGATCGACTTAAAATCTGGGTTTGGACATGGCGTTCCTCCCCAATGGTTATCCAAGCTTGTGATATAAGGTGTTGGACATGGCGATCTACACCAAATGTGATACGGGGTGTTAGACATGACGATCTACACCGAACGATTATTGAGGTGTTAGACATGGCGATCTACACCAAATGTGATACGGGGTGTTAGACCTGACAATCTACACCGAACGAATGATAATGATGATTTATGAAAAGAATGAGAGATGTGGGTAGAACCCGAGTGAGTTGTGATCAAATAAAGAAAGGTAAGAATGAGTGAGTTTCCGGTATGAGTTGAAATGATAAGTGAATAAATAGAGTAGGTGAAAAAAATGATTAAAAGTGTTTTTATGCTTGAACCAAATTTACTTATGTTGTTTTAAACAGGTTCTCATCCCGGCTATGGGCCGAAGCAGGTAGTGCCGCCAGGTGTCCTTGCTGGAACCTGGACGGGCGTTTATTGTTTTCCTTGCGTCATTATTGTTTGAAAATACCAACACTTTGTTTAATTATATTTTCATGGTCTAGAGTGGGCTAGACCCCGGTGGTTCCGGCCTACTGAGATATATATCTCACACCCTACTCGGGCCGCCATTGCACTGGGGTACCCGAGTAGATTTCCATTTGGTTGCAGGACCTCGTTGTTGCTGTTTCTTGTACTTGGATTTAGGAGCAAAGGACCGAGTTGGGGCTCGGGATGCTCATGGAGATCGCCCTCGGGGCTTGAGACTTTTGTTCATTTACTTCTGCTTTGATGTGTGAGTATGTCGCGTGATTTAATGCTTTCATTGTATCATTAGCATGTCATGCATGCATCTCTTATATAAACTGTCGTTCGCCAAATTTATTCAAACCTTATAAATGAAGAATGTTTTCCGCTGTTTTATTATTATTATTTACACTACTTCCGTTGCTGTATTTTTGGGTCCCTTTGTTCCACTTTGATAAGAGGGTATAGTCTTCCCCCCTGACTTACCTTACACCCTCGCCGCTAGTCGGCAACCTCTGGCGTAAGGGGAGACGCGCTTGAGGCCATGTCGCGGGCCGACTCAGGTGGCCCGGGTGTCCGGTTTAGGGTCGACTTGAGTTGGTTCGTGACATATGGGTCTACGAAACATGGATCATGTAGAGGATCCATCCATCTTGGAGAGGGGTGGTGATATGATCGTGATGGATGGGGTGACATGGAATTTGATTGCATGAAGATTCGTGATAATCAGGACACTAAGATAGTGGATGGACAAACACGGTAGTGGTAGTGCCATGATTAGGGTCCCTTATGGGAGGTTAGGGAATCCCCCATGGAGGTGGGGAAGACAAAAAAGCATCCAGATCATTGGATTGAGGAGTTGTGGGTAGAGGCTAATGTAATGTGCAACTTACACCACCACCACCAAGTGTCCCATGTTAGGATCTGGGAACTGGAGGTGAGGGCCATGGGAAGATGTAGGCTACATAGGGCTTTGAACAATATGTGAGCAAGATGACATAAGGTATGAATTTTGTATTTTTAAATCTTTCCCTAGTACCAGTATCCATGGTGATGATTCATTACGTTATAAACTTATCCATTATGCGATATTCAGATATTCCAATTGATACTTTAGACTAGTGTGAGTGGGTATTGGTTTATACATGGATAGATTCATTGATATCACATATTTGTTGGATATGCACACTGGTGCTATATGGAGAGGGTTTCTCGTGGGACCTACTGGTCCTCATGATGAAACCTTATAATACAATCTTATATATATAATGAGTTTCCATTGATTAAGACTATATTGAATATCATCACATATGAGTTAGATTATTTCTGATAGGTGGGGAAATATTATCCTTTTTGGTTTAGAGATATCTCATTGTTGAGCAATTGGGTTGTGTGAACCAAATGTTACAACCCATAATCTATTAGTTTGATACTTCATCCCTTAGTGAAGTGGTATCTTCAAGCATCTAGATTCCTCTAGTAGTGGAGGAATTCATGGCCATCTTCCCCGAGGATGTTCTGAGACTACCTTCACAACAAGATATGAACTTTTGTATTGAATTTAACATGGGTACTACACCGATTTCTTTTATGGAATATAATATGGAAACTATCGAGCTTATAGACTTGATGGTGAAGTTTTAGGAACTTCACGAGAAGGGATTTATTCGAGCCAGTGTGTCCCCCTAAGTAGATTGATTGTTGTTCAATAAAAAAGAGAACAAATCCTTGAGTATTTTCCTTGATTATCATTGTATGAACTATTTATTGATGAAGAAAATATATAACTTGTTGGGAATTGATGAACTCTTTGATCAATGGTAAGGAACAAGATGGTTCTTGAAGATATATCTAAGGTCTCGATACAACCAGTTGAGGGTTCGTGAGGCTGATATTCCAAAGATGACATATCAATGTCCCTATAGACACTATAATTTCCCAGTGGTGCCTTTTAGTATGATGAATTCCCCCTCCATGTTTATAACTTTGATGAATTGGATCTTCTATCAATACTTAGACGGTTTTTTGGTCATCTTCATAAATTACATACTCATTTACTCTGTTTTAGAGGTGGATCATACTTTGCTTTTGAGGATGGTAATATACTTACTTAGGGTGAACCATCATTATGGTATTCACTCGAATTCTAGTTTTATATCTATGAGGTTCAATTTTTTGGGACTTTCATTTATGATCATGTATTAGCTTTGAACCTAATAAAGATTGTTGAAATTATTTCTTAGGATCCCACCAAAATATTTTATGAGGATATTTTTTTGGGTATAAAAGGGTACTATAGTAGGTTCATGCCCACCTTTTCTAAAATAGAATCCCCTTTGAGGAACCTAACATATAAAGGGAAGTCATTTATGTAGACCGATCAGTGTCAGGATGTAACACCCCGAGCTTCCACGATACGCTTCTCATTCAATAATGCAATAGCTTGCATTGTACACAAGTTCGAGTTCTAACACACCGCAACTAATCAAAATAGCCGTTATGAATAGTAATAACCACTTTTTAAAATTATAGAAATTTTATATTTCAAAATGGACTTTATTTTTGTATTCCTAATATTGAAATTAGCCTATGTTGAATTTTTTGTAATTTTCTGAGAACTTCAAAATTTTTATGAATAGTGAAAAATACTTAAAACAACTTTTTTAATCAAAATAATTCATAGTGATAAATTATACTATTGAGTGGTTTTAGAGTATAATTAGAATATATTTTTACCATTTTATCCAATGGTGGTCATTAGAATTAATTTAACATTGAAATTGGACATAAACAATTGCCAATCTTTTGATATAAATTGTTTCTTAAAAACACGCTATTTGTTGTGACAGCGGGAATTAATTATAAAATTAATTAATGCAACTAATATGTTTGGAATTTTGTAAAATAGAAATCATTTTTGAATTCGTAATATCAATTATAGCTTAGGGTGAAATTTTGGCCTTATTCTGAAAAACTTCAATTTTTGATGAATAGTGAAACCACTAAGTGGTAGTTAAATAACTGATTTTTCGTTTAAATGAAATATTACCACTTCTGTGATTTGATTTTCAAAAATCCGACATACATGGTTTTCATTAAGAAGTAAAATGTGGTTCAATGGGATAAAAATAATTTTTTGGTGAATAGTAACTTATTAAGTTTTAATCGCGATTAGTGGTAATTAGTGTGGTTTAAGGTATAAATAATACTTTAATAATATGAAATGACCTAGACACATGTCCCAACCTTATTGGTTGTGTCATGGCCGACCAAGACAAGCCATGGCCTAACTTGGGGACCCCATGGATCCACTTTTGTTGGGAAATAACATAAATTACTTTTTATTTAATGTTAAAGTGAAAATGACACTAACATAAATTGTTTTACTAAAACAATTTTTAAGTAGGGTTACACAAGTCCAAATTTTGATTATAAATATTTATTAGAAAGCTAAAAAGATTTCCTACATCATAGTATTTTTTTTATAATTTTTAGACATTAAATAAATTAAATTATTTTTGACATCATGATGATGTAGTGATGACCTCATTATTTAACGATTTAAATAAAATGGGAAGATAATGCAAAATCCAATGCTTACACTTGTCCAAAGCCTATTGGATGAAGAGATTTCGAAACCTTATCACCTTAGCCTCGAATTATATAAGTGTGGGACCTTTAGAATCCGAAAAGCATTGTGAAATAATGTAACATTTCAATCTTTCCAAAAGTGCCCCTCCTCTCCACTTATAAAAGGCCCCCACCTCTTCCACCTTATTCACACCATCAAGCCATTTGGCTCGGCCAACCTCTGCCCAAATACTCTCCCAACATTCCTCCCTTACTCCTAGAAACCTCACTTTGGGCAGAACTCTTCCCAAGGAAGCCTTTAGCTCAAATCAAAAAGAGTTACCCGATTTTGAGGTAATGTCTTTTATAATGTTGTTTTGTTTTATTTTTCTTCTCCAACCCCCTAAACTCTTTTTATTCATTTCTTTTGTAACAACACCAGTATCCTCAATATACTAGGATGTTGTTATAAGAAGGATTCTAGCTACACTTACACACACCTACATCTAATGGTTAAAGAACATACGGTTTCTGTGGATGGCGAATTTCTGCCTCACGAAACGATGATTGTTCAACACTCATATAACACCTTCAAAGGTGGCCATTAAGATGTCACTATTTTTATATATGATTTATAATTTGTTTATGTTTTACTTATGCTTCTGTATTTCTCATTTATGTCATACTTTATGATTTCCATTATGGGTAAAACGCGATAATTTCATTTTAGGAAGTGCGGACTACCGCCCCCTCAAAGTGATTTGAATCGTTAATGCCATATGTGGGATGTATAAAGGATGGAGTAAATGGTATTATACACTATATTATACTGGAATTATATTATAAATTTATATCATTATGATTTAGTTCCATTAAATATGAAATTGAAATGAAAGTAGCGTTCATGCGTACGTACGGCTTACCGTCTCCATGAACGGTGCATTTCATTTCTTACCTCTAAATGTTACGTAATATTATAAATGAATGTATATACTGGATATATAAGATATATATGACATCTAAATCATGAATATAATTCTGCATATAATGGATATTTCACAACATAAACAACTTGTAATTATAAGAAGCTTATTGTTGACTCAAGTACCAAAGATCGACAAAACGACCGTTATTAACTTAAATAATTACATAATGTTCATATAATTGTAATAAGTGATATAATAAGGATAATGAAGTTGAAAATGGTTCTTAATAAGGTATATATTAACTCTAGTTTATTATTCAGGAGGTTAAAGAACGGTTGAGTCAAGTCAGACACGAGGTAAGGGAATTTCTTAACCCAATTTCCATTCTTTGGGTTAATCTCCTACTTTCAAATTATGTCATGATATTATTATGTCTTATTCTGTATTTTTTTACTTTATTTATGTGTACCTATAGTGAATACACATAATAGATCTATTTTATTTCAAAAATGATCTTTGTATGGGACTTCGTCTCAATCTCCTTTCATTGAGGCATATTTTACTTTATACACAACTTTCTTTTATACGGGGTATAAACCCCTTTGACTTTTACGTTTATTCAAAAGGAATCTTTTTTATACGAAGTGTTTTTCTAAACGACAAAAGGGAATGTTTTTCTTTCCATACTTATGCGGCGACAACGACTTCTCCGCCGTCGTGACTATTATTTGAGTTTCGGCTTCCTCTACAAGACATCATTTTTTTTAATGAAAAATAAATACAAAGTTTTAACTTTCATTTATTTTGGTATTGAAAATGGTTTTGAAAGCGTTTTTATTATATCAATGTGTTGTATTGATATCTTGTGATTGAAATGTGGAAATGTTATGTTTCCTTTATGCATGTTTTATGTGATACGATTATGTTATGGTTTATGATATGTTTAAACCTGTTCATATGAGGAATGTATTGGACTTAATAAGTGACGGGTGGAGCCCGCTATAGCTCCTCGATGCATCGGTAGGTCTCATGAGACAACTAGACGTGGAATTGGCCGAGGCCCTTTCCCAATTTGATTTATGGTTTTGGCCGAGGCCTTAATCATTTTAGACGTCTTGGCCGAGGCCTTGACAAAATGTTTCATAATGTCCGGCATTATACATTCCCTCATTATGAAAGTGGTTATTGATATTGCATGTGATTGTTCGACCAGTAGAATATCCATGTAAAGAAGTAAATGGAATTATCTCATTTTACTTTTGCCATATTATGTTGAAGTTCATGTTTAAAAGGCTTTTGTTTTAGTTATACATTGCCTTAAATGTTAATGTTTATTTATGAAAGCTTCCGCATTATTGTTATCCTTACTGAGCATCTGAGCTCACCCCTTTCAATGTTTTAATATTTTCCAGGATGTGAAGAAGTATTTTATGAATGACCTGCAGGGATAGTCAGAAGAGGATATGAGTGTGGACTATGGAGACTTTGTTATTGTAGTTTTTCATTTTATGATGTAATGTAACGTTTACAAATGTATCTAGTGTTTCCAAGGCTACTAAACTAATAGGTCTTTCGAGACTTGATCTTTTGTGATCATGCCAATGTTACGAAGTAATGCACCGACTCTAGGTAGCTGGGGTCGGGGCGTTACAGTTGGTATCAGAGGCAGTTTAGTACTAACCTTGGAAGCTAGATTTAGATAAACTCTGATTAGAGCACATAGCCCAAAGATAGACTTTGAGGATTAGTATAGAATAACTTCCTAGAATTTTGGTATTATAGAGATGTTATGACTTTTCCGAGCAATACATCCCTGTCTGGATACGAGCAGGTAGAGGCGGCTCTGGCACAGATGTACCTAGGGGTAAAACCCGAAAACACCGCTTTGAGCTAGACTCGAACGGGAACTGGTGCACGACAACGGGCCTTGCTGCACTCTTGGTTACGACACTCCCGGGGGATATGCTTAGGATAATTCTCATTTTATTTACAAACCACTATGAAGGGTTATGAGTATATACTTTCTCAAAGAAAACATTTCTTTTTATGATTATGGATTATATCCATAAATAGTTCAATTTTCGTTAAGTGTTTTATAAGTATGGAATTATGTATTTTGATTCATAAACTAACCTAGTTTATGCCGTTGTATAGAAATGGCGCCCAGTAGAAGGAATGTGAACTCCAGCAGTGCGTATGATCCAAAGAGTAAGAAGGATAGTATCTTTCACGGTATTAAGCCAACATTTCGAAGGGAAATAGTCTCCCATGTGTTCTCAACATATGAAGAAATAATATCATGTGTTAATAGGATAAGTAAAGAATTCTCTGAGTCCTATGGCTTTGAAGCGAAGCAAGAGACGAAAGGGATGGAAGAGAGAATGATGGATAAAGGGATGAGGGGAAAGAAGAATTTTCCAATATGTGGTAATTGTGGAAAGAAACATCATGGAACTTGCCTAAAGGGAATGGGAGTTTGTTATAAGTGTAGAGAAAAAGGACACAAAGTGCGTGACTGCAAGGGTAAGAAAATGGTTTCAAATGTACAATGCTTCTTCTGCAAGGATTGGGGACACTACGCAAACCAATGTCCAAATCATCAGAGCATGCCCCAAATGATGTTATTGGATAATAATCAAGTTATGATACTACCACAGATGAGGAGTAATGATTAGAGTTCTTATGTTGTTATTAAAGATTTTTTTTTTAATTTGAGTGTTGTATCAATGATGTACTGGTTATAATAATTATGGAGTATATAAGGATTGTACTGCAGTACTATTCCATCAAGGACTTGAGATTGTGTGGAACCAAGAAAAGTGACTCCACAGTAGGTTAAATTTTTGGAAAATATATGGTTGAGAGAAAGATAAACCATAATATGGTTTTGATACTGAGATTGTGATTTTGGAATAAGACGTGATTGATTTGGATAAGTTATATTGGATATACTTAACTTCCTTGAAACTGATTGATGTTTTGTA
The DNA here is from genome assembly GCA_963277665.1 of Viscum album. Taxonomy (NCBI): domain Eukaryota; kingdom Viridiplantae; phylum Streptophyta; class Magnoliopsida; order Santalales; family Viscaceae; genus Viscum; species Viscum album. The sequence continues at coordinate 1,173,041,142 of OY728155.1, forward strand.
TACATTTTTGGATAGAAGGAGTATATCTAGTATTCTATAAGGAATAAGGGATCATGGTAATTCAGTATGTTTAAAAAGAATACATGATGAAGGTGTTCACATGTTGTTACGTGGGATAAAGGATCTTCATTATGTTTACCTTCCTTATAAAATTTGGACTGTGAGTTGGACAGAAGTATTTTGGATAACTATTAAGGTTGGAATGGATTAAGTTGAACCATGGATAGTATTGTTTAAGGTTAAAAAACTTATGAAGATTATTTTTGGAATATTATGATACTATAGTTTTAGGAAAAGGACAACCTGTAGGGTGGGGCATAACCCGTCGCGTCGGACAAAGCTGCAGGAATCGAACCCACAATCATAGTGCGACAGGCCTTTATTTCCTACCACTAGCCTACAGGAAGTCCCTGGTTATTACAAAATAGTTTTACTAATCTAAATGGTATGTGTTAACATTTTGAACCTTATACAATTAGGATAAATAGAATATTTTTGAGTTCTGTTACCATTTGGAGTAAAAGATGGGTTTGTGGTAAAAATTCATTAACGAATGAAAGTATACATAACAAGTATGTATATTCCCTTACGTTCTTAGTAAATCTCCTAAATAGAATCCTCAACATTATAAAAGGTAACTTAAAACAAAAATGTTGTCGGTTAACTTTTCCAACTAGGGATTCAATGACCGTTTAACCAATCACAAGTTTGTGATTTTCTTATGGTTAAACATTCTCCTAATCCTGTTTTCTATAACTCTCCATCAGACCTTGATGGTTTGTTTTTCTTCCATATCCATATTTTCATAGAATCCTAGAATGGGCTATATCGGGTGACCTTTGTACTTATCCTGCTTTCTTTTAATGTTATATATTTATTAACCTTATTTCCGATGTGGGTTTTCCACAAAGGTATTTTCTATTTTCAGCCTTTTATTATCAAAGAAAAATTTCAAATTGCGAGGACGCAATTTATTGAAGGAGGGGAGAATGTAACACCCCGAGCTTCCACGATACGCTTCTCATTCAATAATGCAATAGCTTGCATTGTACACAAGTTCGAGTTCTAACACACCGCAACTAATCAAAATAGCCGTTATGAATAGTAATAACCACTTTTTAAAATTATAGAAATTTTATATTTCAAAATGGACTTTATTTTTGTATTCCTAATATTGAAATTAGCCTATGTTGAATTTTTTGTAATTTTCTGAGAACTTCAAAATTTTTATGAATAGTGAAAAATACTTAAAACAACTTTTTTAATCAAAATAATTCATAGTGATAAATTATACTATTGAGTGGTTTTAGAGTATAATTAGAATATATTTTTACCATTTTATCCAATGGTGGTCATTAGAATTAATTTAACATTGAAATTGGACATAAACAATTGCCAATCTTTTGATATAAATTGTTTCTTAAAAACACGCTATTTGTTGTGACAGCGGGAATTAATTATAAAATTAATTAATGCAACTAATATGTTTGGAATTTTGTAAAATAGAAATCATTTTTGAATTCGTAATATCAATTATAGCTTAGGGTGAAATTTTGGCCTTATTCTGAAAAACTTCAATTTTTGATGAATAGTGAAACCACTAAGTGGTAGTTAAATAACTGATTTTTCGTTTAAATGAAATATTACCACTTCTGTGATTTGATTTTCAAAAATCCGACATACATGGTTTTCATTAAGAAGTAAAATGTGGTTCAATGGGATAAAAATAATTTTTTGGTGAATAGTAACTTATTAAGTTTTAATCGCGATTAGTGGTAATTAGTGTGGTTTAAGGTATAAATAATACTTTAATAATATGAAATGACCTAGACACATGTCCCAACCTTATTGGTTGTGTCATGGCCGACCAAGACAAGCCATGGCCTAACTTGGGGACCCCATGGATCCACTTTTTTTGGGAAATAACATAAATTACTTTTTATTTAATGTTAAAGTGAAAATGACACTAACATAAATTGTTTTACTAAAACAATTTTTAAGTAGGGTTACACAAGTCCAAATTTTGATTATAAATATTTATTAGAAAGCTAAAAAGATTTCCTACATCATAGTATTTTTTTTATAATTTTTAGACATTAAATAAATTAAATTATTTTTGACATCATGATGATGTAGTGATGACCTCATTATTTAACGATTTAAATAAAATGGGAAGATAATGCAAAATCCAATGCTTACACTTGTCCAAAGCCTATTGGATGAAGAGATTTCGAAACCTTATCACCTTAGGCTCGAATTATATAAGTGTGGGACCTTTAGAATCCGAAAAGCATTGTGAAATAATGTAACATTTCAATCTTTCCAAAAGTGCCCCTCCTCTCCACTTATAAAAAGCCCCCACCTCTTCCACCTTATTCACACCATCAAGCCATTTGGCTCGGCCAACCTCTGCCCAAATACTCTCCCAACATTCCTCCCTTACTCCTAGAAACCTCACTTTGGGCAGAACTCTTCCCAAGGAAGCCTTTAGCTCAAATCAAAAAGAGTTACCCGATTTTGAGGTAATGTCTTTTATAATGTTGTTTTGTTTTATTTTTCTTCTCCAACCCCCTAAACTCTTTTTATTCATTTCTTTTGTAACAACACCAGTATCCTCAATATACTAGGATGTTGTTATAAGAAGGATTAGAGCTACACTTACACACACCTACATCTAATGGTTAAAGAACATACGGTTTCTGTGGATGGCGAATTTCTGCCTCACGAAACGATGATTGTTCAACACTCATATAACACCTTCAAAGGTGGCCATTAAGATGTCACTATTTTTATATATGATTTATAATTTGTTTATGTTTTACTTATGCTTCTGTATTTCTCATTTATGTCATACTTTATGATTTCCATTATGGGTAAAACGCGATAATTTCATTTTAGGAAGTGCGGACTACCGCCCCCTCAAAGTGATTTGAATCGTTAATGCCATATGTGGGATGTATAAAGGATGGAGTAAATGGTATTATACACTATATTATACTGGAATTATATTATAAATTTATATCATTATGATTTAGTTCCATTAAATATGAAATTGAAATGAAAGTAGCGTTCATGCGTACGTACGGCTTACCGTCTCCATGAACGGTGCATTTCATTTCTTACCTCTAAATGTTACGTAATATTATAAATGAATGTATATACTGGATATATAAGATATATATGACATCTAAATCATGAATATAATTCTGGATATAATGGATATTTCACAACATAAACAACTTGTAATTATAAGAAGCTTATTGTTGACTCAAGTACCAAAGATCGACAAAACGACCGTTATTAACTTAAATAATTACATAATGTTCATATAATTGTAATAAGTGATATAATAAGGATAATGAAGTTGAAAATGGTTCTTAATAAGGTATATATTAACTCTAGTTTATTATTCAGGAGGTTAAAGAACGGTTGAGTCAAGTCAGACACGAGGTAAGGGAATTTCTTAACCCAATTTCCATTCTTTGGGTTAATCTCCTACTTTCAAATTATGTCATGATATTATTATGTCTTATTCTGTATTTTTTTACTTTATTTATGTGTACCTATAGTGAATACACATAATAGATCTATTTTATTTCAAAAATGATCTTTGTATGGGACTTCGTCTCAATCTCCTTTCATTGAGGCATATTTTACTTTATACACAACTTTCTTTTATACGGGGTATAAACCCCTTTGACTTTTACGTTTATTCAAAAGGAATCTTTTTTATACGAAGTGTTTTTCTAAACGACAAAAGGGAATGTTTTTCTTTCCATACTTATGCGGCGACAACGACTTCTCCGCCGTCGTGACTATTATTTGAGTTTCGGCTTCCTCTACAAGACATCATTTTTTTTAATGAAAAATAAATACAAAGTTTTAACTTTCATTTATTTTGGTATTGAAAATGGTTTTGAAAGCGTTTTTATTATATCAATGTGTTGTATTGATATCTTGTGATTGAAATGTGGAAATGTTATGTTTCCTTTATGCATGTTTTATGTGATACGATTATGTTATGGTTTATGATATGTTTAAACCTGTTCATATGAGGAATGTATTGGACTTAATAAGTGACGGGTGGAGCCCGCTATAGCTCCTCGATGCATCGGTAGGTCTCATGAGACAACTAGACGTGGAATTGGCCGAGGCCCTTTCCCAATTTGATTTATGGTTTTGGCCGAGGCCTTAATCATTTTAGACGTCTTGGCCGAGGCCTTGACAAAATGTTTCAGAATGTCCGGCATTATACATTCCCTCATTATGAAAGTGGTTATTGATATTGCATGTGATTGTTCGACCAGTAGAATATCCATGTAAAGAAGTAAATGGCATTATCTCATTTTACTTTTGCCATATTATGTTGAAGTTCATGTTTAAAAGGCTTTTGTTTTAGTTATACATTGCCTTAAATGTTAATGTTTATTTATGAAAGCTTCCGCATTATTGTTATCCTTACTGAGCATCTGAGCTCACCCCTTTCAATGTTTTAATATTTTCCAGGATGTGAAGAAGTATTTTATGAATGACCTGCAGGGATAGTCAGAAGAGGATATGAGTGTGGACTATGGAGACTTTGTTATTGTAGTTTTTCATTTTATGATGTAATGTAACGTTTACAAATGTATCTAGTGTTTCCAAGGCTACTAAACTAATCGGTCTTTCGAGACTTGATCTTTTGTGATCATGCCAATGTTACGAAGTAATGCACCGACTCTAGGTAGCTGGGGTCGGGGCGTTACACAGGATGCCTATGATCTGTTGAGGCTGAGGATTTCCATTGATCTTGTTTTGATACTTCTGGAGGGGGGGGGCATGGTGTACATAGGGTTTTGAGATGCCTCATGACCTTGGCATGGAAGAATGCCAATGGAGAGGTAGGTGGTGATTGAACATGGGTCTAGGTAGTTGAAACCCCACAAGAAGAACAACATGAATCATGAATTGGATCTAGTCAGTGTATTATTCGCTCTAAATATGTCATCGAACTATCTTTTTGGAGAGTGGTTTATTTTTCACTCAGACCATTAGAGTATTAGATATATCTCTAATTAGAGAGATCTAAACATGAGATAGAGGCATTTTTCAAGTTTATTCTAGACTATGACTTTGAGAGAGTATACACTTTTAATAAGGGAAATGTGGAACAAATCCCTTTAGTAGGAAGTCTAATTATCCCATGGTGGATGAGGAATCTGAGAGTTTAGATTCTTTTCATATGACCCTGGTGGAGGAAAGGGGTGAATCTTATCTTCATTAAATGGGGTTAATACCCCTTTTTTTAGTGTGTGATAGATTTTTAGTTTGGAGAAATCAAATGTGAGGTTCTTCATGAGAAAATAAGATTCACCATATGGATTTTCTAAAAGATGGGAGACCATAATACTTTTCTAGGTACATATGGTGCATTTGGAAATGCTGCAAGAGTAAGTGATGAGGGATTTTCACACTTCCACATTGTCTTTACACCACTGTTTCACAAATATGCACAGGGAGCATCAATAATAATTTTGGTAGGCTAACATTAGGTGGAGAGTATATGAGTTCATCTCTTGGTGTCTCACATGTTAATAGGTGAAGGTTGAGAACCACATTCCATCTTGTTTAACATAGACTCTTGTGATCTTGCTGTATCAGGGAGGTGCTTTTGGTGGATAGTTTGTTATTTTTGTATGTGTGGGGGATCATCTAGATTAATGGGGTACCCTCAATGATTATCTCTGACAATGAATCATTGTTCACATCATGGTTATGGAGAGTCCTTCAGGAGGTGTTTGAGATATAGTTTAGGATGATCCCAATATTCTAACCCAATATGGACGGGTAGATTCAGTGGACTATCCAGATGTTGTATGATATGATGAAGTATTTTCTGTTGGACATTTTATAGGGTTGTGAGGATCACTTTACATTGGTATAGTATTATTATAATAAAAACTATAAATATACAATTGATATTTCACCTTTCTTGGCCATGTACAAGAGATCCCATAGGTCACTCTTATACTAGACTGAGATTGGAATGGAATCTCTTGTTGGTCCATAGATGGTTCATGTAATGATGGAAGAGGTTTAGGTGATATTGAAGCGTATGAGGACATACCAAAGCTTATATAAATATTATATAGATTAATTTTTTATCCCCTTGATGTTTGAGTTGGGATACTATGTTTTCTAGAGATTCTCGGTATGATGAGGATTGTATATGTTTTTTAGGGAGGAAAGATATCTTAGGTTCATTGGGAAATTCAATATCCTATGGAGGGTTGGTGAGGTTTCTTACAACCAAGAACCATACCTATAGTTAAAGAGAGGTCATGAAATATTCTATGTGATGCAGGTGAGGAGATAATTGGATGATAATACTAATGTTATTGACTGGGGTGAGTTGTACATTGAGGATGTATCCACCTTCACAGAGTACCTAGTTGTGACAGAGGACCAAAAGGATAAGATCATGTGAGGATGGATGAATCCCTTGGTTCATGCATTGTGGTAGCATGAGAGTGTGAAAGGGAGATCCTAGGGGAAATAGAGATAGATGTAGGCTTAAAATACCCACATTTTTTAGCTTATTCTTTTTATTTTTAAAATAATTAAATGAGGGGACAATTTAGTGATCCTAGTTTTTCATTGTATGACTTTCGAATCTATTAATGAATATTTTAAAATCCAACCCAGATACGACATGAGATTTCAGGGCCCATTTATCACAAAATTAATATTACAAAAATATTAAATATAATAATATTATGTGCATATATTTTTTATTAAATAGTGAAATAAATTCAAAATGTAGTCATGGATTATAAATTTGATACAAATGTAGAATATAGAACACGAGGTTTACCGTAGGAATGACCTTCAATTTGATAACGTTAGATGTTCAGTTGAGGCAGTTGTTGGTGGTGTATTTAAGTAAAATAAATAATTAAATTTATTTATTTATTTTAAATACCCATGACCTAAGTCCCTATATATATACCTCATCTAAAAAATTATCCAAGTTTGTCCACTAAAACATTTTTAGAATTGGGGAGAGATCTTATTATTCTTTGTTAGCAGATCACATCGTAGGATAAAAGGTGATAAGATTGAGGTTAATCGAGAGGCTGTGAATGCAGTGAGACTTCCCATTCCATTACGAATGCATTATTAACCAATGATAAATCCAAACTGAGGCGGGGATCGTTAATTTTATATTTCACACTTTTGATTAAAATATTGTGCATGTATATTTTATATTCTTTTGATATGTTTTTATTCCACCCTTCACATGATCCTATTTGAATTATTTATAGTAGTTTTTCTTGATATTCCATGTTTTCACCCTAAATATCCCCTTTTCTTGTTCATTGGATGGCATTTTTGGGCCAATAATGGTTACAACTTTATTCACGTTCCATTACATACAATTTTCTCGAATTATTCATTGTTTAACCATTGGATCACGATTTGACATCACCTTGGAGGGATCGAACATGATCGAATCACTGGATTTATGGTGGTTGTGTGTATGATGAGTGAGATGGTGTTTTGAATATGGAAAGGAATGATTTTTGGATGATGATTCATGGATATGGGATCCATAGCGGGGATGGTGATGGGAAGCACAATGGACACATTGAAGCTCATTGTCTATTGATTGGATACCGATTTTCATCGACCAGAGGCTGGGAATTGATGGACAGAGATGCCCCACACTAATTTTGGGAGATCTATAGTAGAATTCATGGTAGCGAAGTGGATATAGGATCCATGTGAAGAACATAGTTTTCTATTGAAACCTCTACACAAGGTGTGTAGTCCAATAAAGAAACACCATATACCCCCTGACTATGATGATAGGGTCTTAGGGAAGATAAGGATCACAAGTTGTATGGTTGGGTCCAGATGCTATGTGACTCTACCTAGGCAGCTAGGCTGTGTGCCTAGTGCGAACACCTAGGACCCCATGTGGTATGAAAATTCATGTACTCTAGGAGTACACATGCATGAGAAAACCCATAGGCACAACTAAGTACATGGAAAAGTACAGCAACACAACAAGATGTACACGATCATGGTCAAGAGCACATGAGAAAAACTTGAGTGATTGAGACATGATGTGTTCACCTTTTACACACCGTGTTCATTGAAATTGATTCTAAGAAATTTCTAATGTAGAACATTTCTATGTGATGAGGTAGGTTTACACATCATGTGAACCCCTATACACTCCATTTATTCCCTCCAGAAACTTATTTCTCTCATATCTCCTTCACATGTAATTATATTTTGGACAATGAGTACCCAATATCTAGTGTTTTTATGTATATAACATTATGGTTTCCGTAATTGTGGTATATTATATATGATGTTAGACATTATTATCATGAAACTTCTTTAGGTGATGCTTGAAGATGGTAGTGATCATAGTAGGATGACTGGAGAATTGATCAAGTTGATACTACCCTATCAAAAATGGCCATTGGTTCTCCATACTCTTTATAAAGATAGAGATGGTACTCCACTACATTGGTTTTGGGTCCACTACATATGGAAATTTACTCTCTCATATTTTAAATTTGGCAGTGTGTGGGTCCTCCATGGGTGTTGTGGATCCCTTAACTGTGGAGAACAATAGAGAGGGGTGGGCCACCTGAAATATATTTTGGTGAGGTTTCATTTGATGATGGGAATTAAAGATATAATTTTTGAGTTTCAAGAATACTCATAGACTAGGGGCTGGGCTATGAGGTGGAGGTCCCCTTTCCCTCTCTACTTGATTTTTTTGAGCAGATATGTTTCTGTTGGGTTTTTTTCCTATGGTAGGAGTTGAGTTAACCATTATTGTACCTCTATGTTGCTACCTTTTTGGTTTTTCGGGAATTTTATTGGGTATGTATGTACTGGACCCTCTATGATCTTTTCCCACATGTATCACATATTATGATGAGAAAGGAAATTTTAATGGTGACATCAGTAGAGCTTAGGGATACTCATGTGAATAGGCCATGTATATTGGTTGGGATTAGAGAATGTGATCCAAGATCTCTCATATTTCTTTATTCTATTAGGTTTTTAGGTTGGGACTTCATTTAAGGTTTGGAATTTATTTTTCCCTTTTAAATTTTTTTATACTATCATACTCTAAGGTATTTCTGTGAGGCAGTTTCTTGTATAGTTTTACTCTATACATTAATGTTTTTTATATTACTCCACACATTTCATGGATGTGGTAGGGTTCCAACATATAGGCACTTTAGGAAATGGACTCCCATTTCATTTATACCTTCTCTATGCTTTTCACCATCCCCTAGCCTATTGGAGGCATTATTGTGGAGGTGGTGGCCTGGTCCTACACTGACCAGGCTAGCCCCCATTAGGTTGGGCCATTATAGTGTCATTGATATTCACTAGATCTTATAAAATCATATTCCTCAAAAATGAATTGAACTTCCCTTTAATTTTTCATTTAGGGATTTATCTTCTCTGTTCATAATAGACACCCCAATATTTGGTCTCCAATGCTAGTGGGTTTGATTATATGGTACAATTTTCTAGAAAGGTTATATATGAAATAATTTATTAACATCCATCTTGTTCGACCTATCCCCAACTTATATAACTTTGATATAAGGTAATTCTTATGGTCGGTTGGGTATGAATTCCATAGTTATTTCGAATGAGGCCTATAATTATGTACACCAAGGAAGTAATAGTTGATGGAGGCAGTCCATGTGTTCTATTGAGAAGGGAGGTGAAATCTCTTTACGTTTCTTCATGTGACATGTATTATTGATATCCAAGGGAGTTCCATGGACGTAGGGTGGCTAGGTGGTTAGTTTTCAAAGGAGTTCACTCACAAGAATGTTTTCAAATTGTATCTTCAAGTGTTTGTCAAATTTTTCATAGTTTTATCTATAGGTTTCTTCTTCTATAGTAACAATAGAAGAGGAAGAGAAGACCTAGCTTGGTGGTGTGGTCGATTTGGGTTTCTTTCATGTGGTATCTTTCCTTTATAAATTTTTAATGCACAATAGGTTGTAAATTAAAACTTGTAATGAATTAATTGATCATATGACCACTATATTTACATAAATGTTTATGCCCTTTTCCATATTTCTACCTACACTTTAAAAATGAAAAATACTTTTTTAAAGTGCAGTATTTCTCCAAATAAATTTCAAAGAAAATAAATACAGTTAAAAGAATGTAAATTTTTTTGTAGAACACATTTAATTCGATTTAAAATTAAAAAAATCATAAATTTAAAGAACAATTAATTCCTTGTTCAAAAATAAAATAAAATTTATGAATTATAATTTCATCCTTAAAAAAACATAGTTGAAATATTAAAATCAATTTATTCATCACACATAAGTTTAATAATTGAGTAAAATAATTATATTTCAAAAGTCATTGTATGGGTTTTTAAGTTGATTAAAAATTTATCAAAAATATTTTTAAATAAAATTGATATCCTTTAAACAATGAAATTTAAATTATCCAAAAATCAATTTACAAATTATATGAAAAATCAAAACTATTTTTTAAATAAAATTGTCCCATCCTAATGATTTCCCAGTTTTTTTCCAACCACAATTAGACTCGACATTGGTTTGGAGTCATGCATATTAAATTAATTAAGAAACTATTTGGCATGTTTTATTGAGAAATAAAGGTGTGGACTTTCCTCTTAATCACTTGAAGTCCCAAGAAGTGTGTGAGTTCGCCAATCATAGACATTTAAAATTCAAATTTTATGTGATTCGAAAATTCATCCCCTGATCCCTGCCTGTTTATACCAAATAGAATATCATATATGTACAATAATACCATGAACTAATATTTAATAGAATTATTCACATATAGATTATGACCCACTCCTCCTATTTTAAATTCGAGCTTCTTTAGATAAGAATCCAGCTATGAGTACCATTCTCATGGTTCCTATTTTAGGCCATATAATGACTTCATTAATTTTAAAACCTTCATTTCACCATTACCAAGAAGAAAACCCACTAGTTGTTTAATTTAGTCTTATTATTCCAAAACACCATTCAAGAATGCTGTTTTGAAATCCATTTGATGCACTTTGTATGCTCTTTGAATTTCTAGTGAAAGAAAATGTCTGATTGACTCCAATCTAGCTTCCAGAGAAAAATTTTCTTCAGCATCAACACCTTCAATATGTGAATATCCTTTACACACCAATCATGACTTATTTTTGATCAAATTACTATGAACATCAAATTTATTCTTGAAAATAAAATTCATACTAAACACATTGTGAATTATGAGTCTCTTAATAAGATTCCATGTCTGGTTCTTGAAATTCTAATCTAACTCTTCACTCATGGATTTCACCAACGATTCATCGTTTAAAGATTCTTTAAACGAGGTTGGTTCCAAAATTGATAAGAATGACGATTGTGAATTATTCCTCATTATCCCCACCCATTTTGCTTCTTTCCAATCTCTAATGATGGTTGATTGATCAATTTTTACTCTTTGATTTCTCCTGTGAGGTTCAGATGAATTAAATTCAATCAAGGTTTCCTATTTTGATTCTTCTTCTGAATAAACACTATGTTGTTACCTCTGAATGTTTTTCACTCCTTCCTCTTCTGTATTCGAATATGTTTCATGTCCACTATCTTCTACATCATCAATCACATAATCACATTAGCATAAGATCCTGTTAATGTATTTGTGGACTTATCTTTATTGACATTAACATTACCGCTTTCCAAAATTATTTTACGATATTTATTGAAACATTTTTATGATTTTCTATTTATTTAATATTTGAGGAATATTCCTTTGTCTTCAAAATCACCATATTTCCCTTGATTTCCTTATTTTTTTAGAATGAAACATTTAATTATAAAAACATGAAAATAATTTAAATAGGGATTCATTCCATGATAAAACTCATACGGTATCTTGGTTCCTCCCATATAAATACCTATTCTATTTTGAGTATATACTACAGCTTGAACAACCTATTTTCAGTAATAGAAAAAGATACGACTCTTAATCAGCATAGTTTTGTCCATATTTTTCACCTATTAATTTCTATACTCAACAAATTCATTTTTTAGTGGGGTTCTAATAGTAGACACCTCAATATGTATTCTATGTTTCTCCAGGTTATTTTCAAACTCAATGTATGTGTATTCCCCTCTATTTTCAGACCAAAAAACTTTGATTGTCCATCCCGTATCATTCCTAGTTATTCATCAATATGTTTTCATGTAATCAAGAACTTTCCATTTTCTGTGTAAAACCACAACACAAGACATTCTATTATAATCATCAATGAAAATAACTAAGTACCTTTCTCTGTATGTTCTATAAAAATTTATCTGACCACATACATCTGTATGTGTGAGATCAAGTAGATTTGATGCCCTTTTCTTCTTTGGATAATATGAACTATAGACCAAATCCCCTAATTGGAAATCATCACAGGTATTTTTATTTACACGATTTAGAATGGGGATATCAATTACTATATTTAAATTATATATATTATCTATGTCTTGTTGATTAATGTGACCCAATATTCAATGCTATAAGTTTATTTATTTTTCAACTATCATGTAGAAATTTTTTTTACTATCAAACCAATATAAGTTGCCATCTTTTCTTCAGCTTTTCATAAGGGAATTCCCTACCTTTCCTATGAAAGTGAACCTTTTTTATTAAATGTAATCATTAGTATTGATTCACATAGTTGACTCACAATGAGGATATAGTGTTGTAGACCGTCCACATAGAGAACTTCAGTTTTCTTCATCTCTCAATTCTCCTGTTTAGTACTTCTAATGCCTTTGATCCTAAAACCACCATCAATACTAAACCTTAATTTTCCATAAAAACTTTTCTTTACATTCATTATTAAATCTTAATTTCTTATCATATGGGATAAGCATCCACTATCAACAATCCTAGTGCTACTATTACTTATAGCTTTTAGAGTTACTTCTACAAGTTTGGATTTATCGATTTTACTCTTTTCCTTCCATGAAATATTTGATTGAGTGGAATATAAATATGTTTTTACACTCTATTTTCCACGTGTATTGGTTCATCATACTCTTATTGTTATTCTATAGGATAAAACCAATTTTTAATAGCCACACCATTAGGTGTCAATTATTGTCATTTCTTTATTTTTTGTAGGTATAATTTCCACCTTTTTCTTCCTAAAATGATTAGCTTTATATCAAAAGTTTGAGTAGTGAATGAAATATTCATAAAATTTATTTCATATATAATAGTTTGGATAATAATTTTTTCTCCTTTCTTGAATTCCTATCTCTTCGCCATTCAAATATATCATTTCATATCTACATTATGACATGGTGTGTCCCAAATAGCCACAAAATCGACATTTTATAAGATGAAACGTCTTATCACTTATATTCCTCTTTATGTCCCATCTCTTAGGAAAAGAGTTTAACTACCAATTATTTTTGGATCACTGGGAAAATACTTCAGTTATACTTTTAGTTTTATTTTATGCTTTCATTGTTAGGACTTCAAGTAACTTCGTGATTTTTCTAACTTTCATCCATCCTTAATTTTGGCATATTGTATTTCCAGCATTTGATGTTTAAGCATCACAGACAATTATAATTTTCCCTTGAATGTGGATCTTTGACAATTCAATGTGTTCTCTACACCTTATGAACCACACTTAACTCTCACTGGTAGCTCATCATCTAAGAATAATTCAAATTGTATTTTCTTCATTTTTTTCTTTTGAGTTTAATTCACTATCATGTTTACTACTATCAGTAAAAACTTATTCTTCAACTCACTCAATATTCCTGGAATTATCATCCCATCTGGATGTAAGTTCATTGATGACCTTTACCTATTCCTCAATTTTGGATAAAGTTATACTATATCTTCTGAGAGTTCAAAGGATATTGAATGTTCTTATACTAATTCCTCCAGCTGAATAATTTTAGCATCCAACCGATCAACAAATTCTGATGACTCTTCCATGACCACTCTCCACTTCTTTATTATATTTATTTTATTTTCATACTCACCAAGAGAATCCTCATGTTTTATCTTGAGATAAACATTTGAAATCAACTGATTATCTCCAAATTTATCTTTTTATGGATCAAAATTTTCAACTATATCCATCATAGATACTTGGATTATAGATTTAAACCCTGGCTCTCCTTCTTAAAAAAATCATTGTCATCATCATCTTCTTTACAAAAGACTATTTATCTATTTTTTTCATATTTGAAGTCTCCATTTTGAGAAAACCATTTCAGAGGCTTCTGTGTGTTTCATACTTCACTTTATTTATCATTGAAATTCCTTGAGCACCGAGAGGCAATGTTCCCAACTCTACCACAATAAAAACATGAAAATGGTATCTTTCCTTCAAATCACTATTTTACTCTCTTGAATTTCTTGTAAAAGAGATAAAGGAGTTCATATTACTCATTACCTTCATTAACACTATATCATAAAATCTCATGTTTTTTCATGTCATTGAATTCCATCTCCTTACTAACATGACATGTTGCATCCTCTAGTCACTCTCATTTCATTTTCTACCAGACTGCTTAGCAGATTATCCAATGAATATTTGGAAAGATCCCTTACCTCAGGTGATGAAACTTTGGGATTTTAAAGAGTTGGATGTTTTACCAATATTTCTTTACAATGTCAATGTATTTAATCTCTTATATAAGACCTCAATTTTTTCCAATGAATTAAGTAATTCGATTGAAATAGGTATTTTCATTTTCATTAGGATGAATCTTGAGATCATCTAACCTATTTGTGAAACACATAATGTTTGGACTCTTTAACTTTTTTATCACCTTCATATATAGTTTCATGATTTTACCACATAAAATTTGATGAGGTGAAAATCATTACATTTAGATAGATTTAATCAAACAGTGTTGTAGTAAGGGCATTTTTCGCATTGGAATCCGCATAAAAGATTTTTCTATCTGTTTTATTCATAGATAGACCTTTTGCATCAATTAACTGAATACCGTGTTCAATATTAAAGATAACATCCTTTCCATGAGTTCTTAGATGAGATATCATCATATTATTAAAATTTTTGAAGTTTCCTCATTCAAAGTTGGGGACTCCCCTAATATTAACTAAGATATCGATGAAATAAAATAAGGAAAGATTTAACACTAGAAACCTATCTATGATACCACCTGATGGACCCCGTAAAACCGTGAGAGTGGAGGGATGAATCAGAGTGTCAAATTTTTCTTCACTAGTAATGGATCTTGGTACCAAATTGGTAGGAAACAATTAATCCTATCTAAAGGGAATGTGTAGAAAATGAAGAACCATATGCAAAGAGATCACACAACAATTTTACTGGGTTCACCACTAAGGGATAGTCTAAGGAGAATATACTGAAAGTTTTTTGGCCATACCCAAATCCACTAATATTCAATTGTTTTGGAATTATAGAGTTTAGAAATAGCCACTCTGTTCCAGGCACACTACCTTTACATTATTTTAGGGACAACTCACTATGTCCCTCATAACACTTCCATCGTCTCCCCCTTGCTCACTGCTTTGATAGAATCCTAACTCTGTTTATCAACTTGAAGGACAATTCAAAGGATTGACATTAAAGTATTTATCTTTGACTAGTATGAGAATCTTATTTCACCATTTACCTAAGTTTATGAACTCTGAAATCATTTTTCACTAAAAACTTGGTGTTCAAAACTGTCTTTCACAAAGTTCCTTCATAAATCTCACTCCTTTGAGAAGAACCCCTGCCTTCGCTGAACAAAATACTTCATGAAGCTCACTTAGTCAAAAAAAGAATACCATATCATTGTTAATTACCCTTTAACAAATGTCATTGGAATAATTTAAGACTCATTGTATTTTTGTGATTCTCAAGATCACATTGAAATCCAAATTCACGAAGCTCCCTTAGAATCGCAAAATCAGAGTGTTTCTAGATTTTCCTTGAAAAAATCATTCCAAAAAAGAGGTGGTATCATCATACTTATATGATTGGACATTAAAAATGATTCACCGCCTCTTAAAGGATTTTCTTAATCTTTCAAAAACATCTTTCCGATTCTCCTCTTATCACAAAGCTCAATGAGAATTCACTATTCATGATGCTCGCCATTACCAAACCATCTCATTTTACTTTATCCAAACTCTATTATGAAAGCCTAGTTAAATATTACTTCATGATTTAGTTATATTTATTAATTAATATTACTAGTTTTATTCTGAAGACCCTTCAAAATCATCATGACCACATACCTCGCGTTCATCAAATCTCAACTTTAGTTCTTCAAAGATTCAAACTTATTGATTTATTTGAACAAATATATATTATAGGATTGGTTTCCATCAGTAATTTGATTTTATATATGTCATATTTATTATATATATCTCATTGAATCAACATTCTAATTTTATTCTAGAAACACCTTTGGATTCTTCGTAATTGGGTCTTCAAGGATTCATCTTCATTGGTCAGAATAGGCATGAACAACTTCCATCTCTATCAATGGTGGGTTTGATTCTTTGGTAAAATGTTATAGAGAGGTAATATTTGAAATTATATATTATATTTAGTCATGTTTTTCCTATCCTTGACTTAAACGAATTCAATATAATTTCATTCTTAGGGTTAGTTGGGGATGAAATCCATGATCAGTTTGAATGAGGATTACAACCGATTACATCGGGGAAGGCACGATCGATGGAGGTTGGTCACACGGTTGATTGAGAAAGGAGTTTCGACCACCTTCCTTTGCTTTATGTGTTTGGAGTGGTTGATTTTCTAGGTAGTTCCAATGTAGTAGGGTGGATTCATGGTTAGTTTCTAGGGGATTGATATGACTATAATTTTATTATACAATAGATTTAAGTGTTTTTGAAATATTTTTCAGTGTTTACCAATGGTTTGTACCTTTGTGGTAGCAGGATAAGAGGAAGATAATATCTAGATTGTTTGTTTAGTTAATTCACATTTCCTATGTTCATTCATCTTACATTTCATTTTCTCTACACATGGTAGGTTTAAAATTTAAAATTTGTGCTAATTCATCGATTGTGAGACCACTATATTCACACGGTCTCTTATGTCCTTTTCTATATTTAAACCTATAATGTAAAAATCATAATTATATTAAAATAGGGATTTATATATATTAATTTTGGATATAATAAAAACAATTTGAATAATCTGATAATTTTCTAGGAAAAAATTAAATTAAATTATCAAATAAAAAATAGATATTTAATACAAAATAAATTCCCATATGAGAAATCTAATTAAATATTTGAATTAAATTTTAATCCTTTAAAAATAATTTCTAAAAAATAAAATAAAATTTCTTTATCATACATAAATTTCAAAAACTGGATTAAATAATTTTATTTCATAAATCAATGTACGACTTTTCCAAGTTGATTCATAACTGATCAAAAATAATTTTAAATGAAATCAATAGAATTTAAACAATTAAATTTATTTTATCCAATAAAGTAATATATGGATCATTTGATAATTAAAAATTTTGTTTTTCCTCTAAATATCATAAATAAATCCAATTTATAATAAAATTCATTTTTCTCAAAAATCGAAATAATAAACCAATTTACATGAGATTTAATTGAACTAGTGAGTTAATTTCAATAAAATGTAGATAAAAAAGTAGAAAATTATGTCTCACATTAGTTTGTTTAAAATAATAATTGTGTTTATTAGTCAAGATACCTTTATGATGGGTTTTTCATAGAGTCAATCTCTATATTTTCCCTCACACCCATTTTTCATTTTAGTTTAAACAATTAATAAAACCAAAAGTGTTGACATGTGTGACAAAATGTTAACAATATTGGGGGGGGGGGGGTTTATCATAATCATAAAATGAATTCAATCTTGAAATGATTTATTATTTTAAATTATCATATTGGAATATAATTCCCTTAGTTCAACCTATATTGATATTAGTTTAAAATATGATACTTTTTGTTTAGTTATATTATAGTTATATGCCCGTTCTCTTAAATAAACTAGGAAATAAATACTTCATATTAATTAAAGAACAGAATATGAACAATAAAAGCATTACCCCTAGAAGTTTTATGAAATGTGTGAAATTGAGTCCCAATCATCTTTCATCAGAGTGATGACTCATTCAATGATCAACCTACCCTTTTTGGGTGATTATCGTATGTTTATCTACTCCAAAACCACATTCTTTTTCTAATAACTAGATAGGAATGTATTTCTAGGTAAAAAACTTACCCAAAAGTTTACTAATATTTAAAGACATAAAATTATACTTATTAAAATTTTTATGGTTATTACTAAGGTTATCTAACCATAATACATAAGGTGACTAAAAAAATACCGAAAAAATGAATCAGATAATCCTAAAAAATATCTAAAACGTCCTTTGACACTAGTTATAGTGACCTAAGCAAAAAAACACAAATAATTAATTTATTTCATGTTTTAGGTAATACATCTCCCAAACTATGGCACAACCAAAGAATGAAAGGTTTAGTGTCTTTGAGGATCTACTACATAATAAAATTATTTTATGATACTTGTGAACATTTACCCAAATTAAAACTACACGAGATCTAATTTGAAACATCTCTTATGTTATACTCATCTTAATGACCTAGGGAAAGAAATCAAAAGAAATGGGTGAGATCAAATGATCATTAAGGGATAAATTATCAGCATGTTATAAAGGGTATATAATAATTATATGAGAAAACATTTGTTGGGGATAAATATATTGTTGAAATAGAATGTAACAATAAGAGTTGTCCACAAGGCCTGATATAAAATCATGTTATATCAAAAGAGAAAAAATATATGATGGGACTGGAGTGCAAAAAAATATGACAATAATCATGACCCCTGGATCAGAATTATATTCATATGACTTGGAAATATAATAATACCTCGAATCAAATTTTCATAATTTTTTTGGCACAAAAATAATCATAAGAAAATTATAACATTATTAATAAAAACTTTCCAAACTTCATATTGTAAACAAAAACAATTCCCATGATTTATATTGTAAATAAAAAAATTCCACGTTTCATGTTGTAAACATTTTTTTCCAACTGTTCATAATGTATACTTATTAAATTCAAATGATTTTTTAGAACAAACAAAATGGGCACTTTTTATTGTAAATAAACAAGATTCCTACACTTTATATGCTTAATAAACAAACATTCAGATTTAACATCTTTATTGCACTAGATACAAAACCTTTACCATTTCATTGGAGGGAGACATAAGAACCCACCCATCATAATCCACACACACACACAGATATATATATATATATATATATATATATATATATATATATGAGTGCCAATTAAAATCAAACCATTCATTTTATCATAAACAACCCATGATAATAAAATGGGTTTGGCAATTTTTTTCAAATTTTATCCAATGAAAAATGATCATTTGATACCATAAACATAATATAAAAAAATGAGTATTTAAGAAGATCACATATAGATTTAATTATGAACCAATACTTCATTGGATAAAAATCTATTTTAAATTAAAGATAAATCATAAAAATTATTTTTATTAAAAAGATTTTTTAATGTCATATTAAAAGACATTTTATTCAAGTTACGTTCCACAAATAATTTTCATGAAGATAGAGATAAAAGTTATTAAAGCATTAAATAAATAAAAAGGTCCAATAAATATAACTTTTTATATAATGAAACATGTCTAAATGTGAAGTATAAGGGAATAATTTAATATAATGGAAAATAAAATCCATTTAAATATTTTAAAAAACCTTTATTAAAATTCCAACATCGTAAAAGGATTTTAAAAGCAATGGTTTAAGTGAATTAAGGGAGTTAAATGATAATTTTTGGAAAAAAATGTTTATGTTTCCACTAGGGTATGATATAATTAATGGTAAGTAAAAACATGTATGAGGAATAAAAATTATTTAAAAGATATGGGAATCATTTTTAATAAAACTATTTTTTTTAAAAAAATAGATTCATCATAGAAGAATAGTTTAATGTGAAAAGTTATTTACCAAAAACACAATATTTAAATATAATATAGCATCATAATAGGTTGGTAACATCCAATCTGAAAATATTATAATCAAATTCAAGTGATTATGTCCCAAGAATAATATTTGAGTTAAGAAAACCCTATATGGCTTGAGTAATATTTAAATCAAAACCCCTAGAAATATAAGGTGTTAAATTTATCTTAAAACATCATGATTAAAATATAATATAAGTTATTTGATACTAAATATGTATTATATACACTATATAAGTTATATTGGGATCATTTTACCAAATATTTCTCAAAGAGAGGAATTTGAGATGAAAAACCTTACCTTCATTTCCTATTTGTATAATGTTCTCTTAACTCCTATAAAAAATATAACTATCTTAATATACCATTTAATAAAAACATAAATACCTAAAACTATTTAAAATTCTCATTTATAATTACTATATACCTATATATTAGTTAGTTTTTTCTTATTTTCCCACATTAAAGGTTTATAGTTTTGACTGTTTGTACTAGTTTCGTAGGAGTAGTGTTTGTATTCAACAATCTCCAAAATTTAATCATTAAAAGTTCTTTAAATTTGTTACAATTGATTAATTATAATTATTTATGACATTTAAATTTTATTTCATGAGTACTTTTTTCTTTATTCAGAAAGATGAAATCAACAAAGATCATTTTTTTGATGATTTTTAACCTAGAAAAGATGTTTTCTTAATTTCTGAGTTAAATATTTATTTACCTATTTTATAATAAAATTAATTATTCAAATATTTATATCATATTATACGATTAATTAATTATTTTTAAAAATCAATGATATAATTTCATATCATTCTTCAAGTTTGTCTTCAAACCAAACCAACATAAACATTCTATGATTATTGAAGATTACGATGTTATTTAGATGAAATATAATTAAAATGGTTCATAATGAAATTATTTAGTGTTTACTAGTACGATATATAATAATTTTTATGGAATTAGAATAATATGTAATGGATATGAAAATATTTCATAAATTAAATAAAATATTTTCCTCTTAGTACCCATGTTTTAAATAACTGAATTAAAAATAAATGTCTATCAATCACATCACAAATACATTCTAATTACTTTTCATAACATTAACTCAATAATACCAGGGATATAATATGTCCCCATAAAAACCATTTTTTTGACTATCAATGATGGGTGGGATGAAAAAGGAATTTAATTGCTCATGGAGGCGGTTATCAGCATGTATGCAAAAACGACAATTTAATTTTATATTAAGGTATGGTATAAATGCATATATGATTACAATACCATTAATATAACAAAAATAAAGTATATAAATGATACCAATATCATTATATTAGTGTGTCTATAATAAAATTTGTTGAATTTAATTATGAATAAAAGTTAAGTAGTTGATAATACCCATGTCGGGGACATGAATTTTCCATGGAATTATCCTTGTAAATAAATGTCTTGTGGTAACCTATGGTAAAAATAGACCTTTTAATATAAGATAGGTTCATATTAGGAGTAATTTTATGATTTTTTGGGAAACTTTTAAGGATAGGTGAGTCTTGAAGTGGTGGAAGTGTTACCCTTTTATAAGTGAAGGGAAGGGTAGTTTTGGAAGTAACAATAAAATTTTCAATAACGTAATGTTAATATTCAAAGGTAAATGTAGGGGGGTCCAGACCCGACCCGACCCAACCAAGTTGGGTCAGGTTGGGTCGGGTTACAAAAAAACCCAGGTCGGGTTCACATCAGGTCAATTTTATATGGGTTGGGTCGGGTCTCAGGTTGGGGTCATTTAGACCCGACCCGACCCGTGACCCGTTGGGTTCCAAACCAAAAACAAATTCCCTAACATTTTATTCTCTCAGCCGCAGGAGGGATGACCTCGCTCGCCCCCAACATTTCTCTCTTCTCCTCTCCCTCATGCTCTTTCCCTCCTCCCCCCCTGAAGAAACCCTACCCCCCTTCTTCCTCTTCCCTCATGATCAATGACAGTCCTCCCTCCCTCCCTCACATGAGTCGCACTCTTACCTCGCCTCAGCTAGCCTGCTCCTCCTCTCTCTCCCGCCAACCGACCAAGAACTTCCCTCACGATGAAGAAAGAAACCCTACTCTCCCTTCCTCCCCTCATGAGTTGCGGTTGGACGAAACCCTACCTTCCCTATCTTCCTTCCTCCTTCCCCAAGTTTCCCCAAACCTTGGCTTACAGTGCCTTCTCCTCCTGTCTAACAGACTAATAGTAAGCAATTTTTACTCTAACCCATTATTAGTGGTGATAGGGCTTTTAATTTAATTTGGTTGTTGATATTTTATTATTTATCATTCTTTTAAAGGTGTATTAAAATAAGATTGAAAAAGTTGGATTTTGGGTGTGCTTTGCGGCGCCTCCTCCTACTGCCTGTTGATGCGTGTGCGTGCGGTTTGGATTGGTTAACTAATTTGGTAAGAAATTTTTATTCTAAACCCCTTATTAGTGCTTTTAATTTGGTTGGGGTTTTTTTAGAATTTATCTTTCTTTTACACTATTGATGAGTGTTCTATCACCTATTTTTTATACTTGTGAGAATTTATTTGGTTATATGAGTTTTGATTCATGTTTCCTAGTTTTGGATGAGTCAATTTATTAAATTTAAGAGGGTGTGTGTTAGATGTCAAATTTTATTATATTATTTTATTATTATGCCTTAGGGTAGTGTTCATATCGCATTAAAACATTTTCTTTTTGTTAACTACATCTTTTTATCCATGACATGAGGAACCTAGGTTACCAAGTGTAAATTTTATGAATGTTTCCTGAGTGTGATAACTTGGATAGACACCCATATCATAGTAGAATGTTATAACAAGCTAGTGGGTATGTCTGTCACCAATGAGGATTTTTGAAAGCAATTTGGGTGATGAGTTATGTCACCATTAACTTATTGATAGAAGGATCAATGTATGAACTCCAAGAGATTCATGTTCAATTAGCTCCTTGTGTGTTTCTACGTGGATTATACATTATGTTGTGATCATTGATTATTTTTGGCATATGAGTTGTCAAATTTTTTTATGTGCTTATATTGGATCTTTTTTAGTAAGAATCATGGTGGTGAGACTTTCCTTTTATAATTATTTTCAATTGTTTAGGACTATATGGATTTTCATTTCATTAATTATTACCTTTGACAGCAGCTAGCAATCATAGAAGGTGATAAAATAATTGGTTCTAATCCTCAAGTTGGTGCAAGATCCCAAAGTCAGATGGGGTCTACTCCAACTACACATTGAATAGAAATAGGAGGGGGAGTAGTAACATACCAGTTGAAGAAAGTGAGGGTAATAGGTCTCATGAAAAGGTAACAATTCTTAAAGCTCCAACTGGTTATAGAATTTCTCAAGCTTGGGATAATTTTCATAAGAAAAATGGTAGAGCTATTTTTAATTATTGTTGGAAAGATTATGCTTGAAAAATCTGGCCAACATGGAACTAGTAATCTGAATAGACATTTGATTAGGTGCAACAGAAATCCACACAAAAATCACGACAAAATGTAAACCACTCTTGGTCATAGGAAGAAGTGTGAAGATGAGGATAATGGGATGGTTAAAATTTCAGTAGCTCATTTTAACCAAGAAGAGTGAAGAATAGATCTTAATTAAATGATAATCATTGATGAGTTATCATTTAAGTATGTTGAGTATCAAGGTTTCAGATAATTTATTGAAGTTGTTCAACATCAATTTAAAGTACCATCTAGGCAAACAGTTTCTAGGGATTTCTTACAGTTATATTTGGCTGAGAAAGAAAAATTGAAGTCTATGTTTGATATGTTCTCTCACATGGTATGTCTTACCACCGACACATGGAATTGAATTCAGACTCTAAATTATATGTGTGTGACTGCACATTTTATTGATGTTAATTGGATATTGAATAAAAAAATCATCCGGGTTTTACTTGTTGCGGATCATAAAGGGGAAAAAATGGCCGAGTATTAGAACATACATTGAAACAATGGGGGATTGAAAGGATTAACATTGTTACAATGGATAATGGTAGTTCTAATAATACATTGATCAGTTATTTGGTGAGGAGGGTTAATGATTGGAATGGGTCTATTCTTATTGGAGAATATATTCATGTTAGATGTTATTCACCTATTTTAAACCTTATTTTTAGTGATGGGTTAAAGTAAATATCAACATCAATTTCTAGAATCCGATTTTCCTGAAAATTTGTGAGAAGTTCACCTTCAAGATTGGCTCTTTTCAAAAGCATAGCCGAGTAGTTAAAAATTCCTAGTAAACAGGCCATAATTCTTGATGTTCTTACTAGGTGGAATTATTGTTACATAATGATGGATGTTGTAGAGAATTATGAAAAATTATTTATTCACCTTGAAGAGGTTGATAGTTTTAGGAGCGCTCTTGTCTATAAAGGTGGGGCTCCTACAAAATATGATTGGGAGCATGCTCATGTATTTTTCAAGTTCCTAATTTTTTTATGATAGCACTGTTGAGTTTTCTGGTTCTATGCATGTGAAATGTCACACATTATTTCATACACATTGTGACATATATAGAAAATTCATGAAATGGATGAAGAGTCATGATATTACTGTGAGTGCAATGGCTATTGAAATGAAGATTAATTTGGACAAGTATTGGGGTATTTAAATGATGTTTGATGATGAAGAAGACAAAAATAAGCTTTTCAGTAAATTAACAGAGGTATTGTATAATATCTATGAGTTTTAAAAATGTTTATATCCCATTATAGTTGGTGATAAATGTGAGTCCCGTTCTCATCAAGAGTCACATATTCATGATGCAAGTACCGATAGTGAGGACAATGAGAAATGGATAGATGTATATAGATTAAAAGAAATGAAAACGCAGCTGACACAACAAAGGAATGTACTAGAGGGATATCTTGAGATTGATGATTGTGAGGATGATTTTGAAGGATTTGATATTTTGAGTTGGTGGAAAGGAAAGGCAAGAAAATATCATGTTCTCTCATGCATTTCTAGAGATATTCCCAAAATTCCTTTAACTATAATATAATCAGAGTTAGCTTTTAGTACAGGAGAATGAGTCCTTGATCCATTTCATAGTTGTTTGAATCCCAACACCGTTGAAGCATTAATTTTCTCACAAAATTGGTTTAGAAAGTCTAAACCAATTGAAATTTTAAGGCAACTAGAAGAAGTGGAATCGATTAAATCTGGTAATAACATTAAAAATATTATGATTTTTTATCATTTTTCATTTTTCAATTATAAACGTTTGTTTGAAAAAGTAAAAGACTGACTTGTTCTTTCTTTTGTTGTGTTTTTTTAAGATATGCCACCATCCATCACAATTCATGATCAGAGTTTCACTATCTAAAGTATAAGAAGACAGGATGATGGAGCACTCTTAATTAAGGTATAAATTTATGATTATTTTACAAATTCTTTTCATAATACTGTCATCACATATGAGTTTTTTTAGATCACATTGTCTGATATAGGACAGGTTTGTGTTTCTTCTTTAAATCTGGTTGATGACTCAGTGAATGATCAACTACCTACCCACTGCCTTTTTTGATATTGAAATGGCTACAGATGAGTGTTGTATATTTCATCCAATTTCATTCATTTCTAATTTTTGAATAAGCATATTCCTACCTGCTACCTGCAATGTTTTCATTTAATTCCCTCGATTCATGAAATCACAAATCAGAGGGTCACAGTTCATTTCCTCACTCTCTAGGCATGTCCATTTTTATTCACGAGTGACAAACATTTTTTTTATTGGACATTAGATTGGAACTTGAAAAAAAGTTCTTTTGTTAACTGGTGGAATATGGCATAGAAAAAAATTCAAGGTGAGGCCCTATATATCATATTACAAACAAGTATCGAATGAGTTAGTCTATGTCAACTATAATATAGGTCACTCATTAGGCCTAATCCAACTAAGTTTCGATATCATTTTAAGTGTTTTTCACAAAACCAATTGATTATATGATAAGTGGTTCAACATGGTATTTCAAGTATTCTATTATTTTATGTTTTTTTTCAATGTCAAACATTAATGCATTCAAATTAGGTGATTATCCTTGGATACACAAAAAATCGACTAGTTTTCCATAATCATAGGTTAAAAAAATGATAATAAAATAAGAGTAGTGGTTAGTAGTTCATGATTGTTGCCACTCCAAGAGACAGCCCTCCCATCCCCTTATTTTAGAAATTGAATACTTTATATAGAAAAATGATCATTTATTTTTTCATTCTTCCCTCTATGTGAGAGGAACATGGTTCTTCATATAATTTAGTTAAATCTTCATGCATTAGGTATCAGGTTTACTTTTTATTGAATAGTTGACACACCACTAGAATGAAGGTACTAGATGACTTTTTCTAAGGAATCAATGTTCACACATAATCCATCCCACTGTCTTTTTTATAGTGGAGTGTCTTTATGCTTTACAGAATAGTTGGAATGAAAATATATTCTTGGGATTTTAGATTATGGTCCTCATTTATTCATTTTTCACATAAGAATAATTTTTTTACCCACGAGACATCATAATCTGCTAGTATCTACAACTCCGATTCTCCCATCATTAGCCAACAAATGACAAAAGTTTATTTGTCCTTGGTGATGCATTTCTTAGAAGAATAGATTTTCATTCTTACCTTATATTAGAAAACATACACCCACCTATGCTTCTATTTTATGGTGACAAAAGCTTATCAAAAACATAGTTTGACATTACATTCTTGTTTCCTTTTGATTCTTATAGAATCTTGGTAAATTTTCACCCATCATAGGTGTTGATAGGTAGTCATATCCTTAGAGATATAGTGTAATTCCAATGATCCCATAGAGGATGTGCGTGGAGGGAAGCTTTTCTCAGAGTGCATTCGACTAGATATAAGCCTTGATCGATACAGAGCTCTGATTGAATCTAAGTACTATGGAGACTCTCTTGAAAAGGTAGATTCACTTAGTCATCATCCTAAATCCATGTGTGGAAATTGAATGTGGCACTATTAGGTTATGTGGAACAATACATTTCCTCATAGTGGTGGATGATAAATAGTGGTAGTGACTTTTTGGAGAAATAGGCTGCACTCAATGAAATGAAGCCCTAGGCTCCATGCTGATATCCACACATAAGAGCACAGTCAAGTTTCTAGTTAAGATTTTAATTTATAAGATTATTTTTACATTTCTTGGGTTTTTTATTTTGTTATAAATCTTTTTCATGCTTATCTTTGTCTCCTATTTCAATGTGGATCATCATAGATCTTGGCAGTGCACAGTTTCTACACTAGGGAGGGTTTAAGATTCTCTGGGGTCCCAACAAAGTTACTTAAAATCAACAAGTAATTATGGATGAATGTGAGAACAACCTCGAAACTTTATTTGGCATCCATGTCAGCTCCTCTTCAATCACCCTGATGTATTTAGAAATCGCAGTGGCAGCTGGCCAGGTGAGGGACCATTGCCCTTGAAACACCTCTCTTGATGGTCTCATCTGTTGGTTTGGTGAGGATTCAAAGTACTTCCTTGACTTTTGGGGTGGTGCTTACAATGTTTCCTGCTGCATTCACTTTACGGCATGTTCCAGGCTTGGACATTTTCATCCATTTCATGAATTTTTTTCCCTCCATGTTACCTTGTAATGGTAATGTTTTCAATTCATTCCCTCCTATTAAATGAAATGTTTTCTTTGTTCCTAGTTAGGTAGGAAATTATTTATACCATTAGACTAGTTTTATCCATTATTAAATATGGTTCTAAATGATTGTGAATTACACATTTGATTCTCTATTGGACTGACTATACCATAACATGAATTTATGGTGAAAAAAAAGAGATGGGTCTGGCTGCACACAGGGGTCCTACTACGTGTTGGGTATGGGGGTCGAGGGGTTGGGTCTGGGGGGGGGGGGGGGGCTAGATAGGATTCTGGGGGGGGGGGTCTGGGTGGCTACATAGGGGGTTGGGTTTGGATGCACACAAGGGGGAGGGAGGGGGATGGGTCTAGCCGCACAAGGGGGGTCTAGCTGCACAGGGGGATGGGTATGGCCGCACATAGGGGGAGGGAGGGGGCTGGGTCTGGCTGCATAGGGGCTTGGTCTAGTTTCACATAGGGGTGAGGGAGGGGGATGGGTCTGGCTGCACAAGTGGCTCCAAAGGGGCTGGGTCTGGCTACACACAGGTGGGAGGGAGGGGGCTTTTGGCAGCACAGAGGGGGGTCCTACGGGTTGGGATCCTACGGGTTGGGTCTGGGGTGTAGGGAAGGGGTCAAGTCTGGGGTGTAGTATAGGGGTCAGGTCTGGGGGGAGGGAGGGGGTTGGGTCTTGGGGGCTGGCTTGGGCTGGGTCGGGCTAGCTTGTGTTGGGTCGAGTTGGCTCGGGTTGGCTTGGGTTGGGTCGGGTTCACCCAAGTAACCCGACCCAAACTGACCCGACCCGCATAGGGTTGGATTGGGTCGGGTCCATCAACCATGAGTCAGGTAACCTGACCCCAACGGGTTGTGTTGGGTCGGGTCAGCTTCCAGCGATGTGGAATCCCACCTTTTTATAACATATCTTTCATTACATTACACCAAACTGAGGATCTTTAAGGTTTAGTGTCTTGGAAACAAGGAACATAATACATGAAAACAACATAAAACAATCTTCTTAAACACTTGAAAGGCTTCTCCTTAAGTTCATCCTAGGTTCATTACTACATCTCATAACCTGGGGACATACATCAAACGAAAGGGTGAGCAGAAGGCCCAGTAAAGGAAACAAGAGAAACATTTTACATGTGAACTTGAGATACTTCAATAAGGTCATGAAAAGAACTTTAAGGCATGAGAATGAAATCATGAGGCATATCATAATAAAAATAACATTTTTCATAACTTTAAGATGTGGATACAACATTTTACAAAGAAAATCATTTCCGTTTCACCAAGGTCCATCCCCAAGGTGTCAATAAAAATTACCAAGGTTATTCACCAAGGTATCAGTCTAAATGGTTACCTTTAGAGATTATGTTTTAACCAATGCATTAGAGAGCTATCAGGAAACACCCTTAAATTTGTCTTTATCATCATGTGCCCCAAATATATCATCATCAATAATTTCATAAACAACCTATATAGCATAAAATAAATTAGTTTCATTTCATAATCATAACGTTTTAAAAAATGCTTTAAAGACATGATCTTTATGTCACTTTAAAACCCACAAAAAAGGAAGGTGGGTCTCATGTATGTAAATGCCAGAATTTAAAATAGGAAAAATTTTTATATATGTTAATACCCCTATATAAGAGAGAGGTTTTAGTATTCACTTAAAAAATAAAAGAATGATAGAAAAAGATATAGACATTTTGAGATGGAAATTCTGCAGCATAACGGCTATGTTATGAGGTTTTAGAAAACATTGAAAAGAGAGGGGAAATGGGTCACCCACTAATAAATGATCCATAAAACAGTAGGGTACCATAATATAAAGGATTTAGGAACATGGTAATGAAATTTGAAGGACATACCATTTGAGATGAAAAACATGGAAGGAAGACAAATATTAGATTTCTCTTATGAAAATTCGGCAGCCTAACGACGTCACTTAAACATCAAAAAAAATGAATTGAAGAGATCAAATAGGATCTCTCATCATATAAACATAAATGTTCAGTATGATAGATATAGAGATCATACCCCAACATAATAAAAAGGAGCTTGAAAGACTTGACATGAAATAGAACTTTGAAAAATGAAAAGGTTGAAAGAATCCCTTAAAAATTCGGCAGCCTAACGGCACCACTTAAACATTCTTAAAATGAATTGATGAGAGCAAGAGGGGGTCTCTCATCATATTAACATGAAAAGGAAAGTAAGATGAATATATATGAACATCCTCTAACATAATAACATGGAGGATAAAAGAAATTACATAAAAGAGATTACTTGAACAGAAAGAGAGAGGTGAGATCCCTTACCTTAAAACGTAACTCTTAAAACTCAATGGTTAAGACCTTGAGGGATTGGGGGCACCTTGGGATGACTCTTTTGGAGGTAATGAGACTAGAGCTTCGTTGGTGGATATTTGGGAGTGAAAAATAAATGAGTAAAGGGTGGGTATTTATAGGGAAGGTGAGGTGATACTTTAATAATTTCAAGGGACATCTCACAAGTGGCTTTCTCAAAACCATGTGCTCTCCCATGGTATTTTCCATGGAGTTAGGCCACATGGGGCCCCCAATACAATAATTCATCACCTTTGGTTGGAAAAACCTTAAACTATCTCACAACATCATCATGACACATTTATGATGTCATTAAACACACCAAAACCCTAAAACTGCATTTTTACTATTCACTGAAAATTCATCTTTCTCAGAAAAATCCAAAAATTTCACCTTAACCAAATATCAATGTTCTGATTACAAATATGAACTCCATTTTATAAAAATAATTTTCTAAATATTCTAAATTCAATTTTTAAATAAAAACACTATTCACCGAGAATTCATTTTTTTCAGAAAAAACCCCAAAAATTACCATAACATAATATCGATGCTCTGAGTTAAAAAATAAAGTCCATTTTATAAACACAATTTTCTAATTATTTATAATTTAATTTTTAATTAAAAAACACTATTCACCCAAAATAAACTAATACTTGACTAATAATTTATGAAACCATTATTTACCCATTTTATTGAATCAAATTACTTAATCATGGTGTCTAAATTATATAAAAACTTTCTTTAAGTGAGATTACTAATCCATTTGGTCACATTACTAATCCTAAGCATAAAATCACTATTCATAATTTACTATTCATAAAAAATTAAGTTGATCTTATTAGACTCCAAATTCCTTACTGAACACTTTTGTAGAAGACCATTTTTTGAAAATCAATACACATCATTAATTATTTATGGTTTACATAAATATTTTAAAATATCGTTTTTTCAAAAATCTTCAATAAAATACATCATAAAATTATCTAGAAATTTGAAAATTCACAAACATCACTAAAGGAAGAAATCTCAATTTTTTCATCCCAAAGGATTACACAAAGAAGCTACGGTCTCATCACATAGCCCCTTATAACACCAGCATATGACTTAAGTGTTAGGTGTGATATGGTGAGAGAATCTGAGGGAGGCTCAGAAAACATTGCCCAAGTAGTAATCTCTACTAACTTGAAATTCTCCCGCAGGCGTTTCCATTCAAGCTTGACACGCTGGAGTTTGGCTTGGGCTTGGTCCAAAGCGAAGCCCAAAGATGCCACCTCCTTCCCATGCTCTGATAAGTGGGCTTCATAAGGTTCGAGTCTACGGGATGAATCCATCGACTCCTCTTTCTGCATTAACCATTAACATCTCTATTAAATCTTTAAGAGTAAGTTAATATACTATTCAAAATGTTTGGGTCGTTACATTCTTCCCCCCTTATGAAATTTCGTCCCTGAAATTTTATACTTGAGGCCTAGTCGAAAAGGTGAGGGTACTTTTGCTTTATTGTTTCCACAGGCTCCCAAGTCGCTTCTTCATACTTATGATTCCACCACAACACTTTCACAAGGTGGGTAGTCTTGTTTCATAGAACCTTGTCTCTACGGTCTAAGATCTCCACTGGCTGCTCCTCATAAGAGAGGTCATGTTCCAGTTGTACCACCTCTAGGTTCAGTATATGCGAAGGGTCGGGTATGTACTTCTTCAAGAGTGATACATGGAAGACATCGTGAAATTGAGCTAGGTTCGGTGGAAGTGATAGACGATATGCCACTACTCCTATGCGATCAACAATTTCATAGGGGCCAATGTACCTAGGGCGGAGCTTCCCTTTCTTCCCAAACCGGATGACTCTCTTCCATGGAGAAATTCGAAGCAAGACTTTGTCGCCAACACTAAACTCCAAGTCCCTTCGACGGTTGTCAGCATAGCTCTTCTACCGACTCTGAGCAGCCTTTATGTGTTATTGGATGGAATGAACCTGTTCTGTCATCTCTTTCACAAGATCAGGTCCAAGAAGCTTTCTCTCACCAGTTTCATCCCAACAAGTAATTGTTTTACATCGCTTTCCATACAGAGCTTCATAGGGTGCCATCTGAATACTCGAATGGAAGCTGTTGTTATAGGAGAACTCAACTAATGGGAGGTGTTGATCCCATCCACCTTTAAATTCTTTTGAGCATAAGCTCAGCATGTCTTTGAGTGTATGAATAGTCCTTTCAGATTGGCCATCAGTTTGAGGATGATAGGCCATACTAAAATTCAATTCAGTATTCAGAGCATGTTGAAGACTTCTCCATAATTTTGATGTGAATCTTGGATCACGATCAGACACGATGGATAGTGGTACCCCATGCAGCCTTACCACTTTCTTTACGTATATCTTGGAAAGTTGATCCAGAGAGAAATCTTCCCAAATAGAGATAAAATGGGCGGTCTTGGTGAGACGGTCCACAATAACCCATATCGCATTATTTCCTTTGGATTTTTTCGAGAGACCAGTTACAAAGTCCATAGTGATATTATCCCACTTCCATACTGGTATGGGTAGCGGTTGTAATACCCCTTTAGGAAGTTGTTGTTTTGACTTTACTTGTTGACACACCAGGAACCTTGTAGTGTAATCAGCAATATCCATTTTCATGTTATCCCACCAATAATGATCACGAAGGTCTCTATACATTTTAGTGCTTCCCGGATGTATAGAGAAAGTAGAGCTATGAGCTTCATCCATCAGTTCTTTCTTTATCTCTGGAATAGATGGAACACATAGTCTTGTACGAAATTTCAATACACCTTCATGATCAATATTGAAATCAGGGAACTTCCCATCCTTTACAGCCTCAAACTTCTCATGCAGCAAAGGATCTTCTTTTTGAGCCTTCCTGATCTTTTCTAGTAATGAAGGTTGAAAAATAATTTGGGATAAGGTTGATGATGTCCCTTCCCTTACAATTCCCATGTCCAGTTTTACTAGATCTTTAATCAAGGGATCTCCTAGGATCCTCATTGTTGCCAGAACAACAGGATCATTCCTGCTTAACGCATCTGCGAATTTTTTTGCTCTTCCAGGGTGATAATGAATTGAACAATCATAGTCTTTAATAAGTTCCAACCATCTCCTTTGTCTCATGTTCAATTCTTTCTACGTGAAAATATAATTTAAACTTTTGTGGTCGGTGTGTATATCACATTTCTCCCCATAAAGATAGTGCCACCATATCTTTAGAGCAAAAACAACTACCGCTAGATCTAGATCATGCGTAGGATAATTCTGCTCATGAATATTCAACTGTCGAGATGCATAAGAAATTACCTTGTCATTTTGCATGAGGATGCACCCAAGCCATTTCAGAGATGCATCGCTAAAAATAACGAATCCTTCTTCGATAGAGGGTAGTGTTAACACAGGTGCAGTAACCAATCTCTTCTTCAGCTCTTGGAAACTTTCCTCGCATTCCTTTGTCCAGATGAACTTTACCCCTTTTCGAGTCAACCTGGTTAGCAGATTAGAAAGCCGTGAAAAGTTTTTCACAAACCTCCTATAATATCCCGCTAAACCAAGGAAACTACGAATTTCAGTTACTATTGTGGGTTGAGGCCACTCCTCCACAACCATTGTCTTTGCAGGGTCAACCGAGATTCCTTCATTGGATATGATGTGCCCCAAGAAATCCACTTGTTGTAACCAAAACTCACACTTGCTGAACTTTCCAAAGAGCCTCTCCTTCCACAGAGTTTTCAAAATAACCCTCAGATGATCTTCATGCTCCTCACGACTTTTTGAATATATCAAAATATCATCAATAAAATCTACCACAAAGTTATTAAGGTAGTCCTTAAAGACTCTATTCATCAAATCCATGAAAATAGTAGGAGCATTAGTCATGCCGAAGGGCATAATAGTAAACTCATAATGCCCAAATCTTGATCAGAAGGCAGTCTTTGGAATATCATCCTTCTTCACCCTTAGTTGATGATAACCAGATCGAAGGTCAATCTTGGAAAAGAATTGAGCCCCACGAAGTTGGTCCAATAAATCATCAATTCTTGGAAGTGGGTATCTGTTCTTCACTGTGATCCCGTTAATTTCTCTATAATCAATGCATAGCCGCATTGATCTATCCTTATTCTTCACAAAGATAACTGGTTCTCCCCAAGGAGACACACTTGGTCGGATAAACCACTTCTCCAACAAGTCTTGGAGTTGTTTCTTTAACTCTTATATCTCCACATTTTCCATTCTATACGTGGTCTTTGATATCGTTTGAGTTCCAGGTACGAGTTCAATCGAGAACTCTACCTCTCTTTCTGGGGGAGGTCCAGGTAACTCCTCAGGAAATACATCCATGTATTCTTGAACAATCGGAACATCTTCTATTTGTATACTCCCTTTCCTTCTTCTTCATCACTGATTAACTCCATAAAGAAATCTATATGAGGTGCTTCTAGATAGGGATCAGTTCAGGATATCTCTCCTTGGAAGATAATTGTAGGTCGTTCATTCAATACTACTGAGATTTCCTTACTTCTGCATTTGATCTTAGCATTATACTTTGAGAGCCAGTCCATCCCTAGTATAACGTCGAATTCCAACATGGGAAGGACTACAAGATTTGCGATAAGATTGTGCTCACTGAAGTAAACACTAGAGTCTCTAAAAATTGTTGATTCATGGATAATCCCACTTGGAGCCTTGATAGACAATTATACCTCAAGCAGTTCAGGGATTGATTCTATATTCTTTGCAAACTTGGAGGAAATAAAGGAATGCGTAGAACTAGAATCAAACAAAGTACTTTCTAGTTTGGAGAGGACAACAAGAGTACCTATTACCACGTCGTTCGGAACTTCAACTTCAGTTGTTGTGATAGAAAAAGCACGACCTCGCTCCCTTGGCCTTTGCTGAGGTTGATGGTGATTCCCCTCCACTACCCTCAGAATTGGAAAGTGATTAGCAAAGTGCCCAAGCTATCCACACTTGAAGCATTGGACTTCAGGTAGGGCTGGAACCATCTTTCCTCTGTCTTTAGTGTTGGGAAGTTGAGGCTTTACCTCACTATGACAATTCTGATCAATATGGCCTTCTCTTCCAGACTTGTAGCACTTTCCACTTCAGATCAAGCAGTGCCCCTGATGCTTCTTCCCACATTTATTGCACGTGGTATGTTTCATTTACTTTCCACCTCTTCCCTGATCAAAAGTCTTCCCTAGACTGGGATCTAACGATCTCTTCTTGTCATTTGATTTATGAGACCACTGTGTCTCACCAAACTCTAGCTCGACTTTCATTGCACTCTGCATGATCTCCTCATAGCTATCATAGTCCCATTTGGATAGATTCTTCCGCAGATGAGGTCTCAGTCCACCAAAAAATATGTCAACCTTCCCACTTGGATCCATGACAAAGCTAGAGGTATATTGTGAAATTCGGGTGAAGTTCATCTCATAGCTTCCAACAGATTCGTTCTCCTTCTGCTTCAGCTCGAGAAACTCTTTCTCCATTATCGTTCTCATGGAACGAGGGAAATAGTTATTAAATAATATTCCCCAGAACTCTTCCCACTCCATACCTTCCATCTCTCCTCGTGGCTTCGTGTTTTTGATCAGTGACCACCACTGATCAGCTTCTCCCTCTAGGTGGTAAACAGCAAGGGTGACTTCTTCTTGTTCTGAACAATTAAGTATAGAAAAGATCTTTTTAATGGACCTTATCCATTTTTCCACAACCAATGGGTCAGTAGATCCACTGAATGTTGGTGGTCGTTGACGAATGAAGGACTCAACAGAATGTTGTTCCCTTCGTGGTGAGATCGGCCTCTCAGCTTGATTCAAGTTATTACTCATAACTTGAGTCAGTTGGTTCATCATTCGCATGAATGTTTCCATTCTGGCTTCCATAGGAGGGCCGTTAGCACATGGTGCATTGCGGTCACCATCTACATGGTTCCTCCTATTGCCCGCCATTTTCTAAAAGAATAAATCCTTAGTGAGAAACTTATTTCATTTATGAATCTTTTAACTAAGACTTCATGCTTAGACAATTACATTTCTCTATAATTCCTTCATAATAATTAATAAAAAGCTTGTGATTAACCAATCATATCTCCCAGGAGTGTCGTAACCAAGAGTCCATCAAGGCCCGTTATTGTGCACCAGTTCCCGTTCGAGTCTAGCTCAAAGCGGTGTTTTCAGGTTTTACCCCTATATACATCTGTGTCAGAGCCTCCTCTACCTGCTCGTATGCAGATAGGGATGTATTTTTTTGATAAACCACTTACTCAATACTTACCAAAATACCTGGAAGTTTTCCTATATTTAGACTTTTCTATAGGGTCCTTCATAATGTTTTTATATCCCAATTTCCACAAATAACTAAACCATCCTTTGATACCAACTATTGCATCCCGCCTTTTTATAACATAACATTCATTACATTACACAAAACTGAGGATCTTTAAGGTTTAGTGTCTTGGAAACAAGGAACATAATACATGAAAACAACATAAAACATTCTTCTTAAAAACTTGAAAGGATTCTCCTTAAGTTCATCCTAGGTTCATTACTAAATCTCATAACCTGGGGACATACATCAAAGTAAAGGTTGAGCAGAAGGTCTAGTAAGGGAAACAAGAGAAACATTTTACATGTGAACTTGAGATACTTCAATAAGGTCATGATAAGAACTTTAAGGCATGAGAAAGAAATCATGAGGCATATCATAATAAAAATAACATTTTCATAACTTTACGATGTGGTTACAACATTTTACAAAGACAATCATTTCCATTTCACCAAGGTCCATCCCCAAGGTGTCAATAAAAATTACCAACATTATTCACCAAGGTATCAGTCCAAATGGTCATCTCTAGAGATTAAGTCTTTATCCAATCCATTGGAGCGCTATCAGGGCACACCCTTAAATTTGTCTTTATTATCATGTGAGACACATATATCATCATAAATAAATTCATAAACAACCCATATAGCATAAAAGAAATGGGTTTCATTTCATAATCATAATGTTTTAAAAACTGCTTTAAAGACATGATCTTTGTGTCACTTTAAAACCCACAGAAAACGAAGGTTGCTATCATGTATGTAAATCGCAGAATTTAAAATAAAACAACTTGGTATATATTTGAATACCCATATAGAAGAGATAGATTTGATTATTCAATTAAAAAAAATAAAAGAACTTTATAAAAAGAGAGAGACATTTTGAGGCGGAAATTCTGCAGCATAACAGCTATGTTACGAGGTTTTAGAAAACATTGAAAAGAGAGGGGACATGGGTCACCCACTCATAAATGATCCATAAAACAGTAGGGGAACAGAATATAAAGGATTTAAGAACATGGTAATGAAATTTTAAGGATATACCATTTGAGATGAAAATCATGGAAGGAAGACAAAAATTAGATTTCTCTTATGAAAATCCGGCAGCCTAACAGCGTCACTTAAACATCAACAAAAATGAATTGACAAGATCAAATAGGGTCTCTCATAATATGAAAATAAAAGTTCAATATTATAGATATAGAGATCATACCCCAACATAATAAAAATTAACTTGAAAGACTTGACATGAAAGTAGAACTTTGAAAAATGAGAAGGGTGAAAGAATCCCTTAAAAATTTGGCAGGCTAACGGCGCCACTTAAACAATCTTAAAATGAATTGATGAGAGCATGAGGCAGTCTCTCACCATTTGAAAATGAAAAGGGAAGTATGATTAATATAGAATAACATCCTCCAACATAAGAACATGGATCATAAAAGAAATGATATAAAAGAGATTACTTGAAAAGAAAGAGAGAGGTCGAATCCCTTACCTTAAAACGTAACTCTTAAAACTCAAAGGTTTGGACCATGAGGGCTTGGGGGAACCTTGGGATGACTCCTTGGGAGGTAATGAGACCAGATCTTCGTTCGGGGATAGTTGGGATAGAAAACTAAAGGAGGAAAGGGTGGGTATTTATAGGGAAGGTGAGGTGATAGTTTAATAATTTCAAGGGTCACCTCACAAGTGGTTTTCACAAAACCATGGGCTCTCCCATGGTATTTTCCATGAAGTTAGGCCACATGGGGTCCCCAATACAATAATTAATCACCTTTGGTCGGAAAACCCTTAAAATATTTTATGAAATCATCATGAGACAGTTATGATGACATCAAACATACCGAAACCTTAAAACTGCATTTTTACTTTTCACTGAAAATCCATCTTTCTCAGAAAAATCCCAAAATTTCACTATAACAAAATATCGCTGCTCTGATTAAAAATATGAACTCAATTTTATAAAAATAATTTTCTAAATATTCATAATTTAATTTTTAAATAAAACACTATTCATCGAGAATTCATTTTTTTCAGAAAAAACCCCAAAAATTACCATAACATAATATCGACGCTCTGAGTTCAAAAATAAAGTCCATTTTATAAAAAAAATTTCAAATTATTTTTAATTTAATTTTTAATTAAAAAACACTATTCACCTGAAAAAAACTAATACTTGACTAATAATTTATGAAACTGTTATTTAACCATTTTATTGAATCACATTACTTAATCAAGGTGTCTAAATTATATAAAAACATTCTTTAAGTGAGATTACTAATACATTTGGTCACATTACTAATCCTAAGCGTAAAATCACTATTCATAATTTAGAATTCATCAAAAATTTTGTTGATCTTATTAGACTCTAAATTCCTTACTGAACAATTTTGCAGAAGACCATTTTTTGAGAATCATTACACATCATTAATTATTTAAGGTTTACATAAATATTTTGAAATATCCTTTTTTTCAAAATTTATCAATAAAATACATCATAAAATTATCCGGACATTTGAAATTTCACAAACATCACTAAAGAAAGAAATCTCAATTTATTCATCTCAAAGGATTACACAAAGAAGCTATGGTCTCGTCACACAGCCCCTTATAACACCAGCATATGACCTAAGTGTAAGGTGTGCTATGGTGAGAGAATTTGAGGGAGGCTCAGATAAAATTGCCCTAGTAGTAATCTCTACTAACTTGAACTTCTCCCGCAAGCATTTCTGTTCAAGATTGACACGCTGGAGTTCGGCTTGGGCTTGGTCCAAAGTGAAGCCCAAAGATGCCACCTCCTTCCCAAGATCTGATAAGTGGGATTCATAAGGTTAGAGTCTACTGGATGAAGCCATCGACTCCTCTTTCTGCATTAACCATTAACATCTCTTTTAAATCATTAAGAGTAAGTTAATATACTATTCAAAAGGTTTTGGTCATTACAAGCGAAGTATGATACCCGACCCGACCCGTTCTCCTCGGGTCGGGCCCTAGAACACCCTCGACCCGACCCGACCCGACCCATGTAGACCCCTAGGTAAATGTATCTAAAATGGAGAAAATTATATCTTATGTGTGTGTTTTTATTATCCTCATCCACTAATTTTGGAGACATCCTAGAGTATTTTTAGCCTTTTTCTTTTAAATTTGTAAACATTACCATTATTATCTTTTTCATCAGTAATTAAATTTCTCTTTTGTAATTAATATTAAGGCAAAAAATTAATAATGAAAATTTTAGATACTTTTAAAATAAAAATATTAAATTTTTAAATCACTTTATCAAATAAAATAGTTAGGGACTTGAAATATTAATTTTGAAATAAACTAAGATAACACATATGAGTTATTTTTAAGAAACAAGTGTTATTAAGATTAAAAATTCACGTATAAGATAATATTAATTTAGATAACAATTTCCATGGATCAAATTGGTTTATTATAAAAAATTAAAAGGCATGTGGATTTCAGAGAAAGTAAAAACCGAATTTACCATCAAAACAATTAATTAGAGGAAACAGTTGAAATAATTTTTATTAATGTAACATTTTAATGTTGTTATAAAAATGATAGAAATAGGAATTATAAGTTAAAATTATATTTTAAATTAAATAATTTTATTCCTTAAATAGATTTTTTATTACATAAAATTTTTCTTAATCTTTTGGGATATGCTTACATAATCATAAAAATTATAATTTTGGAAAAAACAACATTTTAAAAAAAAAATATTTTCTCAAAAAAAAAAAAAAGAAAGCACAATAATAAGTTTTTGGCTTACAAAACACAAAAATGATGTTATTTTTATCCAATTTAGATTATGTAGTTTATTATTTTTTAAAATTAAAATACAAAATATAAATAAAAAATTCTTTTAGTGAAAAAATGGAATTTTTTAAACATTAAGTGATCATAATGTTATTTCATATGAATTTTTAATTTAATAAAAGATAATATATTAGTTTATATATAATAATATTATAAAAATATTAAATTCAATCTTTTAGGATAAGATATACAATACTTAACCAAATGGTTCATTGAAAAAAACAAATATTAGTTTAATACTATATAAGATTTAACAAATATTATTAAAATTAATAATTTATATATGAAAATTTAGTTAAACTACCCCATTGATATTAAAATATTTCTTTGAATTTTATATAAAAATTATATAATATTTTATTAATAATATTTACATTTATACATAACATGGAAATATATATTTTTATATATAAATTTTATATTATATTATTTTATATTATTTTAAACTTACCTTGTAAAAATACTCGAATTCAGTATACCTATTGAATATATGACTAAAGATCATATCTGTAATGATCATGTTTTGAATGACAATATTTTTTACAAATATATTTTGTTCAAATATATATAATCTTACTTAACTTATTCCATCCACCCTTCCCATTTCTATACTTTTTATTTTAGCTATCATGACATGATTTCTCCTTTTATGGTATTATTTCTCATGGTTATTTTCACAATACTAATGGCGATTATTAAAGGCGATGTCGATCTAGGGGAGTTTCTAGTAATAAATAAAATATACTTTTCAATTTACTTTTGCCATTTTATTTGTGCAGTTTTCAAGGATAAAATCATTGACGATATGTAATAATACATTGTATGTTATTAATGCATTCATGTACCTTAATTATAATGTTCCATTACAGTCAAATAAAGTGTCAGTTGATTTTTTATATCACATATGTCCCAATATCTAATCAAGTATTAATTATTTTTAAATAATAAATAATTATTCTTTATAATTATTGGGAAAACATTAATGTATCCTAAAATATGAGGCAAAAAAATTCTCCCTTAAATAAATTGCACCCTCTCAATTTTAATTATTAAATACCAATGAAAATATCTAATGGAATATATATTATAGTTATGAATTAGTAATTAATTTATATAGAGACACCAACATTTCTAACTTTGGAAATAAATCTCTTTCCTTAGAATAGGCTTATTATAAATATTTAGTATTTCTCAAACTATTTGAGCCATGAGTCTAATGTTATTTAGTATCAAGACCCACAATATATTATTTATTTATATAGTGTGTTTATTATTGTCATTTCATTGATATAATATCATATATTAATATTAAAAGTATTTCCTTTATTCCTTAAAATTTTTTCTCGAAGTGGGGGGAACCAATCCATCACTAAAATCACATTAAATTTATGTCAAAGAAGGATAATAATAGGCACATTCTTATCAAGAAAATATTTATTAAATAATAAAATCATAGGGGCAATGATTTAATGATATTAGAAAACATCTTATAAATACGATAGTTCCTAGAATTAAATTCCAATAAGTCATTTACAAATCTGGATTAGAGGGTATGTGTACCTTAAATATCAAGATCCACTTTGGAAGTTGTGCTTCCATAGTTTTTCCATTGTACTCTATGTCTTGGAGTTTGGTGATGTTCACTGTGTTGGTT
The DNA here is from genome assembly GCA_963277665.1 of Viscum album. NCBI lineage: Eukaryota > Viridiplantae > Streptophyta > Magnoliopsida > Santalales > Viscaceae > Viscum > Viscum album. Next base: position 1,173,083,063 of record OY728155.1, read on the forward strand.
AGTCCTTATTTTAAGTAATTAGCTTGGATAATTCCAATGTTCCCCACACATAATACCTTGAATTATTAATGGTACCTAATTATGAACAATATTTATTTTAATTGGAATAAAAAACATATTCCTTTTTTTCTCAACACCTTGATGCTTCATGAACCCCTCTTCCATAAGTACTAAATATTCTAGCACCATTGAGGAAATTACATTATCACATATATTAGTGTTTTTAAAATATAGGAAATTATAATTTTTTCCTTCATCATCTTCATCATTGGATCATCACCATATTATAACATTATATTAATTTGTGTGTATGAGACTTAAAATATTATTACATTGTTAATTATATTTTTGGTAGATGGTTTTTCATAATATCACATTTTATTACTCTATGTCCCATTCTGATGGGTTTTTCATTGAGTTAATCTCCACATTATCCCTCATACCCATGGTTCCTTATATTTTTTCCATTATTAAAACCAAAAGTTATAGAATGACTAAAAACACATTTACAGGAAAATGGAATTGTCATAATAATAAATGGAGTTCATCCCTAAAAATGAATATTCTTTTACATCATCATGTTTTCATATAATTCCTTTAGTTCACCCAATAGTGACATTAATTTAACTTAGGTTACTTTATGTTTGGTTATATTACACTTATTGATCTAATACCTCAAAGAAAATATGAAATTAATCCTTGATAATGGGTTATAAGGAGAATACGATCAACCAAATCATATCCCATGGAGTTTCTGGAAAGTGGTGAGGTTTTAGACCTACTCATCATGCATTAGATTAATGATCAAGTAAATTATTAGTCATTCTTTTTTTGTGTTGATTACCCCAAGGTGTATCTATGCCACAACTAAAACCACTTTACATTATCCCAATAGGGATTTTTTATAGGAAAACCACTTAATCAAGATGTTACCAATATTTTAGAATAATATGCTATTCTTATACTCATATATTAGGTTTTTTATTAATGTTATATAACCTTAATACCAAAGGTAACTAAACAAATATCCAAAAAATAAATAATATAATCCTTAAAAATAAGCAAACTCTCTATTGATACCTTCTATTGAGACCAAAGATAAAAATAATTCAATAATACTTTGATTCCATATTTTAGGTAATAGATCCCACAAATAATCTCTCAACCCAAGGATTGAAAGGTTTAATGTCTTTTAGAATCATCTACATATGAAAAATATTTTATGATACTTGTCAACATTTCAATATATTCAAACCACACTATATCCACCTCTAGATGTCTACTAGGTTATATTTATATTTATAACATGGGGAAAGAAAATAAAAGATAACGGTGATCTCAAATTTTCATTAAAAGTAGACTTAACAAAATGTTTTCTAGGTTTATAACATAAGAATATGATAATACATGATCATGGGATAAATATCTTATTTAAAGAACATGAGACAATAAGAGTCTTCCATAACGCATAATATAAAAACATGTAAACTCAAAAGACAAATCATATACCATGGGATAAGAGTGTGGAAATATAAGAAAATAAACATTAACCAGGGAGAGTAATAATATGCATATGGAATATAAATGTAATACTACCTTGAATCATAACATAATAAATAAAATTTACTCAAACATAAGAATAAGAAAATTAAAACATTGTGAATAAACAAACTGTCCATGTTTTATGTTGCGAATAACCAAAAAGACCATGCTTTATGTCATTAAAAAGAAAATTCTCATACATGATGTTATGAACAAATGAAATTACAATGCTTCATATTTTGAATAATAAAATTCACACACATCATATTCTGAAAAAGTGTCCACACTTCTTATTATGATAAAATATTACAACCATTACTATTTGAAAAAAAATGTTCATACTTAACATCCTTGTCTCAATAGATATAAATCCTTAACTAATTCACTGTAGTTTGATATAGGACCTCAACCATCACCATACATATATATGAGTCCCATCTAAAATAAAATCATTCATGTTATCTGAAATAACCCATGGTAAAAATGGGTTTTATAAATTTTCAAAATGGTGTCTCATAAAAAAATGATCATTTTATTCCAAAAACCTCATATCTAAAAGGGATTACTTAATAATAGAAATTATGGGGTGAGTTATTAAATATTAATCAAATGGGGAAGAATCATTTGAAAATTTAAAGGACAAAACAAAAAGCATTTTTTTAAAAAAGTGTTTCCTAATAACATATTAAAAAATAATATTTTCAAGTAACATTCCAAAAACCATTTTATTGAAAATAAAGAGAAAACCTATTAAAACATTAATTCAAAAAAATTATAGTATTTAGGACTTTATACATTAAAAAAAATATGTCAAAAGTTTATGTATAATGGAAGAATATATGACCATGATAAGGATAATCCTTTTAAACCATTTAAAACGTATTTATTAAAACCAAATATCATTAAAAGGATAAAAACGACCTTATTTTAAAAAGAATAAATGGATAGTAAAAGTATAATTGGATGTAAAAACAATTAATTTTTATAATATAAGAAATTTTAAAATTATTGGGAAGTAAAAAATATTGATATGGAAGGAAAACCCATTAAAAGAGATGAAAATTATAGTTAACAAAATTACCATTTTATAAAATAATTGATTCATCAAGGAAGAAGACTTATATTTGAAACATTATTTCCCTAGAAAATAAGATTTAAATATAGAATTATTTCATTATAGGGTAGTATTTTTTAATCTTTAATGTTTATAATCGAAGTAGAGTTATTATGACTCCGGAAAATGATTTATATAATGAAAACACCATACAAATTGTGTGAAATTTTCATAAAAACCCTTGAAAGAGAGGGATTATAATTGAAATTAATATAATTATTAAAATATAATAAATGACATTTTATAAAAAATAGTTATTATATACACCCTAAAAATTTAATTAGGTGCATAATTCCAAATATGTATCAACGAGAGTGTTTTGAGATGGAAAAATATTAACGTTATTCCCCCCTTGTCGAATGCACTATATAATCCAGTAAAAAACATAACTATATTAATATAATATTTATGAAACATATTATTAGATATAACTATTTAAATGTTTTATTTATAATCATTATCTATATGTAAATTAGTTATTTTTCCCTATTTTGTCACATCTGGTGTTTATAGTTTTTATTTGCTGTACTTCTTTCTTCAGAGCAATATTTGTATCCCGCATTCTTCAAAAGTAAGTCATTAAATTTTCATTAAAGTTACTATAATTTTTAATTATAATGATTTATAAATTTTCAATTACCTTTCATGTGTACTTTAGTCTTTATCTTATAAGCTGAAATCAGAAACGACCATTTTCAATGATTTTTTACCTATAAATGGTGTTTTCGTAATTAACGAGCTAAATATTGATGTATATTTAGTAAAAAAAATTTATTATTTATTTAGTTATAAAATATTATACCACTAACTATATTATAATTACAATCGATAATATGATTTCATAGCATTATTCAAGTAAGTGGTGTAATAGACTAAACATGTATATGAAATGGTTATTGATGATTATGAGGTGATTTAGTTGATATATATTTAAAAATATATACTAATGATATAATTAAATTTTTAATAGTGTGATATATCATAATTATAAAGGATTTATAATACTAATCAATGGATATGTAAATATTAATTATAATTTAATATTTTTCTCTTAGTTTGCCTGTTTTAAACAATTGAAGTAATGATAGAAATTTATTAATAATATAATTAAAAAGTTCACTAATATTTCATTAATGAAACATAATGATATCATAAAAATTATTTAGAATCGTTAAATCCATTATTGGAAGTATCAATGATGCTTGGTGACAAAAAATCATTTTTTTTCTCATGGAGCCGGTAGTTCACACGTGCATAGGAACAATGATTTCATTTTTCATAACGGATTATATATATGAATATATAGTGAAAATACCATTAATATAATTAAAAAATATTCCATAGTACTAATATAATTATATTTATTTTTATAGAATAAACTTGCATTAATATAATTAAGAAGAAAATCTATAAATTCGATAATACTCACATTGGGGACTTTCATTTCCTTTAAATTATCCTTGGAAGAGAAAGAATTATGCTAAATATCATTGACCAAAATCTTTTGAAAATGGGACGGGGATCTAGGACTAGTAATTTTTAATTATTTAAATAAACAATTCAAAAGAGAGTTGAGTAATGTAGTGGTGGAGGTGTTACCCTTTTATAAGTGATGAGAAGGGTAATTTTGGAATTATTTAAATAAAAAATTCAAAGGAGAGTTGAGTAATACTTTTTTATTTTCTATTTCAACTTTTTAACTCTTACACTAATTTAATTTTAACATGGTAATTAATTTGTAACCTTAATAAATAATTCTAATGAAAAAAGTATTATTGGACCTTTTCCCTAATTTTATAATTCTGGTTTTATATTTTAAAATTATTTTACCACAAAACCTTCTTATGGGTTTTAAATTTAAATTTTTACATAAACATGCATTATGCTTAAAAATAGTTTTTTAATGAAAAGCATATTATTATGTTTAAACATTTATTTACATGATAAGATTATCATAGATACTGATTTTTATGAAATAACTTTTTTATTAGAATCCAAATAAAATTTATGTGGATTTAAAAAAAAATAAAAACTAAAATTTACCATGAAAATACATAATGAGAAGAAAAGAAAAAAAAATTATTGAAGAAAAATTTTATAATAGTTTGAAAAATGATGGAAATAGGATTTATAAGTAAAAATAATATTTCAAAATGCATAATTTTATGTCATGATTAAATATTTTCTTAATTAAATCGGTTCTAATGTTTCAGGGTATGCTTACATAATGATAAAAATTATAATTTTCACAAAATTGCATTTTTTTGACTAAAAATATCCTTTTTTAAATATATATATATATACAAGAAAATTTTGAAATCCAAAATCCAGGAAATAATTTTTTTTATATAATTAAGATTATAAAATTTATTAATTTATTTTTTAAACTAAAACAAACCACATAAATAAAAAATTAATTTTATTTAAAAATTTTGTTTTTAGAAATTAAATAATCTTTATATTATTTCAAATCAATTTATAATTTAAGATATTTTAATATGTTATTTCAAATATAATAATATTTAAAAATATTCAAATTTAATCTCTTAGGTTAAAATATACAATACTTAACAAAATAGTTCATTGTAAAAGAATAAATATTACTTTTATACATGATATGCTTTAACAAATAAAATTATAATTTGTTATATATATTCAAAATTTTAATTTTGATACTCCATTAATATTAGAATATTTATTATAATTTTAAATATATCATATCATACTTTAATAATATTATTAATATTTATATATAACACACACACACACACACACACATATATATATTATTTTAATATTAATATTTTTATTTCATTATGATCTATATTATTTAAAGTTTACTACTTAACAATACACAACTTCAGTATACCAAGTTGATATATGTCTAATGATCATATCTATAATGACCATATTTTCAATGACCATATTCCATTTATATATATATAACCTTACTAAAAATATTCCATTCACACTTATAATTTTCATACATTTCATTTTGGATCCCATAACATGAATTCTCCATTTATGGTATTTTTATCATTGTCAGTTTTTTATACTAATGGTGTTTCTAAAATGAAATGGTGGTCCAAGGGAGTTAATATATCCAAAGATACCATTATTGTTAATTTATTTTCCCCTTATATTTTTGGTAATTTTAATTGATGTAATCATTCATTATGTGTAATAATATATTGTATATAATACATGGTTTTATGTACCTTCATCGTAATATTCCATTATAATATAATTATTTTTCATTATATTTGTACATATCTTGTGTTTCCAAATATCTAATCAAGTATTAAATATCTTTTAGGAATAAATATAATTTATTTATACTTATAAGAAACAAAATAAATGCCTTGTAAAACAGGGGGAGTTGCATTGAGAAACCCCTATTGAGCCAAAAATTATATTTCTTACTTTTCTATTCCATTTGTTTTAGAAATCACAAAATATTTATTAAATACATAATTACTATATTTTTTATATCCAATGTGTTTTGTTATGTTTTTTTAGAAAATATAATATTTACTATACTTAGAATAAGTTATAAAGTATTCAAATATAATATTATTTATTCTCTATTACCACTATCGAAATTAGTTTGTGTCCGATAAAAATTGGAATCACCTTTATCATTAAAGATGGTAGAATTTGTGTCTTTTCTTGATCACTAATAAAATATTAAACATTGGGCTGATACTAGTTATAATAAATATTAGATTCAAACTTATAAAATTATCTTAATGATAAACATAAGAAAATCCAATAGAATAACATTGTTTATATTTAGAATATAGAAAAATTAAATCTTGTGTAAGGAATACTTTTTTATACTTTAATGGTGTAAAACTAACATAAAATATGACATTGTTTTATGAAATATTGATGAATACCAAGCATGAACATCTTATTCTTATTCTTTTTAATTTTTTTAAAGTATTGAAGTTCTTATGGAAACGTTTTCAGGTTTTATATTTAAGACTTTATTTTTAATTGTTTGTACATCTAATATGTGATTAAAATCGAAGGATTTTTTGGATAAGAAATTAGATATTTTGATCCATTGGATCGAGGGGTACAAGGTTTAGTTAGATAGATAATATGATTTTTATATCAAGATATTCCTTGGATATGAATATAGAGATACCAATCATCGTATTGTGATCCTTACATTCTAAGGAACTACATACTTTCTTGTTAGTATAGAAAAATAGACACCTTTATAAAAGGTTAATGACTACCTTACTCTTAATTTTAAAAATGTTTATTATTGTAATTCATGTATGTAATTATTACTTTTTTATAACTATAACTTGTTTCTTATAAGTTTCTATTTCCATTATTCATATAATTGTAAAGTTTATAATCTTATCAAACTTACTATAATCTATTTTTCTTATTATATCTACTATGAATTTGATTCATACTCTTATTAATCGAATCTATTGTGATATTGTTTCCATTTCTATGATTTAATCATATTGTATCTAATTAAGATTTGGTGACTTTCTTCCTTAGACTGAGGGTTGAGAATGATTATTTTCTTAAATAGGTATTTGTGTTTGTTTAGTTTAAATATATTAAATTAATAATTTTAAAAATACAATTCAATGCCTATTGTAAGTTATCCATATAATTATATTCTTAAAATCCTAAATTGTATAATATATATATATATTTATATATACTCACCCAAAAATTGGTATCAGATAAGGATTCCACTTCACAAATACTTGTTGAAGTTTTTACTTTCATTACTATTGCATGTTTTTAATGTTTTTGTTATAATTTTTTATAAAACTTTTTTCATAGTAACATGTTTTTTAGAAAAATATATTTCTTTTATCGTAAAGATGGATTGAAATAATATCAGATCCATAGATAATATGAATCCCAATATACCCCCAATTTTTTATGGTGATAACTATGGATACTAGAGGGGTATGATGAAATATTTTATTATCAACATAGGAGTTGAAATTTTTGTTATGATGAATGGAGACTATAGTATTCCGATAATGATGTAACTACTCTTACCCATAATGTGAAAAGAGAATATAAATTAAAATATAAATAATGTAATGATTTTTTATGTTCTAAGAAAATCGGAATCTATAGTAATATTTCTTCTTGCAAAGATACCAATAGTATATATAAAAAGCTTGTGATTACTCATTCTGGTACATCTAAAGTTGCTGAGACTCAGTGAGCTATGTTAAGATAAGACTACCAAGCATTTGATTTCTTACTATGTGAATCTGTTTCAAAAATTAATACAAGGTTTACGACTATTATAAAAAGTTTACAATCTATTGTTGAGAAAGGACTTGATGATGAGATACTTTTTTAGAAAATTATTGACACCATGCCTAATGAATGGGAGTCAAAGAGGAAAATAGTTGATAAAAATAGAAATTTAGTGAATCTTAACAAGGTTGATTTAATTGTTAGACTTATGCAATATGAAGGTAGACTCAAGAGAGATGATAAAAAAAAAATTGAGGTGTTACCTTTTCTATAATATCAACCTCACCTGCTGAAGTTCAATCTATTGAAAAGGTTGTTAAATATTCATGGAAGAAAAAAGTAGTTTTTCCATCAGATTCAAGTGTTTTTCCCATTCTAAAAATTATTTGGAAATTATTTCCATAATTATTAATAATATTATTAGCAATAAGGACTTTTAATATCATTACAAGAACGATTAAAAGGAAATAAGTGACAAGAAAGATAAAGTTATTTTTTTATGAATGCATGATAGTTGGATATATCAAAACAGATTTTCCAAAGTTAAAAAGAAAATATATAAAAGATAAAAATTCAAAAATGGAATTCCAAGATATATTAAAAATAAAATGGTAAGAAATTTCTGAAGGGTGATGATACTTGGAGTGTCTTTGGAGGTGATTCTAGTAAAAATTCATCTAATAATGAAATTTATGGACAAAATAATATAAATGTTTTTTCTATAATACCATAAGTAAATCAATGTTTCATAGAAAAGGCACAAAAACTAAAAACCTTACAAGAATGTCACTAAGTGCTAATTATCCCGATGATAAGGATTCTATATCTTTTAATTAAGAATTTTCTTCAACATAAGATAATTTTCTACCTACATATGATGAAGTTTTTTATTTTTATAAAATCTTATAAAATTATAGTCAAAAACGTAGAAAGAAATTTATATAATGATAATTAAATTATAAGTGTTTTAACTAAAGAAATATGATATCATTATAAATATATTAATAATTTTTTTTAAAAAGATAATATTTCTAAATAATTTCGAAAAGTAATTTCTACAAAAAATATTTTAAAAACTAAACTTAATTCTAAAAACAATACTTGTGAGGATAAATATTTAGTTATAAAACTAAAATATGAAATATAATGTTTAAGAAAACTTTTATATAACTTAAATTTTGGTAACGAATGTTTTGATAAAATTTATAATCAAATCTGTCCTCATTGTAATGGTTCTGGAATATATTATACTTATAAAAAACTAGTTTTTAGAAATAATTTTTTAATTCATAAAAAAATTCCCTTTTGAACAAAATTTCAAATAAATGGCCATTTGAAAAATAATTTTTCATTTAATAAATTTCTATCACTAGGATTTCACAAATCATATTTTTCAAAAAAATGTGTATTCCTAAATTTTTTTTTCTGACATTCCCTTACCCAAGAAGTTTTGGGTACCAAAAGTCTATGGTTTGTTTTCAAGAAAACAAATAATGTACTAGAAATAAGAATACCTAGTACATGGATAGTGGATGTTCCAAGAATGTGACTGGAAACAATATTCCTCTAAAAGACTATCAAGATGAATGGTGAAAATTTACTTTAAGAGATAATGCTCAGGGAGAGATTATCTGTATATGTAATATTTTTCTGTTTGGTAATGCATTAATTTAATTTTTTTTGTTAATGTGATTAAGTAAAAAAATTATAATCATAATTCAATTATAAGATTAAGGTTACCTTGTCATCATTAGATATGATAAGTTTTTAGTACATAGTTCCAAGGATGAATTTATTCATTGTGGTAATCGACATGAGTATGTTTACACTAATAACTTAGAAGAACTTAGGATCCTAGACTTACATTTCCATAGTGCAATGGAATATGAATATTGTTTGTGAAATTGAAGGTTAAAAAAATGTAACCTTAAAAACTTATCTAAGTTAACTAAGAAAAGACATTTTTAAGGATATACCAAAACTTAGGTTTGACTCTTCAAAAGTATGATACCCTTGTCAATATGGTAAGAAAAAAAATTCAAGTTTTAAATTTATTAGTGAAGTCTCAACTTATGATTCTTTAAAGTTACTACACTTGGACTTTATTGGTCCTACAAAAACTAGAAGTATTGGTGTAAAATACTTTGTATATGTATTGGTTAATGATTACACTAGATATACATTGGTATATTTTCTAACAAATAATTATGAATGTTTTTGTTATTTTAAAACTTTTTTAGAAAAAGTTAAAAATGAGAAAAATCATCCCTTAATAACTATTCATAGTGATCATGGTGGAGAATTTGTAAATTATGATTTTGAAAAATTTTTAGTAAGGAAGGAATAAAACAAAGCCTTTCATCTTCTAGAACTGCTCTGCAAAATGGTGTAGTTAAAACAAGACATAGAATTATTCAAGAATAACTAGAACCATGCCGAGTGAATAATCAATTGCTAAACATTTTTGGACTGAAACCATTAGTATTACATGGTATACTATAAAAAATGTTTTTATTAGACCATTTATTAACAAAACTATTTTATGAGTTGGGGACAAGTAGAAAACCAAAATATTATTACATCTTTGTTTTTGGATGAGAAGTATTAATCTTGAATATGATAGATAAATTACATAAATTTTCACCAAAATATGATGTAGAAATATTTCTAAGTTTTTAAACTACTTCTAATCCATATAGAGTTTTTAATAAAAAGTCTTATATATTAGAGTAAATAGTATATGTTAAATATAATGAAACATACACTTTTGTTTTCAAAGAACTCCAACCAATATCTTTGGGTGTTTATTCATAAAATAATTTTCAACCATTGTTAAAAACATCTTCTCATAATGATGTTAATCAAGAAATTTTTTTTGTAGTTATTCCTCAGGGATTTTTTTATAAATTCTATCTAATAACATACTTTTCAAAATCTAAGAAGTTAGTTGTTTCTAATGAATCATCCTAGTGATAATAAAATTGGTGATGTTAACTAACTAGTTAGGGCTATAAGTTACTTAATAAATTAAATTTAACTTCTAGCTTTCTTATCCTAATTTGAATCTAAAAATCTTGATGATGCTTTAGGAAATGAATATTGGTTTAAATAAATGAAAGATGATATCAATGAATTTGAATGGAACAAAGTATGGAATCCAGTTGAATGATAAAAATAAAATTCTATAATTAGAGTAAAATGGGTTTTTTAGAAAAATATGTAATGAAAATATCATTATTATTAGGAATAAATAAATACTTTTTAGAAAATGTTATAACCAACAAAAAGTAATGGACTATGATGAAACCTATTTACCGGTAGCAAGATTATAAGTTATTCATATTCTACTAGCCTTTCCATCATTCTATAACTTCAACCTGTTTAAAATTGATGTGGAGTGTGATTTTAATAATGAATATGTTAATGAGAAAGTTTATATTGAACAACTTCTAGTTTTGAAAACTCAGAATATCTTGAATACATTTATAAACATTCCAAATCTTTATACAAACTTAAAAATACCATAGAGCTTGTTATAATAGGTTAACAATATTTTTTTTACAAAACAACCTTGTTAAGGGATCTACAGATCAAACAATTTTTATAAAATAAATTAAAAAAAATATTATGACTGTTTAAATATTTTCTGATGATATTATATTCAACCCAACTCAAATATCTTTAAGAGATTACTTTGTGGATCTTTGGAAATCTGAGTTTGTGGTGAGTATGATGGGTGAGATAACATTTTTCCTTGGTTTTCATATATGAAAAAAATAGTAGGAACATATACATATCAAAATAAGTATATTAAGGTTCTTATTAAATAGTTTTGTTCAGACAATACTCAAAATATTAATACTCTTATAGGTACCTCAAATACTCTAGATATTGATGAAGTTGGGAAACTAGTTGACCAAAATACTTTTAGAGGTAAGATAAGAGGTTTACTATAGATAATTACTTGTCATCTAGATTTAATGTTTATTTATGATTATGTGTAATATGTAATGATAATCTAAAGGAATCCCATCTAAAATCTGTAAAATATTTTTTTTAGTTATCCTAAGTGAAATATGGATTTAAGACTTTTCTATTCTTCTACAAATGATTTTTAACTAAAAAGTTTTTTGCATGATGACTATGCTAGTTGTAAAATGGATAAGAAAAGTACATATAGAACATGTCATTTATTAGTAGAATCATTAGTTTCTGGGTATTGTAAAAAACAACACTCAGTAGAACTTTCATATTATTGAAACCAATTATGTAGCATCTAGAAGTTGTTGTGATCAAGTGTTGTGGATGAAATAGACACCCATTGACTATGGAATGAGTTTATAATTTTTTTTAATAATTTGTGATAACACAAGTTCTGTTGACTTAATAAGGAACACATCACATCACTCATGTGCTAAAACATAGATATGAGACATCATTTCCTTCAGGAACACACACTTAAATGAGATATCATTTTATAATTCATCATAATATAAGATCAACTTTGTGATATTTTTACAAAACCTCTTCCTTCTAATAGATTTGAATATATTAAATAGAATATTGTAATGATCAAGGTTATATTATCTTTCAAAACTACTTTTTAACCATCTCATTACATTATGTTACTCCTTTTTATAGGGGAAGTATATATGTTTAATTATTGTCAATTTTTTTTCTAAAAAAATTAATTTCCATAAAATCATTATCTCAGTGATTTTTTTTAGAATTATGTCCCTTTATAAAATTTTTAGAGTCAAAATACTCAAAATCATTTCTTAACTTAGAAAATGTAAAAAAAATTTTCTAGACTCAAGTATTGTTATTAAGTTTTCAGATTTGAAAAATATCATAATATGTTTTTTTATACTAAAACTATTATATTTTTTTTCTTAAAAAATTTGTAATTAATTTTCCCTAAAAAATATTATATTTTAAAAAAATTCAAAAACTTTTCTATTAAATTTTTTATAATCAAAAGTATCATATTTCCAAAAAACTAAAAATAACAAGTCATTTGTATCGATGGATATATTCACTCTGAAAGGAAGTTCTATTATCATTCTAGTTTTTACACTATCTCATTATGTAAGTTGATTTATTATTGTTTTTAATCATAGATTTAAAATTTTTTTTCTTAATTTTGTTTAAATTTTCTTTATCATATTAAAACCCAATATGATAAATATTTTAAAACCTCAAGTGATGAAAAATACTTCAAATCCATATTTATATGATTTGTAACTATCAAATTAGAAGATTTTGAATCTAAATCATTGTATATGTTTTTAAAAGATCAAACACCACTCAAGAACTAATATAAAGGGTGACCCCATGTCCCACATCGATTAGCTTGATATTTTTTCTTTTGATTTGATACTGAACATAAATCATTGAGTCCATAAAATCTCATACTTCCATTTCTATAGCCTCAATCTCAATAATATGGATTCTCATTAGGATTAAATTGATCGGGTTATTTTTAGATAAAGGTTAGTAGAATTATCCTTTTATGAACAATATGTTTCTTCTCTAAGAATGATTATTAAATTTCAAGGATGAGAATATATTTTTGTTGAGAATTTGAAGAATGACATTGATCTCTTCTACCCAGATACTTTTAGAAGGTTTTTATCTACTTTTATGAATGAAAAGAGATAAAATTTATCTTATAGGATGTATTTGAGCCTAGTTAGAATATCCTAATAAGGGGATGATTTGTTTCCTTCAGAAAAATTTCTAGATGATCTCAGTACCTTTATTATTAAGAAATAATAAGTTTTTTTTTATCATTAATTTTTTTTGAAGGTTACCCTTATAACACCAAAAAATAATGCATTTACATTATGGATGAAAGGATTTTCTATACCATATTAGAGATATTGAGATACATATAAATTTTTAACAATTTTATATTGGATATTTTAGTGAACATGATGAAGATAAATATTATCAGATTTATATTTCTTACAATAAAAAATCAAAATTGGATCCATCATGTCAAAGATCATCTTGTTTCTAGCTATTATAATCAAATTAATGGTTGTAAGAATGATGTTTTTCAAGATTTTGAATAAAAAAATATAAAGCGGGTGAATATTCTGTACATCAATGATGATATAATGAAGTGAATGATATTTAGTTTTGATACTAAATCAAAAATGTTTATTATGAAGCCTACTGGTGATGAATCACAACCAAAACCATTTAGAAAAGATAAAAAAGGTGATAATAAGAATAAAAATAAAGTCTGAGTCTCTCTATCCTAAAAAATTAATTATAAAAAAAAATACTTGATCAAGATTATGATAAGTGGATAATGAAGAAGGCTAGGAGGAAATCTGGAGATCTGCAAATCATACCTGACCCAATAGAGAAAAAACATTAAAAAAATATTCTACTGATATTCATTAAGATAAAGCATAGTAAAATAAATAGAAAATGAATTTATGAGAAGGTGAATTATGTGAAAATTTGTCCAAAGGAATAGAAAATTCCTTTGTTAATGTGGTTATAGTACAACCCACCACTCAAACCAATCAACCAAACATGGATACAATATTACCTTTCCATGAAATAGATGTAGTTATTGACAATATTCCTTTGGATGATGATAAAGGATAGAATAATGTTCTTGAAAAATATTTAATAATTATAGGTAGGGAAAATCCCCCAAAATATGTACCGGATAGAAAATAAGGCTTTAGAATAGAGGTACATATAAAGGTGGATTTTGATAAATCTATAGATAATAAATTTATAGGCATTATAAAATAGGTAAATATAGAGAAGAAGAAGACTTATTTTAATATGAACTAGTAGAATAATTTTTTTGAGAATAAAAGAATAAAGATGAAAATGAATAAAATAGTGAAGAGGACAAAGAAGATGTGGAGGAAGATAATGGAGAAGAAGATTAAGAAGTTAGTGAGAAAGAAATTCAATCTAATAAGTATTAATTAAAAACATCATAGTCCTTATCATCAAAATTTCCTTCCAAATGTGATGAGAAATAAAAAAATCAAAGCTTGTGAAAAGAAGAATCAACATAGAAAGAATCCCAATTATCATCTTATAAAGATGAGTAAAACTATAATACAACGAAAGAGAATGAAAAATCTAACCTCGATGTCAGAGAGAAAATAGAATTATATTAGAAAAAGGAAATTGGTGAAAACGTTTCTATGAAAGTTGATAAAGGGAAAGGAAAGGATGTTGAAATAGGTAGCAGTCATGCTAACACCTTGAAATTGAGAAAGAAGAACTAGACTCAATTAATATGATAACAGTTCAAGGAGTTAAATACATTATTCAATCATTAAAGAGACTCAAAGCCATAATTCCATTTTTACCAGGACATGAATATAAAGGAGAAATGATATATGTAATTATTGATAATAAATTTATATCATTAAATATGATAAAAGAAAGATTCATTCAGAATGAGGAATATTGTATGGTTTTATAATAATGTTATCAAGATCATAAAAAGGCATGAAATAAGGTTATAAAGTGGTCTCACCTGACCATTGCCGATATCAGGTTGTATGATGAAAATTTTGAAGAGGTGAAGAATTTTATGAATGAGTATATTAAATCCAATAATCAATTATAAAAATATATGGGAAATAGATAAAAAAATTTAGAATACTTCAAAGGTTCAACTATAATCAAATTGAGTAAATAAAAACTCGTAATGGGATGATTTGATACTTGTAGTTAGAGATAACCAGAAAAAAATCCTATAGGGAGGAAGTGATCACATTGAGGAACCAAAGCCAAGAGTTTTCTAAAAATTTTTGGACTCGAGAATGAAGAAGAAAAAAACTGGTGTAGTATAAAAAAAGAGTTCAATAAAATGAAAACAATTGTTAAGTATTTAATAAAGAAAGATTAACATTTTTATTTTTAACTTGTGTTATACTTTGTTTTTGAAAAACATATGTATCATTTTGTTATGAATGAATTATTCTTTTCATCCAAATATGTTTTTTTCAAAATTGTTTTCCAATTCTGATTGGTTGGAAGTTATTTCATATTTCTTAAGGATGAATATTTAGTTTATCATATTGTTTCATATTTTGTTTCCTCACTAACATTTTAGGAAACTCATGAATTTTCCCCATTAACTTTGAAAATAAAATAGAGGAAGAAATATTATTTTTGGAGAGAGATATTATATTTAAAGAGAAATATTATTATTGGAGGGAAATTATTTACAAAGGGGGAGTTACCCCAAAAAAATATCTTTATAAGAAATTGGGAGAAAACATTTACAATGTTTAAGATTTTATAGAGGAGATTTATTAATTTAAGTGGGAGAATACAATACTTTGGGGAAGTTCTTCTTATAATGAGGAATTAATTGTATTCAACATCATTATATCCATCATATTATGAAGATTTATAAACTTAGGAAGAGTTATGGTTTTATTAGTCAACTCTGAATATGAATTACTTAAAAGAATATGGAATGTATGTTTTTCAAAGTTATTTTTCATTTATGTCTATTGGTTTTTGCATTGCAAAAGGGGGAGATTGTTAATTCAATAATCCTATTTCATAATTTTATATTCATTTTTTTTGAAATTATAAACTCTTTCTTAAATAAATAATTACTAACATTCTTATGTCAAAAGTGTTTGAGTATATTTTTTAGAAAAAACAATGTTTACCATACCTAAATAAAGTTATGAAGTATTCAGATATAAACTTGTACATTAACTATTACGCCTATAGGATTACAGATGTGTTCAATAAATATCGAAATCTTCTTTTTCATGAAATATGTTAGAATTTGTGTCTTGTATTTAGTACTGACAACATCCTAAAAATCTGATTGATTCTGGTTTAGATAAACATTAGATTCACACTTATAAATATTACCGTAATGACTAACATAAGAAAGACCATCCAACTAATTTTGTTTATATTTAGAATAAAAAAACTTAATTATAATGTAATTAATAATTTCTTACACTGTAATGGTGTAAATCCAATAAAATGTGAGACAATCTATTATGCTAGATTGTTATGAGTTTTCATGTTCCAGGTGTCCAAGTCCTTATGATAAACTCGAAAACAAATATGACCATTGGGAGATCAGGATGACTGTTGGGAATTATCCTATAAATACCCAATTATTCAATGATTTTTGAGTTGGATAAATCATTTTAAATTTCTCATTTGTGCAGGAGCTCTGAATATTAATAAGAATGAATGCCTTTTTTCTAGTTTTTTGTAATTATTTTATAGTTTTGGAGTTCTTAAGGAATCCTTGTCAGGTTGTCTTCATAAGAGTCATTTTCTAATTGTCTCTACATCCAATCTGTGATTTGGATCATGGGATTCTAGTGATAGGAAAGAAAAATTCCAATCCATTAGATTAAGGGATATTGGGCATAGTTAGAAAGACAATTCGATATTCTTATTGTTGGATTACATGGATAGGAGGATATAGATATTGATCATCATATTGAGGGAATTACTTACTAAGTAAAGACATAATTTCTTGTAAGTATAAAACATGGGTTACCTTTAGTCAAGGTTAGTGGAAACCATAATATTAAGGTCAAAAGCATTTATTATTTTAATAGTTACATGTCATTCTTACTTTATTATAGATATTTATTATTTATTACAAGTTTGTATATCTGCTGTGCAAATAATAGTAAAGTTGATCATCATATTCAACTTACTATATTCTATTTGTGTTGTCATATCTACTATGATTATGATTTATACTCGGATTTATGTTATCTATTGTGATACTTATCTCTTACTCTGATTTTATCGTATCCTATCTAATTACAATTTGGTGACTTTTTTCATCCGATTGGGGGATGAGTCCAATTATTTTATGAAATAGTTATTTGGGTTTTTTTAGTTTAATTATTTCAAAATATGAAATTTAAAACAATTATTCACCCCCTCTTGAATGTTATCCATCTATGTATATTCTTACGTTACTAATTAGTATAATGTATATATATATATACTAACCCAATGACCCAGCAGATTCCATATAAGGTATAAATTTTATAGTAATCAACTGTTTTTTGAATGGTATATGATACTGATTGTATGTTTTACAAGTGTTGTAAATATACAAGATTTCAATATGAAGGTAAGAGTGAGTGGAGATTATATATTGTATTTAAGTTATTGATAAAAGTGTTTGTAATTCATGACAATAAATAAAATGGAATATATCAAGCCCAAATAGATATATTTAATTTATTACATTATCATCTTATTTTTATTATGTGATAATAGTGGTTTTTTTAATAAAGAGTTGTTATGAAAAGTTCAAGGTAATGTTTTAATACAAATGGTTTATGATTCATCAAATTATATAACATAATTTCAAAGAATATGAGGATAAATTTATTCTATTTAGCATAAAAGTGTTTATCTAGATATTTTTTAAAGTATAAGGTATTTGATCCCACCTCCCATAAGTGGAACATTTTGAAGAATAAAAGATTATTTTAAAAATATCATTCTCTCTAAAAGAATTCAAGAATTATTACATAACTAAAAAGAGTGTGTATCTTAGAACAACATTCTGAAAAGAATATAATATATATGTGGATATTGAGAGTATATTTATACTTAAATAAATTAAATTAAAAAATGAAAATAATGTACCAGTATATAAACAAAGTGATCAAATAGAAGAGTCTAAGAGATGATATTCATAAAAACTCAGAAACTGTTAGAAGCAACCAAGTCTAATAATACCGAGTTGTGTCAGTAGGGTATTATTAAAATTTATTATAAGATATAACCAAAGATTTCATGAATTTAATTCTTCAAAACTTTCCATAAACACTAGTTTTTATATATAACAAATAGAGTAATGATTTTATTTTAACAATATAGAAAAACAAACACATAAACATACTGATTTCCTTTTTCAAACCCAAATATATATTTAAGGAAAACAATTAACTTATTTTTATAGAAAATCCATTTATAAATTTCCATTCCAAAAAAAAACATTCCAAATCACTTTAGAAAGATCTTAAGATGGAACTAAAACCAACCAAATAATGTATAAATAATATAAGTTAATGTTAATAATTAATAAAAAAATTAAGAAACCAAGTTAGTCAGGAATAAAGGGAAGAAAAAAATATATCTAAGAATTGATAAATAACAATAACATGAGAATAAATTTTTATTACACTATTAGAAGAGGTAAAAATAATGTACCAGAAATTTTTATGACAAGTGAATGAAAATAAAATAGCACCATAATAAAAGTGATGTAGTATGGAAGATAGAGAGTAAAGTATACATAATCATGTAGAAAATAATTTCAAATAAACAAACATGGGAGAAGGCCTAAGGTAGATATGGTCATGGAATACTAAGATCTTCATACATTCTTATTTTTAAAATAATCATAATAAATTATTGAGGTGACATTATCAATACCCAACTAGTATATCCAATCTTATCTATCTACATGTAGTATTTTAAGGAGAGCATCATCAATGAATAGCATTATGGTGACACTCCAACTAGTAGAACGTTTAATATTGAATTAAATACTTATGTTTTAGTCATATATAATTTATAATAGTATTATTTAGTGGAATAATTCAATTCAAGGGAGAGAAGATCAACCTATATTAGTACTTATCCAAGTTTTCCCTATCTAGGAAATCAAGGTTCTCATGAAGTTACTTACTCTAGATGGGCTCACATTTATATCACACTAATCACATATCTATAATATAAAGCATAAAAAAATATCTCAATTGAAACTCCCCATACCATCCCAGCACACCTATCTAAATAAGTGTAACATCACATATGAATAATCATCAATCAATACTAGATTTCCTCTCTCAACCTAGACATGAACCTCAATCCTATAAAATAATGGTGCTCAGACAAATGGAGTAACTTATTTTTTTTGAAAAAAACCATTATAAAAGGTGTCAAATGGGCCTTTGGTTTAAAACTAATATTCATTAAAATTTAAATAAAATTTTAAAACCAATTTAAAACCAATTGTTATATGAAATTATCATTTCGAATATATGGAAACCCCAACCTTAATCCAACACATCCAATACATGGTAAATATTTTAACAATCAATCTTTAAAAAAATGGTGAATAACATGATAATATATAATTAATAATCAACATGGGAACATATAAAAAACTCATAAAAATAAATTACAAGTAAAATTATAACTAATAAATTCCTTAAACCGACAAAACAACACATGAAAAATCACCCAAAACTATTTTCGATGTTTAAAACACAATTTTATTTAACAAATACCTTAGAAACTACCTCATAGAAATTATAGAAAATACCTAGTATGAAAAAATTATAGTTACTAAAACATAAGATTATAAAATTCATAAAAACCCCCATTTTTACATAAATTGTTGAAATTATAACGATTATAAACAATTTTACTAATTCACTAAGGATACAATAATATTACATTTTGTAGAAAATTAATTTAAAAAATTCAAGAATCACACGGTATGCTCATGAAAGTAAATCACATGTAAAAACCTACCCTAGTTGAGTGTAGATGAAATGATACAATTGAATATAGTGTGGAGAAGATCAACCAAATCGTTGAGTCATAGAATATATTTATTCTTAGTATTGAAAATCACATAACACTAAAATTTTTAACTCATTATATCTTGAAGGATTTTGTTTAGGTGTATTTTCTTATAAACAAAATCTAGTAAAATTAATTCCAAAAGATTATAATGTAAAACTATAGAGTATTGAGTTTTTGATTTAAACAATTTCACTGAATTTATGATCACTATAGTGGGGTAGAATAGATTTATCCAAATATTTGAAGCATTTTTGAGTTCATTAGATTAAAATTAAGATACTTATTATATAATATAAAGTGATCCCAAAGAACATGAAATCCTACCATTGGAGAATTTATTATAAATAATTGAATATCATCATGTAATAGAATAATATAAAGAAGAACATGATATATTTTATAGCTTTTAATTTCGTGAAGTCTATAAAAGTTTTCTATTGTGAGTGAACTTCAAATTGTATTTTATTATTAATTGTTTCTTTAAAGATTTCAATTAGTAATATTTCATTATAAAACTATTAGTATATAATATTGTAATTATTTAGTTTCTAATCTATAAATACCATGAGTTTTTAATAAAAAAACATAAGTTATGGCACGTAGAAGAAGAGTTGATTTTGATCAAGTTAATTAAGGGCTTTTTTTAGGATGGTAGAGTTGATATTCTCGTTTGTAGAAGCATTCTAATACCTACCAATTAGTTAAGTTGATGTAATCTAGGGTATTGTGTTATTGAATGGTCAGGAATGTCATTGAAGTTGGTCAAAGATTAAAATTTATAATCCTACTAACTATTGTATATGTGGAAAGCATGGTCAAACCCATAGGGAAGGTTATTATGACCACTATTCTTCTAAAATTTTTCAAAAAGACTCCATTTTTGTCAAAAGTGTGGTAGATCTTCTATATATATATATTTTACTTTTTATAATTTTTTATTTTTTTTATAAGGCAAAAATTAAACACAAAAATATTTTTGCGTTCTCATTCAAAACTATAATGAAATAAGAAATAAGCTAAAACGATAAGTAACAGAGATATTAAATGCTGATAAGTGAACTATCAAGAGAAATACTCCGGGGGAAAATCTTCATTCTACTGGTTTTGAAAACATTATTTCTCACGATAGTGACTACAACAAGTACCACTGAAAAGAAGTGGTTTATTTCCCTCACCAGAAGATAAATAACTCAAGATGACAAATCATGGAGTTTACCAATCCAAGATTAATCAACTGCGAGAATATTGATTTGAAAAATATGACAAAATGAAATCGTCGTAAGTTCTGTAGTTTTTATTTTAATTTAAATGTTTATGAAAATTAATCCACAATAAAACTCACCGAATGATTGTGGAGTTCCAGGATTAATTTCTAATGGTATGATGAAATAGAATGCATTCAAAGCTAATCTCGCCAATCAATTCCAATCACATTTAAAATGATAGTGAGAAGGAAGAAGAAAGATAACCAGCAGACTCAATGGTAACCCTGAACAGGAAGAATTAGCCTAACATCATCTCTATTACGTAATCATTCAATTACAAAAATGAAATTTTAATGCAAATAGAGGAAGACATCTCCCTCTTCAAGCCTGGATCTCTACTGCTCCTAGTCCTTGAATCTCTAGGGAGTGTTTCTACAAGAAGCACTCCAAGAATTTCCATAAGTGGTCCCTCTATTCTAGATGGAAGTGAATGATCAGATGAATCAAATAAATCTCACCCCTTCTTTTCTTCTCATTGATCTATTTTAAACTTACTGTCACCTACTGCATGTCTCCCATACTTTCCACCGACTTCAAATGTCCTTCACTAATGCACTACATAAGTGAATTTCTTAATGACTGGCACATCGTGCAAGATTTTCCCTTCTAACTAACGACTCACCTGTTAGTTAAGTGAACCTAGATGCTTTTTAGGCTTTGGGGTAAACCTGCACATGTTTCCAACTTCACTGTGAACCTGCACAACTAAAACAAAATAAAACAGTTAAAACATGAAGAAATTTAAATAATAATTAATTTTTTTAAATTCTAATCTTATAACAATATTTAAAAGGTTAACTAAAGTTAATTAATAAAAATATTAATTGATAATTATTATTAAATATTATTATTATTATTACTTATTCATTATTGAATTTTTAATAAAATTATTATTTTTTAATTTATTATTATTAATTAAGTTATTTAATTAGTGTAAGTATTAAATTAGTGATTTAGATTAATATAAATTACTTTATTAAGATAATTAATATATTTATTCTATTGAAATTAAATTAGAATTAAATTGGTAATATATTTATTTTATTAAATAATTAATTTTATTTGTATGTTATTATTGTTTATATTTTAATTTTATAAATTATTATTGGTCTGTCTTATATTTTTTTTATAACCTATCTTTTTTTAATATTATAATAGTTATATATTAAAATTATTATATATTATATTATATTTATTTGTTTAATTTATTAATTATTTGTTTTTCTTTTATCTTTATTTTTTTAATTAATTTATTATCTTCTCATCCCCTCAAATTCATCATACAGAGTTGGGGAGGTCTTTGGTTCATTCTCTAGGAAGTTAGGTTCGTGGCGTTGTCCAGGGTTTCATTCGGTTCGAATCAGCGGCTCCGGATTGAACAACAGTGGTGACTCAAGTGCAGCTTTTCTTAGCATATCCTCACAATATCCAGCTCGGCCTCAACTTCTTTGGCGACAGCACGAGACTGCACCCCCACACAACTCCTTTCTTGTAGGGCGTAGCTGCATATATTTTTGTAGTGTAAACTTCAACGATGGTCCACCCTTCTTGAAATGGAGGCGGTTCCATCTGGTGTGAACATGAATTTCGGTAGTGTCTCTCACAAGGGCTTCAGCGGTGCAACAACAGTAATCAACAACCATGGTGACTAGCTCATAGTTCTTCCTCGGACAGTGAAGTCCTTCTCCACAGTGTGTGGTTTTTCTCTCTAGATCCGAAAGCTTTACTCCTCAAGCACTAGATCGGTTTTACACACAGTGGCGTCACACTGGCCTCAGCTCGGACTTCAGACCTCAGCGGTGGCAGTTCAGATTTTCAGACGGTGTGACCAGGGATTAGGCGTAATGAGCCGCAGCAAGCTCATCCAAGGATCTGCGGTGTGGCTGCAGTATAGGTTCTTCCCAATGGTTCACTTGACTCCTCTCCCCTTCTTCCAAATTGGTGGAACAACTTAGTGAATTCTCCTTGGGGCTTCAACCATGTTTATTTTAGATCTGTGCTTTTGAGTGATTCAGTTTTGGGTATGGCGGTGATGATGTCTTATGGTGGAAGAAGAATGAGGGGTAAATTTGCATTGAGTAGCGATTTAGATTTAAAATGAGATGGTTTAGTATTGTTCAGGTGTGTGTCAAAGAATGGAAATGGCGGTAGAGAAATGATAAAAATAGTCAAAGGAGTCTAGAACTATTGTGGAAGGAAGATGAAGAAATGGTGACTAAGGAATTGGTGTGGTAGAGATGATACATTGCCATGATAGGGAAACAACGTGAGAATTATGGTGGAAGAATCAGTGCTTTGGGTTGGGTAGAAGATGTTAAAGTGGTAGGAGATGAGGTGAAACCGTGAAAAAAGAAAATGGTGGTGCTTGTGGCACCATAATAGGGTTACAGTGGCAAAGGAAAGAAGAAACGATGAGACCGTGTGTAAGTGTTTCAAGAGGTTTTGGTTCCACTGTGAATAAAGTAACTGGTGGGACAATAGAAAGGTTTTGATGGTTGCACTATGAACGAGTCGGTGTGAGGATTTAGAAATTCCACCGATACATAACAAAACAAAAAAAATTAAAAATAGATTAAAACAAAAATTAAGACTAAAAAAAATAATTAATTTAAAGTAAGAACTAACTAAAATAATTGGAAACTAAGAACACAATAAACATAAATAAATTTATAAAACAAATAAAACATAAAATAATTAATAATAACATCAAATTATAAAAGGTAAATTAAAACTAAATAGACACTTAGATTAAAATACATTATGGTTAATATATATAGAATGTGAATTTATAATAAACAATTATAAATATCAATTTATTAATCAATAATTTATTGAATTAGAAGTATTAAATTAAATAACAATGATTGATATTAATTAATAGATTTATTAACTGTAAAAAATAAAATGTTAAAAGATTAAAAATTGAAGAAGTGAATTAATTATTTAAATTCAAAAATATTGGTTAATGGATTATATTATAAGAAATTTAAATTTTAATAAACTAGTTAAACTTCTAAACTAAATAATAATGTATAAAACTTATTAAACTAATGAAATTCATTAATTAATTACTTTAAACACAAAAATCACACCATTAATTATAAAAAATTGATTTGTTAACAAATTTATTTATAAAAAATGAAAAAGTGTGATTATTTAATAGAAGGTGTAAAAATAGTTAATTAAATCATCAACAATTAAATAAATTGATGTGAAAAAACTATGTAAAATAAGACCACATGAAATTCTACCACACTTAAACATTGTTTTTCCTCAAAAAATATCTTGCTTTATTATTCTTGAGAAACATAAAAATGTCTTTAATATATTTCTCAAAATGTAACATGTCCAAAACTTTAAAAGAAGAGGACAAGAAACTGTCAAAAGGTTTTTGAAATGTTAATTATTCCAATTTAGTCCTGCCGAGAACAAATACTCAAAGGATTATCAAGATAGCAAGGATTCATCATTTAATGAATGTTTCATGACTCATATGTAAGACAACTTAACGACTCATTTCAATCCAAGATCAAGTACTATGTCCAAGAGTGACAAGTGGTAAAATAATAGTGGAGTAAAAAAACATTACGAGAGGAACTTGGAATTTTGACTCATCATCCAGGTTACAAAAAATAATTTTTTTGTGAATCACCTTAATAAAACAACCTAAATGATTCACAGATAAACAATTGTCCCCTTCTTCATTCATCAGTCATCATTCCCCTTACCTTAATGAACTCATTTTTGACCCTAGACACTTTATTTAATTTTTCCCAAGTCATGTATCATGTTCTAGGCAATGTGAATATGCACTTATTCAAGGAGTACAAAGGGCTTATAATAAACAGAAATGCACCTAACATCCAGGGTCTCAGAGATTCATCTTGGTATCTCAGATTCCAAAACTACTCCAGATTCAAAAGATTTATATAAAATCCATTTAAATTGTCTCAATAATGTAATTATTTTAATAATTAAAAGAAAAATGAATCCCCTAAGATCAAAATAAAACTTCCAGTTCCAAGGGTTCTGATCATAACTCCACTAAAAGGTCACCCAAATAACTCTCAAAAGTAGTCCTACACTAAAATCACCCTTAAATCACCAAGTATACTCACTCAGAAATCATCCACCCACATTAATTTCAGAATCAAATAAGTTATTAACTTCCCATAAAGCAGAATCCAAAGATAATTCCCATTTGAGAAACAATGTAAAGCCTAATATTATAAAAGATTTATGAAACCATTTAGCCATTTTTTACAAAAAAATTGAAGTTGCGGTGGGAATTGACAAACATACAATTATACATAGTTCAACATAGTCAATAATTGACCCCCTCCCCCACACATAAAACCTATATTTTTTTCCCAAAGTTCACTTCTAATGTGAAGAAGAACAATGTAACAAATAGAGTTTAAAAAAGATTTTCAATAGAGTAGATTTATGACATGTTAGAAAGGGTATATTTGAAGTTCAACATAATGATGTTTTCCACAATTTATAAGTTTTTAGTAGGTTCATTTTCCAGTAAACTCATCAAAATATATTCCAGTGAATAATTTTCAATACATCTCAAAAGTAACATGTGAGGTGTAAGTGCATTGTGTACTGGGTGCAATCATTTTAACAGATTGAGTTCAATAATGTCCTCAATAGAGAAGAAAAATGGATGCTAAAACACACCAACCTAAATAAGATTTAATAAAAAAATTTCATCCTGTATTTACCCCCCACACTTAATTTTATTAAGTGAATTTTCTTATATTATTGAGGTCTAATTTCCAACTAAGAGGAACATGCAGAATTTAACATTCTAGCACATGCTGAATTATTTTCAGCAGGGTGAAATATATCAAAATGATTCATACTAGCACCCCTTAGCTAAGCAGTTTCAATGAAGAACAAAACGACCATAAAACATGTACCCCGGAAACTTAGTTTTAAGATGTTAACATATTTTAATAGAAATGAAATTGAATTTTCAGTAGTAAATTACTTGCAGAATTTTTATTTACACAGTGACATACAACAGACTTTCATTCCAATAAAAGCATAATTTTGAACATATGAATAATTTTCTAATACAACCAGAATTTCTAATAGCATCAACAAAAATTTACAAAGTAACATTTACTAACTCACAAATATTATTAATTGTGACTTAGCAGGGATTTTTTTACTGAAATGAATAGGATCATAAAAATGAATAGAAGAATTAAGACACTCCCCTGAATAGGTTTTTCATTAATCCTACAACATGGGAATTTCACTCCCTTATTGACACTAAGAGAAGTATAAAAAAACAGAGCATATAAACTAAGAAAAAAAATCTAGCAGATTAAAATATTAAGAATACAGATCAACAAAACTTTATTCAAAGTACAACAAGAACATATACAAAAGTAAGCACAAAAGAATGAACATGGGTTGAATCCCATGAAGAACCTAATTTAAAGTCTTCAGTTATATTTTATTTAAGTACCTTTTTCTGTGTTTTATTGAAAACATAAAATACCATGGGTTACCTCTCATGCATCACTATGTTTTAAAGTCTTCAGCCAGAATTTATTCATGATCTGTTTTCAAGCATAGTGAAGGAAGCCAAGCCCTTTGATTGTCACTCAAAATAAAGTTTCACTCTCTACCCATTGACCAACATGGGTTTGTTCTCTTCACCAATAATTTCAATAGCTACATTTTTTAGTGCTCTAATAATAGAAAATGGTCTAGACCACTTAGACTTCAATTTTCTTGGGAAGAGTTTGAGTCTATAATTAAAGAGGAGGACCATCTGTCTAGTTTTAAATTCCTTGTTTTGTATGATAGAATCTTGAAAGATTTTATCCCTCACCTTGTAAATTCTTGAATTATCATAAATCTTTCTCTTTATCTCATCTATATCACTCAACTCAAGTAATCTCCTCTCACCAGCACTCTTAATGTCAAAGTTCAGATTATTAACTACTCAATAAAACTTGTGTTGCAACTCCACAGGTAAAAGACAACATTTCCGTAATAAAAGCTTGTAAAAAGACAAACCTATTGGGGTCTTGAAAGAAGTTCTATATACCCATAAAGTTTCATCAAGTTTAAGATACTAGTCTTTTCCTAGAGGTTTACATAGTTTTCCCTAGTATTTGTTTCAGTTCTCTATTTGAAATCCCAACTTGTCCACTAGACTGTGGATGATAAGGAGTATTGGTTTTTAACACAACAATATTTTTCCATAAAATATTTAATCTTATAGTTCTTAAATTGTGTTCCATTATTAGTGATAAAAGATCTAGGAACACCAAATCATGAAAATATATTCTTCTTATAAAATTTAATTACACAATTGGATTGATTTTTGGGCAGTGCCACTGCCTCAACCCATTTTGACACATAATCTACAGAAACATGAATATACTCCATCCCATGAGATGATGAAAATGGACCCATGAAATCTAAACCCCAAACATCAAAATTTTTCAATTTCCATAATTTATTTTTGGGGTAATTAATTCTTCCTACCAAAATTTCCAAACCTATGACATCTATCACAACCAACTAGAAAGATCCTAGAATTTTTAAAAAGAGTAGGCCAATAGAAACCCAATTGTAAGACTTTATGAGCAGTACTTTCACCATCATGGTGACCTCCCCAAGGTGTAGAGTGACAAATATCTAAAATAGGAAACATCTATTACTCAGCCACAAATATCCTAAGGTAAGAGTCAAAACATATCCTAAACAAAAGAGGATCACCCCAAAGGTATTATTTAAGATCATAAATGAATTTATTCCTTTGATTATTGGACATATTTCTGAAAAATACACCTACTGCAAGGATGTTCGGAAAAATTTTCATACCAACCATATTGCCTAATTGGCACAGAAAAAAGCTTCTCACCAAAAATGAAGAATTGATCTCCCTTGGATCTTCAGAATGGGTCTGAGGAATCCTAGATAGGCAGTCAGCAACTAAATTTTCATCTCTCCTCTTATCCCTAATCGCTAAATCAAACTCTTGTAGCCACAGAATCCATCTAATCGGATAGGGTTTAGTTTAATTCTTATACAACATGTACTTTATGGAAGAATGATCTGTGAAAATGTTGTCTTTTGAACCTAATTTTTTTCTTCTAAACTTCACAAGTGAAAAATACAACTAGAAATTCTTTTTCTATGGTGGTGTAATTATTTACGGCATCATCTATTAGTCTACTAGAATAATACACCACATATAATTTCCTATCTCTCTTATGTCCATGGACAACACCTGCAACCATGTTACTAGCACCACACATAAGATCAAAAGGTAACTTCCAATTTGGTAAAGTGATGATATGTGATGTAGTGATTTATTCATTTAACAAATTAAATGATTTCAAACAATTTTCATCAATGTTGAAAGGTATATCCTTAACAAGCAGAGAACATAGGGGATTAGTTATTTTGGAAAATTCTTTTTATGAATCTTTGTTAGAAACCGACATGCCCTAGAAAACTTCTAGTAAATTTAACATTTTCTTGAGTTAGGAGTTTTTCAATGACTTCAACTTTAGCAGTATCAACCTCCAGACCTCTCTTGGACACCTTATGACATAAAAAAAATTCCCTCTATGACTATGAATTGACACTTCTCCCAATTAAGAACAAGGTTAGTTTCAATGCATCTCTCTAGGAATAAATCAAGATTTCCCAGATAAGAATAAAAAGTACTACCTACAATGGAAAATTCATCCATGAAAAATTTAATGATTCTATCAATCATATATGAAATGATAGCCATCATAAACTTTTGTAAGGTGGATAGATATCCAAACAACCCAAAGGGAATTTTCCTATAAGGAAATGTCTGAAAGAGGCATTTTAAAGTGGTCTTTTCTTGATCCTCTAAAGTAATGGGAATCTAGTTATAACCAGAATACCCTTCCAGAAAACAAAAAAAATTCATTTCCAGCATATCTCTCAATCGTTTGATCAAGAAAGGGCATCCCAAAATGGTTCTTCCTAGTGACTGCTTTAAGCTTCCTATAATCAATATAGACTCTCCATTTTGTGACTTTCCTAACTTGTATTTCTTCATTCTTTTCATTTTTCACTACAGTGAAACCTAACTTCTTGGGGACAACCGAGATAGGGATGACCCAAACACTATCAAAAATGGGATATATTATTCTAGTGTCTAGAAACTTAATCACATCATCTATTACAACTTCTTTAATGTTGGGGTTCAACCTTCTCTGGCACTCTACCCTAGGCTTATGGTCAGGCTTCATTGGTATTTTTTGCATACAGAATAAGAGAATATTACCCTTGATATCCGTTATAGTACAACCTATAGAAGATTTAATCCTTTACAACACAATCAACAATATTTTTTCTTCATTTTCATTAAGGTCAGCAGAAATTATGATAGGAAAGGTGGAATTATCACCCAAAAATTAATATTTCAAATGTCTAGGGATTGGTTTCAATTAAAGAGTTAGTGGTTCTACCCTATAAGGAAGACACTTAGGCATAGGAGGTCTAAGATCTTCAACATATCTCTTTTAAGGAGTTTGAAATTATGAAATATTTTCAATCTCATGCTCATATTCAGAATTAACAGTGCTTCTGTCTAATGTAAGTAACATGTTGTCCAGACTTTCTAGATCATAATTTAACAAGATTTTCAAATAAAAATCATAAAGTGGCTTCAAAAGTTCTCCCTATATACCATAAAAGTGTTCATCGAGGTTGGTGTTAAAAGAAACACCCTAAAACTCACTCAAAAAGCTCATATGTTCAGAAACAATGGACTCTTCCACAACAGAATGTGAACAGTTGTCCTGTTCTGGAAAATTTTCCAGATTAGGTGTTTGAGAAGAATTTTCAATTTCTAAGGTAGATTCAACAATATTTTTAGATTTTAAATTGTTTTCTTTAGCAGAGGATTGATTTTTAGATTCTTCATAGTTTCCAATTGAGTTCTCAACTTCTATGGAATCTACCATTGAACATTTCTTTTAAGAAAAGATAGTCCTTTTCAATTTTTAAAAAAATTGAACTCTTCTTATTATTATCCAATTTTAAAAATAATATTACCCTTATAAACATCAATAACATCACCACCTGTGGCCAATAAGGGCCTACCTAAGATTACAGGAATGTCTTGATCACACTCCTTGTGTAAGACTAAAAAGTCATCAAGCAGAAATAGTTTCCCTACCGCAACTAGCAAGTCATCTACCCAACACATAGGATGAGTGAAAGATATATCATCTAACTATAGTATGACTGTGGTGGGTTGAAGGTCACCCAACCTCAAATTTAGAAACAAAGAGTATGGGAGAAGATTAATACTAGCACCTAAGTCACACAAAAAATTTATCTGATCAGAATTTCCAAAGGTACACGGGATAACAAAGCTACTTGGTTCTTTCAATTTAGGTGGATTTTTTTTAGTACATCACTACACTCTTTAGTGAGGCTATAGGTAGAAAATTCTTATAGGGTATTTTTTTATTAAATCGGTTTTCTTATGAGATTTAAAATAAAATGGGATTTGAATTAAGGATTGAATGAAAGGAAATTTTAATTGATGTTTGTTATATAGACCAAGGAACTGATGATGTTCATCCTTGGTGTTACTTTGTGGTTTCAACTTCTCAGGGAAAGGGATGGGTGGGGAAATTTTTTAAAGGAAATTAGGCATATACCTCACCTATTACTCAAATTTTTCTTTTACTTTATTCTTTTGATTTTTATATGAATTTCCATCTTGTGATTCTGATGAAAAATTCAGATTTCCATCATTTCCAAGACTTTTCGAGGAATTTACAACATGTGAAAAAAGAATATTTTTGGTTCTATACTCAAGAAGATTTTCATTGTGGGAATTTTCAAGGTCTTTTTCAGAATCTGTTTGAGTACTAAGCCCAGTTCTAGTTACAAATTCCATGGAATTTTCTCCTGGTTAAAGCTTAGTTGTGCTTGGAAGTCTACCTTTTTTCCTATATGAAAAATGTCTAGCAGGTTGGCCAATTTGTGTAACCATGTTCTTCATTCTCACATCATTTTTCATTTTATCTGACTCATATTGATTTTGATGTTTGGTTATCTGAGTCATGTATCATTCCAATTGAGTGTTAATTTTGTTCAAGATTAGATCAAGCTTAGAATAAACTTGATTATCATTATTTCCTTGTGCATTTGAAGACTCACACCTTTGTTGATTATGAAAGTTTGGTCTTGTTTGTTTAGAGTAATTAGGGGTAGTGGATTGATTAATTAATCCTTGATCTTTCCAGGACAAGTTTGGATGGTTCATATAGCCTTGATTATAGTTTTTTGAGAAAGGATCTCCTTTAGAAGGAATTCTAGGACCTTAGTTGACAAATTTTAAATTTTATTATTGTTGGGATGACATATGAATGTTTGGAAAAAAGTTCTCTGTGCTCCCAAAAAATCCACATTGTTATCATTTTCCCATTAATGATTGATTGGTGTTTTTATAGCCAAGTTGGTTATCAATTTTCTTAGTGTTCTGGTTCATTGAATATAGAAATTGGTTGGTGATTTCAGCAAGTTGAATTTGAATTTGATTCATTGAACCATTTTTTGAATTAAAATTTTAATTGACTATATTTCTTCTTGAATTATTATTTTTATAATTCAGTGCAAGATTATAAAAAAAAATTCTATGTTATCCATCTCTCTTATCATTGTAATTTCCCCCAGCAGCTTGATCAAATAGATCCTATCTAGAATATGACAACCCTTCATAGAAGGTGTCCATAAGAAGGTTAGATGAGTGTTGATGATTGGGAAACGTCCAAAGAAGGTCTCTGAATCTATCCCAATATTCATTAAAATCTTCTCCATCATCTTGATAAAAAACTAGTGATTTTTTTTCATAGTTCACCCTTAAGTCTGTGGGGATACAATTTCATGATGAATGAGTTATACACTTCGTCCCAGTTTTCAAAAATGTTCTCATCTAGACTCAAAAAAATTTTCTATTATTCCCTTTAATGAAAAAGGGAATGGATATTATTCATAGCTCATTCTCTGTGAGTCCTAAAAGAAGTAGTTGTTTCACAGTGTTATATAAGTCTCTAATGATAGCAAGAGAGTCCTCATTATAGATTCCATTAAAATCAGGCAATAGTGAGATGTATTACTATTTAAACTCAAAGTTTTATGCGCTAAGTGATAAACTAATGAAAAAAGGATTACATGAATCTTGAGGGAGTTGGAACTGTCTCATCCTAGGCCTTTCAACTTCATCTAAGAGTTTTGGTTGATTTTGAAAGTTGTTAGGGGAATGAACCCTATAATCTATATTCTCCTTTCAATTTTGTTTTTCTTATTTCTAAGAGAATTTAAATGTTTATATATTTCTAAGTTCAGTGGCTCTAGACTAACAACATAGTGTCTTGTGCTCATAAAAAGTATATCAACAATTCAAGTAGCACAATAGTAGAACTGAAGAGGAGCTCAACAATATAGAAAAATGTAGAAATTCAGTATAAAAAAAAACATATTTTTAGGTTTTTTCTACTTTTATGAGGTTTTATATAATTTTTTAAAACATTTTTTAGAAAATGAATGGCTCATTCCTTCCTCAAAAATAACACCAAAAACTTGACCTATAATGTAGTTGAAGTTGGTCAAAGTTTAATATTTATAATCTTACTAACTACTATATATGTAGAAAGTAGGTTCGAACCCATAGGGAATGTGATTATGATCACAATTCTTCTAAAACCATTCAAAAAGACCCCACTATTGTCAACGGTGGTTTAGATCTTCTATATATTTTTTTACTTCTTATATTTTTTAAATTTTGTTTATTATAAGGCACAAATGAAACACCATAATATTTTTGAATTTTCTTTCTAAACTGTAATGAAACAAGAAACGAGCTAAAATAGTAAGTAACAAAGATATTAAATACTGATAAGTGAACAATCAAGAGAAATACATCTAGGGAAATATCTCTATTCTACTGGTTTTAAAAAATAATTCTCATGATTTTGACTACAACTAGTACCACTGAAAAAGAGTGGTTTATTTACCTCACCAGGAGATAAATCACTCAAGATGAGAAATCTTGTAGTTCGCTACTCCATGATTAATCAACTGTGAGAATTTCGATTTGAAAAAGTTGATAGAACAAACTCGTTGTAAGTTATATAGTTTTTATTTCAATTTAAAATTTTAAGAAAATTAATTCACAATCAAACTGACTGAATGATTGTGGAGTTCCGAGATTATGTGCTAACGGTACATTGCAATTGAATGTGTTAAGATATAATCTCGCCAATCAATTCTGATCTCATTTATAATGATAGTGAGAAGGAAGAATAAAGATAATAAGAAGACTTGATTTTAACCCAGAACTGGAAGAATTATCCTTACATCATCTCTATTATGTATGTATAAATAATTTGATTAAAAGAAATAAATTTTAATGAAGAAAGAGGAATATATCTCCCTCTTCAAGCCTGGATCGCTGCTACTCTTGGTCCTTGAATATCCAGGGAGGGGTTCTCCGAGAAGAACACTAAGAATTTCCACAAGTTGTCATCTACTCTGGACAGAATTTTATGATCAAATGAATTAAATGATTATCACCCCTTATTTTCTTCTTACTGCTCTATTTTCAACCTACTGTCACCTACTGCACGTCACCCATGCTTCCCAACGACTTGAAGTGTCCTTAACTAATTCACCACACATGTGTATTTTTTCATGACTGGCACGTATTGCAAGATTTTACCTTCTAACTAACTACCCATGAGTTAGTTAAGTGAACCCATATGCTTTTTAGGATTTGGTGTGAACAAACAAATGTTTCTGACTCCTCTATGAACCTGCATAGCTAAAACAAAATAAAACAGATAAAACACGAAGAAATTTAGATAATAGTTATTTTTTTAAAGTCTAATGTTATAATACTTATTAAAAAGTTATCTAAAGTTAATTAATAAAAATATTAATTGATAATTATTATTAAATAATAATAATATTATAATTAATTTATTATTAAGTCTTTAATAAAATTATTATGTTTTTAATTTATTATTATTAAATAATTTATTTAATTAGTGTTAGTATTAAATTCATAATTTAGGTTAATATAAATCACTTTATTAATTTAATTATTATATTTATTCTGTGGAAATTAAATTACAGTTAAAGTGTTAATATATTTATTTTAGTTAATAATTAATTTTAATTATAAATTATTTTTATTTATATTTTAGTTTTATAAATTCTTATTAGTTTGTCTTATATTTATTAATATTATAATAGTTATATATTAAAATTATTATATTATATATTATATTTATTTGTTTAATTTATTAATTATTTATTTTCGCTTTTATATTTATTTTTTAATTAATTAATTCACTTCCCCACCCCCAAATTTGGTGCACAGAGTGGGGGAGGTCTTTGCTTCCTTCTCCAGGAAGGCAGGTCTATGACTTTGGATGGGGTTTCATCTGGTTCAAATCAGAGGCTCCTGATTGAACATCATCGATGTCTCCAGTGTAGCTCTGCTTAGAATATCCATACAACATCCAGCATGGCCTCAACTTCTTTGGTGAAAAAGTGACACGGCACCCCAGCACAACTTGGTTCCTTCAGGGCGCGGCGGCGTACAATTTTGTAGTGTATACTTCAACGACGGTGCGACATTCTAGCAACAATTACGGTTCCATCTGTTGAGAACTTGACTTTCAGAAATGTCTCTCACAACAGCTTTTTTGGTGCAAAAATAGTAATCAATAACCACGGTGACTAGCTCGCAGTTCTTCCTCAAATAGTGAAGTCCTTATCCATGGTGCAAGGTTCTTCTCTCAAGATCCGAATGCTTCCCTCCTCAAGTACCAGCTCGGTTCTTCACACAGTGGCACGACACTGGCCTCGGCTCAGAATTCCTACCTCAGTGGCAACGGTTCAGAGTTTCAGATGACGCGACTTGGGATGGGGTGCAATGAGCAGTAAAAAGCTCATCCTCAGATCTGCAGTGTAGCTGTGGTATAAGTTCTTCCCAATGGTGCGCTTGACTCCTCTCCCCTTCGTTCTAATCGGTGGCACAGATTGGTGAATTATCCTTATGGCTTTAACCACCTTTTTAGATATTTTTTTGAGTGATTACACTACATGTATGGTGGTGATGATGGCTTGTGGTGGAAGGAGAATGAGGCATAAATTTTTATGGATTAGAGATTTGTATTTAAAATGTGATAGTTTGGCATTGTTCAGATGTGTGTTGAAGAATGGAAATAGTGGAAGGGAAATGAGCAAAATGGTCATAAGGGTCTAGAACCGGTGTCGAAGGAAGATGAAGAAATGGTGGCTAAGGTATTTTTGTGGTTGAGATGATATAATGCCATGATAGGAAAACGATGTGAGAGTTATGGTGGGAGAAGTGGTGATTTGGGTTGGGTAGAAGAATTTACGGTGACAATAGATGAGATGAAACCATAAAAGCAGTAAATGGTGGTGGTTGTGGCACTGTAATAGGGTTACCATGGCAAAGAAAAAAAGAAACAGTGAGACCATGTGTAAGTGTTTCAAGAGTTTATAGTGCCACCTTGAATAAAGGAACCAGTGGGACAACAGAAAGGGTTTGATGGTGTCATCGTGAATGAGGTGGTGTGAGGAGTTAGCTATGCCACTGATACACTACAAAATACAGAAAATTTAAAAATATATTAAAACTAAAATTAATACCAAACAAAATAATTAATTTAAAGAATGAATTGACTAAAATAATTGGAAACTAGAAACCTAATAAACATTAATAAAAGTTTAAAACAAATAAAAGTTAAAATAATTAATAAGAACATAAAATTATAAAACTTAAATTAAATCAAAATAGAAAATTATATTAAAATACATTAAGCTTATTATATAGAGAAAGTTAATTTAAAATAAAAAATTATAAATATAAATTAATTAATCAAAAATAAATTAAATTAGAAGTATTAAATTTAAGAAAAATGATTGAAATTAATTAATAAGGTTATTACATGTTAAATGTAAAAAAGATAAAATATTAAAAATTGATGTAGTGAATTAATTATTTAAATGCTCAAATCTAGGTTAATTGATTAAATAATAAGAAATTATAATTATAAAAAAGATGTTTTATTTCTAAACTAAATAATAATTTATAAAAATTATTAAATTAATAAATGTCATTAATTAGTTACATTAAAAAATAAAAATCAACAAATAAATTATAAAAAATTGATTAGTTAACAAATTTTGTTATAAAAAAATCACAAGTATTATTAGTTAATAAAAAGTGTAAAAATATTTAATTAAATCCTAAAAAATAAAGTAAAATAATATGGAAAAAGTATGTAAACTAATGCCACATCACAGACCATTTAGCAGGTTAAAGTTAATAATACCTTGAATGAGGCTTAAAATTACCCTTATTATTAGGGTTAAAAGATTGCATTATAATATCCTTTAAGGGGTATTTGATTTGTAAATTAGTAGTCCAAATTTTTTATTTATAATATGTGTATTGTATTAATTAGCTTTTTATTTCTATTTTGCATTTTAATTTGTTGGGATTTTTTTAAATACCAAAAATATGAATTTTTTTCACTTACTACTCTTGTATTTGGTGGATTTATTAGATATTCCAAATTTTTATATTTTTAATTATTAACATGAAAAAAATTAAAATTCACATTTTTACTGAATTTCACTCACCCCCTCCTGTAATTCACATGCCATGGTGATCTAGGAGAATATTTAGTACTAGATCATGATTTTATGATTGATACTAATATTATATCACTTATTTTATAATTGCACTAGTTTATTATATTTTGATTCTCAATTTTCTGACACCTGATATTGTGATGGAGATATGTTTTTTTAATTGAAGGGATATATGTTCAATGTGTTAGAAAATTTAATCTTAACATATCACCTATTTTAAATGGAAATTATTATGAATATTCGAGATATCTGATGAAAATATTCATTTTCAATACTAGTGTAGATATTTTTCTAATGTCGACTAGAAATAAAAAATTATAGATAAATAATTATTTTTGTCTTCAAGAGAGGAGTCTAAATTTTTGTTAAGGATTCATGTTCAAAGTATGTTATTATGTTCAATTAATCTAAATATATAAATTCATGTTTCTTATTATATAACTTCTTATATAATATGGAAAATTAATAGGTGACACATTTTGGAACTTCAAAGGTTCTAGAGACTAAAAGAGGCATGCATAGGAATGATTACTAAGAGATTGATTTTTTACTTTGTAAAAATATTTCTCAAATGAATTTGATATCAATGAAGATTTTCTATAACATGAAATATTTTCATGATAAAGAACTATTATATGATCAACTCATTGATAAGGTTATTTTCATTTAACTTAAGGAATTGGAATCCAAGAGTAAAGATATTAATGACATAAATCATATCACCATGTTATTTCTTGAGGATTTAATTGAAAATTTAATGATATATGTTTTTTTGAAGAGATATATAATTAAATAAAAGTAAAAAAATTAAATTAAATTTACATCAACCTAAACTTTAAATTATATAGCATGTAATGATAAACCAAGTACATATAAAGGCTTTAGTTTTGTTTAGTTATGTGAAGGTGAAACTGCCCAATTCTAAAAAATAATGAATCAATGCATAGGAAATAGGAATTTATTGATATATTACTAGAATAAAAAAACTAAAAAGAATAATAAGAAAGGATCAATTAAGAATATCTTCTATGAATGTATAAATCCTTATCATATTCAACTAGATTATCCAAAATTATAAATAAAAGAGAGGAAGTCTTCAAACAATCTTTTAAGTTAAAAGATAAAAAATGTTTGAAAGCATTATAAACATGTAGTGTTAGTGAAGGAGATAGTACTTCTGATAGTTCATCAGAGGATAATAATGATAACAAAAAAAGATTAGTTTTTTTTAATTCCCCAATTTTATAAAGATGTTTCATGAAAAAATGGTGGCTGAAGCACTTACTAATCTCAATCTTGATTTAAAATGCTTCTATGCTTCATGTGGTAGTGATAGTAAGTATTAATATGATTACCCTGCCATTTTAGATTTGTATTTAGATGGTACAAGTACTAAAAATAAGTAAAATATATTAAAATATTAATGTTATAATGTTACAGTTATCTTTTCTATGATTTCTAAAAAGTATATTGAACATAAAAATGGGCCAGTTCAATGGAAGGAATTTTTTTTAATACTTTATTTAATTTTTATAAACTAAAAAGTAAGAGTGAAATACTAAAATATGTGCTAGAATATTTGATGAATATTTTTTTAAGGATAGTACTAATAGGAAAGACAATAGTGTTGTTAAAACATCGGAAAATAATTATAATAGTAATTATTACAATTTAATAATCTTAAAGAAAAGTGAAAACTACCAAAGTTAAAGATTAAGTTGTTAATATGAAGTCATATATTCAAATATTAATGAAATTTATTTCAAAATTTACCACAAAACAAAACATTTAAAATAACTATGGTTAGATAAGGCCCAAAATATCGATATGAAGATATATAAGTACATTCATCAAATGTTCAACATATCAATAAAACAATTTTGTACCATGTTGTGTGCCTTTTGTATGTTTATTTAGAGATGAATATATGGGAATATGTGTTATTCTTTTAAAAGAGTTAAATATTTTAGAATAATTGAATCTTTTATTTCAAGAGATCTGGATAATTACGAGCAGCAAAGACCATGAAAAATATGAATTCCAAAAGTTCTTTTAAAAATACATTTAGATACAAAGAGGTTAATCTTCTAAAGACCTAATTTTTTGATAAACGATTATTCTATTAAATGAAAAATGAATATCTATATCTCGTACACAATAAATATTTTCTAGTAATGAAAATAGATCTTTATAGAAATGGATAAATATTTAAAAAATTGGTTATATATATAATTTATAAAATTACAAATTTGGTGTCACGAATTGACCCACTAGGGCTCACCTGTATGATGGTAAGGTGAATGTGACATCCCAAGCCTACATCTAATAGGCCAGGGGCTAGCGACAAGGGTCGAGTAGGAATATTACACACATCAGATTCCGTATCCTTTGGTACCTATTTACACACAAACACCTAATAATATCTATACAATGTTGGAAGGTGAAACTACTATTAATACCCAATTCAAGAATAAATCTATATCCCACCATCTGAGTTTGATAAAATAACTAGAATTCATAAAGGGAAAAATATTGTCCCCAAAAAATGTAAACTACAACCTACTAGAATGAGGGAACTATATTCAAATGAAACACCTATAATGAACTACAATCAGTTAAGCTCAACTATGATTCATCTTCTCATGGTCCACCAAGGACCACATAAATTGACCTGTTTTCTACATAAGACTCGACATGTGTGGGAATCTCCCATGAACGGGTGTGTGTAAAAATACCTAGAAAGAAAACCAAAAATCACTAAGAGTAAAACATCAAGAGATTAGTCATATTATCATCACAAATTAATGTCTATCGATATATGAGACATAAATATAAGAACACACAAATACACTATAGATAAACACAACGTCTTAAGGTGAGGTAAAAACTAAACTTAAATCCTAGCATTCACTTTAATAATTCAAAGTAATGGTATTCTTGGAGAACTCACTCGATGCGCCTAATATCACTAATAGAGATCGTCTGAGAGGTCATGCTCATCGGGTGTTTCCTTGATTATGTATGTTCTAGAGATCAGAAGAGATCAATAAATAGATAAGTGATCACACCCAAGGCCATGAAGGATGTCACAAACCTTATCTAAATTAACCTACTAAGTAGGGGATCAGAGCCTACATGTGTTGGTCACAATGATTCCAAGAATCCCACCCAGGGAAGATGATATGATATAAGATCCCACCGCTGGCCTCACAAGGGATTAATATAACACTATTCAAGACTAATCCCATGGAAGGGTCACATCCAATGCATAGGATATTTTTTCTCCCTCTACCCATGTGGGGAATAATCCAAGGAAACACACCCTACAGAAACATGTCCATGCTGAAGAGAACAAGGGCCTCTTTACCACCCTAACCCTAGAAGCCTAGAGTTAGTGTATTATTAAATTACATTGGAATTATTAAAAGGAAGAAAATACAAAAGGACCATTCATTTTAGAAGTCTTGGAAATCTAGATGACATACATAGTACCCATAATACATTGGGGAAAGAGAATAAAGCATGTTTTATAGTAAAAAGATGTAAAATCCATCCTTGAAAGCATATTCAAAATTCACTTCTTCATAACATTAGGAATGAAACACAATATGGGCGAGCTCAAATTCTTAGTAACGGTAAGTAAAATAGAAGAAATAATGAATCACTCTATATGTAAAGTTATGTAAATTAACACTACTTCCATTTAATCAACTAGATAAGTCATAATAAAATATGGCATGGTATGAAACTGAAACATGTGCCAAAAATAAATTAACTAAGAATGAACTAATTCCATAGATATGTCGATGAAAAATATCATGGATAAAGAATAACTTAAATTATATTATGGAAATACATTCTTAATGTATGTCACGTATGAGTCACATGAAAACCTATTACCATCAATACCTTTAAAAAGTTGGTTTAAAACTACAGGTAGAAACCCATTTGGAAAAATTATTCATCTCATGAGAACCTGCCAATGCATCAAGGAGCTATGTAAATTATGGGTTCCACCCATCATTTAAAATACAAATAATTCATCATTTTGAATAATCTATATAACTAATATGACTTATAAAATAACCATATAAAAGGAGAAATACAACTTTATCAATAATTCCCCAATTAATCAAATAATTATCAATGTAACCACAATATGAATAATGTTATATGATTTTGGAAATACCATAACATATTTTATGATACTATGGGTATTCAATTAAATTTACAATGAAAAATAATTAAAATAAATCTATTCTTTCAATAGAAAGTTAACAATCACAAAATGAAGTGAGATTAAGAACATTCCTGAGGAGAATAGTCATTAAACATTCCAAACAGTCAAATTCCACTTTGAAACTATTAAATAATAATCACCCGAACGATATGAAATTAAATTAATATTATAATATAATGAGAATAATAGGATTCATGATATAATATATCAAACTGGTTATTAGTTTTGGCACACAAAATATGTAATTATTGAATATGACATTAATCTCATATATCTAAAAAAAGTAAGATAAAAATCCTTACTTGAACCTTACTTTTGTTGGGTGATATTTATCCTCATATATATTTTTTTTAAAATTTGTTAATAACTTATAACATAACCATACTCATTTTTATAATACCAAATATTAATTTATGGTAATTTCTTAATACACGTTTGTTAATAATCTTTAATTGTTTTTACTTTTTTTGGTGTTAATTTCATAGTTTTCTCATGTATGTTTTCACTTGTAATTTATTGTAATTATTAAATATATATTGGTTTAATAATATAAAAAATGTAAAAATTTACAAAAGTATATTATATGTTCAGTACATAGGTATTTATTATAGTCTATAATATTTTGATATTAGAAATTGAGCGCATCATTCATGGAGACAATAGGACGTACGTACGCATGAATGCTAATTTCATTTCTTATTGTATTAAAATAATTCAAAAATGATACTTATGTTTATTATAGTTAAAGTATAATATGAAATTTATATATGTTTCATAGGTTTATTCAAACCATCTTTTATACATTTCATGTACGGAGTGAACGAGTCATATCTCTTTGAGGGGGCAGTAGTCCACACTTCCTCAAATGAAATTATCATATTTACTCAACTTGGAAAGCATAAAGGTATGTTATAAATAGAAATTATAGAGTCATAAGGAATTTTAAATAACATATATATCTTATATGAATAGAGTTTCCCACATAATTTCCACTATGATAAGTAGTAAAGGAGAATTTAACAATCATCATTTCGTGAGGCAATAATTCACCATATACAGAAATACGATGTTCCTTACCCATTATATGGAGGTGTGTGTAAGTGTCAGTCAAAACCTTAGAATAAAAATGATAGGATATTGAAGATACTGTTATGTTTATGTAATCATATAATAATAATAGTATAGGGACTGGAGAATGGAATTGAATCTAGAGATCTTGAGAGAAGGTGTTACATCTTAATCGGGTAACTTCTTTTGGTGTATACCAAAATACTTACTTGGGGAACTTTATGACATAATTTAGGCTTCATGATATAGTATAGGATTGTTGGGAATATATTTGGTAATATCTTAGACGAAATTAAAGGGTTTTAGAGGTGTGGAGAAAGAGGATAGGTGGTGGCCTTTTATAGGTAAGAAAAAGGACTCACGTGGAATTTTTGCAAACAAGTTAGGTGTGCACATGTTATTACCAAAGAAATGTCATAAAAAACAAAACAAAACTAAATAATGGAAGGTTAATGGACTTAATATGGTCATAAAATGGGGTTTTTATAATTGGTTAGGTCATTTGGGCCCTTAAGTTAAAGGGTTAGTCCTTTATTAAGCTTTGTTTTACCTTAGAAGTTATATTTTATTATAATTAATTTCACTATTATTTTTTAAAAAACAAAGTTTGACTTATTAGAAATAATAAATAATGATTATTCCAAAAATAGAATCCATTTTTCCCAATTATAATCACACAAGTGGAAATAATTAAAGTAAAATTAATCCCACAGATTGGACGACAATGTGGGGTTTTAAAGTAAATGCTTTTGAATGTTGGCTATGTTTTTATAGTAAAATTCAATGTGAAATTGATAAAAAATGACCTCAATTGGATTAACTGATAAAAATATTATCTAATTAAACTTTAAAACCAATTAAAATTATAAATTAATCATATAAATAAATTATATTAAAAAGCAGTTTTGAACTAACATTCAGTATTTTTAACCATTCATTAAAAAAATGAATCTTCATCGAAAATACCAACAATTCACCCTAACCTAATATTTATGTTTTTATTCAATATATAATGTTTTTTTGACATATTAAATTTATAAAAGGGTCCAATATTGTATTTAAATAGGGTTCCCCATCAAAAGGCTGCAAAACTACATATATAAAAATATTGTATTTTATGTGTAATATTGGTCTTGTTACTATCCTATGCCTATTAGATGAGTGTGAAATTATTTTTTTGGATATATAATTAATAAATAAACTCTATAAAAGTGTTATAATTTAATTTACTATAAAAACATGACTAAATAATGTTTCGTTTAAATCAAGTGTTGTGTTTATTACAAAGATATCTAAAGGTAAATATAGTAAAGTATTGGGGTGCTACAACCACAATAGTTATTATAGAAAGTATATAGTTGGTATTAGTATTAAATGAAATTTATTGTTTACCCGACATATTCTAGTGATCTTATCCATTTCCCCATGTACTCAATACCTTTCACATGTACTTTGGACATGCCCATGCACCTGGTCATGCCTATATACCAATAAATTCCTATGTCATGTAGTGTAGAATATTCTAGAAATTACATATTATTCCATGAGTTCAAACTTGAAACTATTTACATTGATTTGGATACAAAAATTTCTCATAATCATGGATC
Organism: Viscum album; assembly: GCA_963277665.1. Lineage (NCBI taxonomy): Eukaryota > Viridiplantae > Streptophyta > Magnoliopsida > Santalales > Viscaceae > Viscum > Viscum album. The sequence goes on from OY728155.1 coordinate 1,173,127,481, forward strand.
TGGATTCATCTTCACTTTTCCATCACCATCAATCAGAATCCTACCATCACTCTCCTCAGTAATCCTCTATCATCACTCCTCATCATCGAAACAGCAAAAACCATGAATCATATATCTATAATCTAAACATAATTGATCCTCCATCATCTCATACCAAAACCACGTCATATATTTTCATCTCAAACCCATGGTAATGATCGATTGCGCTTAATATATCTTGTGTAATGATTCATTACAAGGTATTTTCAAACCTATGACCAGATGTAATACTGATTATGATCACATGAAGATCTGAGAGAGAAATTCATAACACACAAAAATGAGGAGTAAACCTCTTCTAATGTTCATTTTGTACTCAATCAACTTTCATGTAGATTAAAAAATAAGAATATTATTTAACCAACATCAAATTTCTATTTTTTGAAGTTTAATCCGTACCCACATAACTTAATTGATTAGTGATTCAAACTATTAGAATACATTATTCACATTAATCGTGGGTCAAATCCACATAAAAAATTCCCTCCCTTCAGTTTGTATCAAAATTTGGTGAAGAATAATTTTTTTCCATCATCATTGGCGAGATCCACGAACTCTATGTGTGTTGGAGATCCCTGTGGTACTTTGACCATAGATCCACAATCCCAACATCAGCTAAATTCTACTCCGCACATTCCTCTAAAATCGCCTAGGTTATTTGGATAAGAACTTTGTTTTTCATAGGTGGGTACATATAAAGGATATCAGGTTAGGGGAATTAATAAACCATAAATTAATTAAATTAATTAATTTACTTATTATTCTTTCCTTGATCGCACTCAACCCAATATCCCAACAAGTTCCAAGTTTAGGTCATTCATAGGGTAAAAACTACATTCCATATACAATGGAGGTATCATATTTAAGATCTATGTCCTGATTTGGTAGTTATTCCATTATTTCACAAAAAATATGTGTGCATGGTATAATATTTTTTATATTTTTGTTATATCAATACTGGGGTAATTCGGGCCTCAGAGTCCAACACCATATAAATTCCTAACTTTCAAAATATTCCTTAAAATATTTAAAATTATTAAAAGGAAAAATAGAGACATTAAATTCTCCCCACCTTAGGTATTCGCAACACAAAAACCAAACATTCTACTAAAAAAGATAAGGGTATTGAGATTTCATATGGGTGTTCTGCTCATATGTCTTCTCTTACAAATTATCATGCTAATACGAGACACACCCCAATGGAATCACCCCCACAATGGATCTCATACTTATGATCCTCAAAATCTACTGGGAATTCTTCAAGGGAAGATCTATCCTTGATTTCTAGATCATCCCATTTTATAATATGTTAGGGGTCGTGGACCTAAATCCTTAGCCACAACCCATGGAAGATGTCTGGTACCTGGTCCAGCTGTGGTGGTATGCCACCTTTCCAACCCTATAAAATATCTATAAATGGATAACGAATATTAGAGATAGATTTCCACACTGTCCAAATATCAATAATCCCTATCATTAAGGGACATTCAAGAACACATGGTATTCCTCATAATACTCCAACAACTTTTGTATTCATTATCAATAAAAATTATGATGGTTCTGGGCAGTCCTCGTAGCTCTGGGATGATCTGAAAATTCTCTGTCCTCGCTCACACCAACTCTGGACCCATGGGTGCATACTATCCTAGAACAACCCAAAAATGTGGTGAATAGTAGGGTTTCCCATAAAAGAACTATAATAGTGTCATATTTATGTTGTAATATTATATTTATTATGAAAACTACAATAAAGTTTTGTTATCCTACCAACTATGGACAATGTCCAATAGGCAATCCCAATTTATTTTCTCAAGAACCTAAATAGTCCACATATTCTGGCCTACTTTCTAGGGGTAATATTCTATGCTCAAATGTAACTAATTCCCAAAGGCCTCCTAAAATACTCTCCATAATTGGGATGTGAAGTGAGAACCATATCCTGAAATGATCACCAAGGTAACTCCATGAATATTGACTATCTCTAACATGTATATGTGTCCCAAGATCTGAACATAAATTGTCTATCAAATAGATATGATGTGGGATGACTTGGTGATTCATTCAATTATCACCCATATGGAATCATTTCCTCATGATGATCATGTGATCCCCAACATGAATCCCATAGAGATACCATCCCACTTCCACTATGGAACATCAAGGGGTTGATTTAAACCCATTGTTACATGATGATCTGCCTTCACCTACTGAAAAGTGAGGCATTGTGACAAAAAAGACACTATAAACATATTCATTTCTGGTCACCAAAATAGACACTAATGGTCCTTGTACATCATTTCCACATATAAATATAACCTAAAGTGGGATGCCAGAAAATTTCTCAAAAAAATTTCTATAAAACATCATTAGTAAAATAATCTCTTCTTAAAAAAGGATGAAATTCTACCCACCATTCAAAAATCCATCAGGAGTACTTCCAATGGAAATACGAAAAATGGAATCATAGTAAGTATATTCATTATGAGCCTGTCTAATACACAATAAAAGTGATGGGGTAATAATAATCGATAAGAGGTTAGATAAACCTTCACATCCACTAAGGACAACTGCAATGTGGCTAACTGCTCTGTTTCCTCTCATAATAACTAAAAACAAGATCTGATATTGAGAGAATCTACCATACTGTTCCCCTTGTTGGGATTATAGACTATCTCAAATTCATAATCCTGGAGAATATCTATCCATCGCCTCCATCTCAAGTTATAATCCTTCTAATGGATGATATACTTGGGAATTTTAAGGTCGGAATAGATGATAAACCTCCCACTCATAAGATAGTGTCATCAAATAATTAGGGATAAGACTAATTCATCCAACTTCAGATCATGGGTCAATTAGTTTTGTTCATGAGGTCTCAACTTCCAACTCACCCAGGCCTAGTTCTAGTGGAATCACATAACACTACATACTTGACCCCATCATCCGGAATTCAAAAGATTGAGGCACTTTTCAACCTCTGATAAAACACCTAAAAAACACACAGGAACCTCTCTTTCTACATGAAAGGATACCCCATTCTTGTAAAAGTAGTCAAGGGTGATATAATTTTGGAGAAATTATGTATGAATATTTTATAGTATCCCACCAACCTAGGGAATCTCCACACCTCCATCACACTCTTGGGTAGCTCCCATGAAAACACTACCTCAAAATTCCCTGGATCTGCTACCACACCCTCATTTGAAGTGACATGTACCAGAGAGTTAACCTCTTGAATAAAAAACATAATATTCAAGAGATTATAATATATAAATTTCTGTATGAATATGAGTAGGATCATCCTGAAGTGTCTCGTGTGGTCCTCCTTGGTTAATGAGTATACTAAGATGTCACCGATGAAGACTAACATGAATGAATCTAATAATGGATGAAAGATATGATTCATGACTTCCATGAAAAATATAGGGGAATTATTCATTTCAAAAGTAATCTCCAATTACTCTTAATTAATGTAGTGATATCAGAATTCCATCTTCACCATATTCACATATCATACTTGGGGTTGGTGATAACTCAATCTGAGGTCAATATACAAGAACCATATTTCTCATGTCAAATGGTTTAAGATATCATCGATCCTAAGTAGTGGGTAATTATTCTTCACAGTCACCTAATTTAGGTGATGATAATCTATACACAAAATCATGAACTTATCTTCCTTCTTAGAGAACAAAACTGGGGCTGCCACGGGTGACATATTGGGTCTGAAAACTACCTTTTTTTCAACTCCTCTAAGTACACCTTCAACTAAAAAAGATCAATCCGCCCCATCAAATATGCTGATGTAGGTATAATTATATCTCTCAATGGGACAATAATCCTAACATGTCCTCATGAAATATGTTCTCATACTCTATCAACAGTGTGGGAAGCTAAAAAATCATAACATCTATTACTACAATTGAAGTACTATTTAATTAGTGAGTAATTAGTTGTACCATTAAATGTATGATCCCATATTACTCTTATTGGGTATTCTTCTCACCTGAAATGAAAAAATTCCTTCCATCACTTCATACCCCTCACATTCTCTGCCTAAAAAAATCAACCAGATAATGAACTTTTGATAACAATTTCATACCTTAGATAATATTTTAAGGGATCCACACTTCTAAAAAGATATCCCATAAGAAGATCTCTCCTACATTAGTTAGAGAACATTACATATAAAAGTGTGTGATCACTGAATCCGTTGTATTAGTAGTTTCTAAACATAAGGTTCGAGCTAATGGATCCTATTGAATCTCTATGTATTGGACTAGGGTATGTGAACAAAAACGAGTGTCTTGTAATTATGTCTATTAGTACTGATTATAATGTAGAAAAGACACAAATAATACCTCTAATCATTCCAAGATCCCTTGGGTCAGAGGCCTCCATTGCCTATCGATGTCCTTATCCTTGACCCCCAACTCACTAAGCCTAGAGGGAACTAATTCATTATGGTGGTGGAAACATGTCAAACTATCTTCCAATTTTAGCTTCTATCCCTACTCCACTTCTACATATTCTAACCTAAATAAATACCTGGTCTTTATTATATCTCACGTTTGAATGTACATGAATTACCACTCTATCAAACTCATAATAAACTGGTCAACCCCTCATGAAATGTTACTGGCTGTCATTAGAGTTGCATTTTATCTCTTATGGATGAATAGAACCATCCTAAGAGACCATAAATATAGAAAATTTATCCCATGATAATCTCTTGAAGAACCTAATACGTCTGGATCCCTATTTCTATCATTAAATACACACAGTCAAATTACCTGCTCTTGTTTGACCACTACTAACACCAACTGTCAAAATCTATTCCTCTAAGAATCTCTCCAACACTAAATCTCACTCGAGAGATCCACCATAAGATATAATGAAAAGCGTTATCAAAGTAGAGTAGATATATTTTTATAGAACCTACTCGTAGGTCTATTCATGGAAGAATGAATCACGAACCATATCAACAGAGTAGGATGAGAGGCTAGTTAACCTTGATGAATACTCAAGCATAGTCATAATACCCTGCCAAAACATTAGGAGCTCAAGGATGTGAACTTCTCATAATGTAGCTAGAGAGAAATAATCATTGAAAATTTTCTCAAAATATGTCCATGAATGTGTCGACTCATCGCATGTCACTGTCACTGGACCCCACCATCACTCTGTGCATCTATAAATAATGTTTTTTACGATGACTATATGATTTTCATGTGTCCAAATGGGGAGGAAAAATCATGTAACTAACTCTAGCCAGTCCTCTACTCCATGGGGGTCCAAATCACCCCAAATAATAAAGGGTATCTATCGTTGAAATTCATGAAGTATGCTTATCCTATGTTTCTCATACTCTTATACTACTAATACAACCCTCCACTCAACAAATGTTAGAAAGACTAGAAAACCTTGTAGTGTTATCACCTCATGAAATGATCCTTATATCAAAGCCTCAACACTTGGTGGATCATCATTTTAAACCCTCTGTTGAACCATAGATGGAAATATTTTTGGTGGTATCCTAAAAAGGAAAAGATATACCATGATCTAGAGTATATATAGGAAGCTTACTGAAGAAGGACATGGAAGCCACTGCCCAATCAAATATGATGCATGTACCAATTTGTTTCTTGTAAATAGTGGCTAAATGTACCGAGAAATAAATTAGGTTATCATATTAATGGTAAAATTGAATGGATATGTCAACCACTTCAAAAAAAACTAGAATCCATACCTTTATATCCAAACTCAAAACACTTTAACAATGTTTTCATAATTCCCAAAAAAAACTCACAGCTAGAAAATATCAAAACGTCAGTCCTAGGATGTAACACTCATGATAAAAATCATTCACAAAAAAACTCACTAGGGTCGACATGGCCAATGTTAAGTGGAGTGTGACACTCCATGACCACCCACAATAGGCCTTGGGGTGGTGAAAAGTGTTAAGGAGGCATATCACACACATGAGAGGCATTATATTAAGGTACCTATACATGGACACATCACAAAATACCAATAAAATTATAAAAGGTAAAACTAGAACTAACACCTAATTCATGAATACATAAATATACTACTATCGGAGTATGAAAAATGTACTGAATATCATAAAGGGCCAAATACAAGCCCTCAAAAAATGTAATGTTTGTCTAACCTTCTAGAAATAGAGGGATAAAGTCAAATACAACAACTTTTATGAACAATGTTCTATCTAGATCAACTAAGATCCATTTAGTTGTGTTCCACCAAGGACCCCATCGAATGATGTTTCAATTACAAAATACATGTCATGTGTGGGAAGAGACTATATAGGGGTGAGTATAACAAGACCCAGTAGGACACCCAAAAATCACTAAACATAAATAATCAAGAGATCATTCACCCTATCATCGCAAATGAATTTCAATTTGTATATGAGTTATAACAATAATAACACATATATATACTCAGGACATATACTATGTATCAAGGTAAGGTTACAACCACACCTCCATCCTAGAATTCTACTCAAGATTTCAAAGTAACAATCATTCAGCAGAACTCACTCCACGAGCATGATACCACTGATGGAACCCATCTGATAGGTCATGCTCATTGGTTCTCATAATGAATTAGTACACAATGGATCTCAAAAGAGAATGATACATAAATTGGGTACCACGCCCAAGGCAATAGGGGACACTATAAAACCTAACTGAATTAATCCTCCATATAGGGGATCAATGACCAGGTGTGTTGGTCATGCCGATTACTAGATTCCCACCTAGGGATTAAGACATGGTAAAGGATCTATCCCTGGTCCACATGGTTCATAAATATAACTCTATTCATGTATAATACCATAGATGGGATCACATCCTATTCCCATGACATGATTTCTCACTCTACCATTGTTGGTAAGGAATAAAGGGAACAGAACTTAAGAAAAATAGTCCATACTAAACATAATGAGGGCCTTATGTTTTACAATAGAATGTATAAAACATGAATTGGTCTTGAAGAACTTTTATTTATTGCGTTGGATCTATAAGTGTGTTCTAGCCCATTCCCTTGTACTCTAGGCCTTTACCATGTACTTTTGACATGCTTGGGTACGAGGCCTTTGCCGTGTACCTAGCCTTACCCATGTACTTGGACATGGTCATTCCCATGTACCTCTAGGGTACATGTTGAGTTTCCAATGGCACATTACATGGTGTATAATTTTTATAACATGGTATGAGACATATTTCTCTATTCATAAAACCTAGAACTAAAGAAGGAGGATAACACAATGTGTTCTCTTCAGACTACATTATGTGAATTTGGGAATTTTTAAAAAATTCCAAATCATTATATGTGATTTCTTACACTACTATCACCATAAATTATGCTAGTAGATCCCCTGATAATCATTTATTTGGTATCTTTTGTGCTTTTCCATCACTATGAACTAGATTTTTGCTATCAATCCCATTGGGAGTCCTCCATTATAACTTCTCATCATCAAACTTCCAACACCCATTGACTTAGGATCTCCAATATGAACCTAATCATAAATCCACCATAACTCACAACAACCATGTTTTCGATCTATATCCCAAACCCACAATAAATATTCATTTCACTAAGGATAAATTGTGCAATAATTCTTTAATGATTATTTTTTGAACTATCAGCTAAATGAAATATCGATGATAACCGCACATTGAACTGGAAGAGTAATTAATAAAACAAAATAATTAGGAATGAATCTTATCTAATGATCTTTATTTACTCAATCCAAAATTTTGAATATGAAGAAAAAAAGAATTATCAAAGAAACATCAAATTCTTATTTCTAGGAAGAAAAATCCATACCCACGCAACAAGATAGACCCAAAAATAAAAATATTTTATGAATTTATTCCCTTTCATCATGGGATAAAAAATTGGGATAAATGCACATAAAAAATGTTAAAATTGACTTTGGATCAATTTTTTGAGAATAACAGTTTTATTCTATCATCTTTGGCAAGTTCCATGAACTTTATTCTCATTGGTGATCATGAAGGTAGTCCAATTGTAGATCCACGATCCCGATATCTTCCAACACTCCTTAGAAAACTCTTATCAAATCTATAGGGATATGTGGCTAACCCTATGGTTTGGGAATAATTTTACACTCCTAAAGGATATTATGTTAATGGAAATAATAAAAAATAACTTGGTTAAATTAATTTATTTAATTATTATTTCACCAATGATCGCACTAAACCCAAGTGCCCGACATGCTCCATGGTTATGTAACACATTGGGTAATAACCATATTCCAGATTCCAAAGTGGCCTCAAATTTCTGATCCTAGTACCCATTCTATATTTCATCATTTTTTTCTATAAACATATGCATTCATGATTGAATATATTTAATATTTTTATTATATCAATACCAGTGCTCTCTGAACCACATATTAACACACCAACTCAGCATATGTCTTGAAAAATATTCATTATAATAATACAATGTTTTAATTGAAAAAATAGGGAAGTTATATTTTGGGGTGAATTTATGAAAATTCATTGATCTTACAAAATGAATGGTTAATAAAATCATTTGTGTTTTTTCATTCAAAAATGGAGTGATTTTTTAGTCGTATACTCACCTTATTATAAGATATAAAAGTAATAAAAACACACTTTTTAACTTATATTTACTTGAGGTTTTCTATTTATGTTTTTTTTATTATAAAAAATCAAAATATAGTAAACATAATTCTAGAATATTTTAGTCTGTAAATATTGAGAATTGAACTTTTATTCCAGACCATCTTAATCAGATTAAAAATAACTATAGTGGTGTAAAAAATATTATCAAAAGATGTGATATCGTGATAAGTTCATCAGATATAGAGAAAGATGCTTCTGATACAGTTATAAATGATTATGAAAAACATATAGTATGAGTTTGAGTGAATTTCCAATAAATAGTACATAGATTTGGGGACTAAAAGAATATAAATAAGAAAAAGATATACTTGTGATACTACCATCACTTGAAGATTACAATAAATTATTTTCCTAAGACTTATTCCTATTGTATTTTTATTTTGAGTGTTTCTTATAAGAATTCAATTGATAAATTTTCATTATAAAACTATAAACATATCTTATTATAATTTTTTAGTATCTGATCCTTTGAGATGGAAGGTTTCCATTAGGAAGATAGCGATTCTAGGGTGTGGAAGAAAATTTTATGACAATTTGTTTAATCAAGTCCTTCTATAGAGGATGAAAGAGCAACATTTTTATTTATAGAATTGCATTGATACCTACTAACAGTTTAAGTCAAGGATACAATGAATTCGGTTTATTATTACCATTATTCATTGGGTTAATAGAGTTCATTATAATATCCTTTAATGAATACATGAATGTGAATCCATAATCCATATTTTTTATTTACATTCTTCCTACTATATTTAGTAGTTGTTTTTATTGATGTTTTTTATATTAAATTATCAAAAAAAATTAAATTCCAATGACCATTATTTTTCTATGATTTATTAATTTTACAATAATATATTGTGTTTTTATAATTTGTGTGTATAGAAGAACCTTTTTTGTAATAGTTTAAATACTAGAGAGGATGAAAAATTGAATTTCAATTTTTGTGGTAAAATTCACCCCAACATGTAATTTAATTTATATGGTAATCTGGGAAAGTTGAAATAATCCAAAAAACCTATATATAAAATATTAAAAGGTTTATACAAACCATTAAAATAGGGTTCGACCACCATGTCCCCATAAAAAAGAGGAATAAACAAGAATGGGAGGGAAAGTATTGAAGAAAAAGAGACCTAACATTGAAGAACTATGATTAATGAAACATGGATACTTGAAGTAGGATGAATGATGGCACTTAAAGTATCATATATAGATGGGTGTACAAAATAAGGATGGAATGACCATAATGGGGTTTTAATTCCCCATGGATATTTTATGAAATTCATGAAATTAGAAACAAGGTAAGGACACATGGTTTACCGAATTATCTTCCAAATATGTAACCCTCATTGAATTATCCCAAGATGTGTCACATGGTTTGGCCATAAGTCTTACTAAATCGTTTTGCAAAAATGAATAAAGTAACCATATATAAGGGTCATTATTTAAAGTTACCATATATTCATATGAGTATGTCACATAGTTTTCCCAAATATTGATCCAAAAATTAAGGGTTACTTTATACATAAAATTAATCTTTCCTAGATAATCATTAAATTTTCATAATTTTACCAACCATATAATATAACCATGAGGAGCACCATATTTAATGTGAATATATTCATGTTTGTTCACATGATTTGGTAAATTAGGAACCATGTTTTAAACTTTGAAAAAAACCCTAAAAAATCCTCCTAAAATTAAAGAAATCTAATGAATTTGATAACAGTAAATGAATATATATAATAGTGATATCATGGTTTTGAAATTCTCTAATACAAATCTCTTTTCTCCCCAATAAATTCATTGATTATGAAAAATTTTAAATTCATCATTGTGAAATATAAGAAGGGGATGCTCAAGGAGGTTTTATCTAAAAGTTATGGAGTACTTAAAGATATGACTCCCAAACCATTTGAAAATGTGGAAATAATTACATCAAATTTCTCTCTAAATATATAAATTACACTAATAAATCACCAAGGAAATGATAAAATGGAAACTAACCATGATGTGTCTCCCCACCATATAATAATTACATAAAAATTAAATAGATGAAACAAAAGAAGGAAAAAATGAAAGATAACACGGAAAGGCACTAAGTATACCTCCACAAAAGTGGAAACAAATGAAGCAATAACTCAAAAATACACCCACATTCATGCAATGAAAAATATATATCTCAAAAAAGAGGAATAAGATATCAAACATCCTGGAAGACAATGGAATATTCCAACAGACTAATATATTATAAAGGATAAATAACAGAAAAATAAGGAAATGATAAATTAATCATGTTCCACAAGTCTACCATCTATATCTAGGGTATATTTGGGATTCCTTCCATTATCGATACATTAATTTACAAAATTTATCAAGGTGTCCCAATTGATGAAGATAATTGAAGTTCCTTGGAAATTTCATACATGAGGGATTAAAATTACGTAGATAGACACACTAAAAGAATATAAGAGGTACCTTACTTACCATATGAAAAAAAATATAGATAAGTTTCTCCTAAATCATCCTATTACTCTAGATTCGGTCCAACCATATTCCATTCCCCACAAGATAGAGATCCTTTAATTAAACCAAGAGAAACATGGCCATCACACACATTGGGTTTCACATTGAAATCAACTCAATCATGAAGGAATTATTTAAAATATAATCAAATAAAATCATGTTTGGAAAAATCATTATAGAACCATGGTATAGATGAAGACCCATTTTAATGAAACAAAATTCTAGAGACTCATCAAATACCAACCTAGGAGGGAAGAGAACCAACTCTATGAAGTGGTATACTTACTCCTTCACTATTTTATCACATAGATGGTGGCTTAAAATTTCCATCAACTTATCTAAGTTCATATATTCAGTCAAAATACATTAATTTAATGTGGTATTGAAGAATAAATTGGCCATAATACCTTTAATTTGATATGAAATGACATTCTCCCACTATCACCAACTCGGACCTTTGAATGAGTCTGAAGTGTTTTTCAATATTGATACTTTAGGAGTTCCAAGTGATTTGAAGATTCCCTAAATATTTTTTTACCAATACATATCCACCCAAGGACCATGTTCCTCATAAAATATGTGTGAATTCTAATAAAGGGTAAGATCTACCACTCAACCTTGTGTTTAGGTAGAGTTAACAACTATAAGGACTATATATAAGAACAGAGAGATATCATTATGAGGAATAATATATGATATTTATTTTATATGATTTATGAAGACTTTTCTAGGTGGAATTATCTGGATAATAAGATAAACATAGTACTTAATTATAACTTGTCAAATTTCAACTCATCACTAAATAATGAAAACCACAGGTCAAAAGTAAATATCCATAAGGGGAAATCATAAGTAATATTAAGAAAATTCTAAGTTTTTTATAAAATATCACTCTATAACATTTCCTAATGAAGTTAAAAATCATATACTTTAATTTTCAAAGCCATAAGATTCTACTTGAAAGTTGTGTTGAATGTCCACAAGTTTTTCATTAAAAACATTTATAATGCCCCATAACATTAAATTAATTCCACTTATTTATAAAAGATCCATTTATTAGTTTTAAAATATGAATTTTACTATAGAAAACATGTTGTAATAAAACAATATCACAACATTACCATAAAATAAAGTCAAATAACCATAAAAAACCTCTTTAATTAATCTCAAATAGTCAATAATCAAAACAAACAATGATCTAGAAAAAAAGGAGATCAACGAAAAATTAAAAAAGGTGAGTGGTTATTCCTAGTTTTGAAACACTATTTGGAGTTCTATAATCTAATATTGAAATTGTAACTAAATATTCTTAGAACTATATGCACATGATATAAATTGTTCTCTTGATTTTGAGACCCAACCAACACCTCATTTTCTTCTCTCATTTTCACCTCAAAAAATGAAAAATTTATAATTGATCCATATAACATCAATTTAATTTTAAACACCATCAATATAGATAAAAATAAATAGAAAATAAATTAATATTTCATCTAAAATTCACTACTCACATCCTTAGTACCCATGGTATCTTGAGGATTTAAATGAGAAAGCACTAGATACACTCTCCCCGCACCTACCTATCATGTTTTTAAATTCTTATATTCATTCAATGATGACATCCTTGACTACAAGACCATTATATTATAATATTTTATCATAAAAAATACTACGATACCCTTGATCTAGGTACAAGATCCAGCTTGCATAAAGGATTAAAGGGATTTTACCCATGATCTAATAACAACTGCCTAAGTTTCAAGGAAACACTATTGGGAATAATTTCATCTGATAAATAAAAATAAATTTATATTTCAGACATGATGATAAGTATAAATGTTATTTTTATATGTTTTGTATATATACATTATTACCATTAATTATTCTAAAATAATTCAAACAAAATTCCATAACTCAATGTAAACATATTGCTCAAATAAAACGCATAACTTGAAGGGTAAAATAATATAACTAAAAAAATATCTAAATAAATAAATTTATATACACGGTCTCAAGTATATACTTGTACCAAATTAATAAAAATACCCCAATAACCCACTGGTGGTCTTCTTAAGACCCAAATTCACCATCCAACACTTTGATGTGAATTATCTCTATGAGAGATAAAGAAGGAGAATCTAAGAGAGGAGCTTCCCAAAAACCTGGAACCTAAAGAAATAAGAATCCACGGAGTCTATTGACAATGAAAATTATAAGTAGGGTGTGACAAAAAAAAATTCCCAATAGTATATCACCAAATATTCTATACATTTATTTTTTTTGAAACATTCCATAAATTCTAGTTTTGAAATATAACAATCTGGGTAAGGTTTTTATTTTAAAAAAATATGAAAAAATCACATAAACATTCTTGTTTCCATTTTTAAACCCATATAGTTATTTATGAAAAAACTATAACATATTTTCTAGAACATCTATTTATATTCTCACTTACAAAACCATTTTAAATCACATTATAAATATCATAAAAATAACTCAAAATAACTGAATAAATCATAAAAAGTATACATAATTGTAAATAGTTAATAGGTAGAATAAGGTATAAAAAAATCATGTAGAAAAGTTAGTTCAAAGAATATCTTTTCTATTAACATGTAACACTAAAATGAGAACTCATTCAAATCACATCATAATAAGATATAAAAATATAGTAGTAAAAATTATGAAAAATACTGAATAAAAAAAAAGAAACATCATAATAAAAGTTCAATTAAAAGGGAGAAACTAAGAAAAGTATATATAATATTATAAAAAATAATTAAAAAAAAAGCATAATGGGAGCAGCTATAAGGTATCTATATTCAAGGAACACTAAGAATCCAACACATTCTTATGTTTAAATTAATCATATACCACTTCTCTTGTGATATTATAAATTCGAAAAATGTATATTAAATCATATAAATATTAATGTAGGCCACTAAGGAGAGAATCATTAATTCATAGTGGCTTGGTGACACTCCAACTGGTAGAACCATAACTATTTAATCAAATTCCCAATGTGTAGTCACATCCATGTTATTGTGGTATTAGTTAGTAACATAATCCAAAGCTAGGGAGAGAAGATCAATTTCTAACATTTCTTATACTAGGTTCCCTACCTAAGAACCCAGGGTTCTAATGAAGTTAGGTATTGGTGATGGGGTAACATTTATAGGACACTAATAACATATCAATAATAGAACTCATAAAAAATTATATCAATAGAAGCTCCTGTTCCCTTTCTCTTACAAATTCTTAAATAAGAGACCCTTCTTGTATACACGTGCATCAATCATTAATCAAATTCTCCTCTCTAAATAGATGACCATATGAAAAACAAAAAAGGGTCCCAAACCAAGGGAATAACTTATTTTATGGGTAACCCTTTATAAAAGGTACTAAACAAACCTTTAGTTTAAAACTAATATTCACACAATTTTGAATTCATTTTAATGAAATTTTCAAAACAGAATAATATTTGAAAATACCATTTAGAAAAATGGGAAAACAACACTATAATCCAACACATCTAAGAATTGGTAAATATTTAAATAAACAATCATGAAAATTTTTGGGAATAAAATTATAATGAATCATCTATAAGAAATATAAATGAATATTAAAAAAACTCAATAAAATCTAATAATATTAATGTGAAACTAAGAACTACCATAATAACTCGCCTATAAAATCATTAAAAACCATATCGAAGATTTAAAACATCATTTTGATTACTAATTAACTAAGATATATCCACATAGGCATTCTAAGAAACACATAGTATGCCTAAATTAATGTTACTAAAACATATGAATGGGAAATTAATGAAAACACCATTTTTATATCATCACGTGATTTTATAAATTTGAAAAATTATTTTATTAATTAATTAAGGATTATAAATCCAAAATAATTTTTAAAGAATGTTGATTTATAAAAACCAAACATCACCTGGTTTTTCCAAAAAATTAAATCATATAGAAACACCTACCTTTTTTGAGTGAGGATAATAAAACAAATTTAAATACATATAGGGAAATTCTAGATATGAAATATGCACACACTATAAATACAAAATTGAAAGGTTTAGACAAAACATATTCCATGGTTTGACCAACATATACATATGAAAAATAATAATAATAATACAAATGAGTAGGATAATAAAAGGAAAATAGAAGAGAAGATGGACACAACCTTGAAGTACTATGAAAAAAGAATCATGGATACTTGAATGGGGAATAAGGAATGAGGGAGTCACATGAAGCTTCCCTTTTGAGATGGGTCAAACAAAGGACGATAAAATAACACCAATGGGGTTTTATTTTGATAGGGTTATATTAAAAAATTCCAAAAATTAAAAACCTGTATAGGAAAAAGTGTATAGAAAATTGTGTACTAAATATGAAATCCTCATTGGTTGATCCTGAAAGTTTCCACGTGATTTGGACACATAACTTACCAAACTACGCACAAAGGTCCCATATATAACTGTATAATATTTTTACCCCCTATATTTTCAAGAGAAAATCACATGGTTTTTGAAAACTATGTTTCAAATGTTCATGGTCTCTTAATATATAAAATTCATCTTGCACTTTTACCCTTATAAATTTTACTGTTTGAAGAATCATGCATTAACTATTCGATGTGTACTAGATTTACTACTAAAATTTCACAGTTTGTTCCCATGGATCAACAAACCATATGCCAAGAATGAACATAACAAATTAACTATAAATATACATATTTAATCTTGAAATTTACTAAATCCAAAAATTTCAATAATAATGAATAAAAATACATAAACGTGTTATCAGAGTGTGATAATTGTTCCAACCATATTAGTTTCCTCCCCCAAAATTCCAAAGATGATGAAAAATGACAAATTCAACCTTATAAAATATAATAAGGGGATAAATGTAGAGGTTTCATCAAAAAAATATGGATAACCATAGTATATGATACCTAAACAATTTGAAAATGGGAAAACCATTACATCAAAACACCTCTTGAAATCTATCAATTAAACACATCAATAATTGAGGAAATGATAAAAATGTTGAGACCCACAGTGGGTCCACCCGCCATATAATAATTTCACTAAAATGTTATAATATAATAAAAAAACCATAAGGCACTAAGAATGTGATACCCCAATATTTTATAATATATATTTATTTAAATAACAAGTAATTGTTCGGTTTATTACTTTACATGTAACCCTGAGTCTAAATGAACAATGATATAGTAAACTATTATAAGTCACACATTAAATTAGACGGTTTAAATATTAATAACCAAATTGTGAAAAATATATATAAACATTTTAAATAATTAAAATATATTTATTAATTTATAAAAAATAATTACTCAGTTTTCAGTAATATCATTTTGGGCTATAAATAAATGTTTTCTTAAAAACTGGTTTTTATTATATTTAAAGTGTAAAATATTTTAATTAATTTTTAAAATTTATATAAATTTTATTTGGGGAAATTAATATCATTTTATAAATCATCATATTAATATTATAGTAGGTTTAATTTATATGAATTTTATAAAAATATTTATTTTTCACTGAGTTTTAAACAATATCATTTTTCGTGAAAACTATCATTTATTTTCAAGTAAAATCCCAATCATGTTTTTAATTTTATCTTAAATTTAAAAATTAATAATTTAATTATAATTAATATAATTAACTACATATAAATCATCATTAGACATTATTTTGGTATAATTTAATTTTTGGACTTAAAAACACATTTTTCTAAAAAACTATTTTTATGTAAACAATGTGGTTTTATCTCAGTAAATTAATTAACTCACTATTAAGTAATGTTATTAAGGAAATATATAGATTATGTATTCATTAATATGTTTTAACATTAAATTTATGGTTTTTACAAATAATGTAATGGATGTAAATTAGGTTTTATGCTTCAAAAATATTTAAAAAAAGTTTTTCATTGTAGTATGTGTAATTAATTAAAATTAAAATTTTCCAATTTTAGAAAATGAATACTGTCAAATTTATTCCTTATTTTTAATCCTAATAATTAATAAAATCTAAATGTTTCAACTAAATGTTTGTTCATAGTAAATTATAAAAACATAAATTTTTTGTTACCGTAGTTGTGGTTAGAACATGTTTACTAGGGGTAAACAAAGATACACCAATAGTATTACAACCGAAATATGTTTAATTAATATTATTTTAATATATTAAAACATTATATTTTCATATATTCAAATACCTGACCATTTTAGCCTCTTTCCCACGAAAGTGACCTTAGGTAATTGTAATATTTTATGAAATCCCATATATCTCCCTCCCCTGACTTTTAAAAGGTCATCTATACTTCCTTATTGACGCAATTTTAGCATTATATCTCATTAAATACATAATAAAAATAATTACTACAATAATTCCCTTAATACTAGAAATTTCTATATTCTCTTAAGACCAATCTTTCAAGGATTTTTGTGTAAACCAAAGGAGGACTTTTAAAGAAGAGGTATAAATACTAACAAAAATATTTCAATTTAATCACTTATTACTCCTTATGTAAATATTTTGATTATATATAAAATAATTAATTTTATATAATTAATATAATGAGATGTGTTTATGATTATTTCTCAACCATTTTCACTCGTTCTTTATCAAATGAGAAATAAAAGTATCGCTCGTGCGTACATATAGAATACCACCTCCATGTCAGGATACATCACATTTTCCATAACCATAATTTATGGGTGGTTATATAGGTGGATTTAATGTTTATATATTATATTTATAACATAATTATTATTATTTAATAATAATATCTTACCTACCTCTTCACCTTCTGATCCACTGGTAAATAATAACGTCGCTCGTTCATATGTGAGGACTACCACCTCCATGAAGTGATGTGATTTGGTTATCATTTTACATTACATTTGATATAATAAAGGATGTATTTAATGAAAATTTATGATTATTATGATATAATAATAATTTTTCAATGGTTAATTACCATTTATATTTCATTCATTCCATCCATCGAAAAGTACAAACATCAGTTTTGTGTGCGTTCAAATTACCATCTTCATGATGTGATATAATTAATTTATAGTCACCACTTAATATGAATGGATATAATTTTTTATATAATGACTATATATGTTACTCATATAATTATTAACAATTTTTATATTTATTAAACATGATTAAAGTATAAGGAAAATAACTGCGAAACTAAAACATACACAGAAAGTGAAGTAATGAATACCTAAAACGATGACATAAATTGTGAATTATTAATAAAAAGGTTTTAAAATGATATAACTAGATTACTTATTTTATTATAATGAATTATAAAAAATTTAATTTTTGTATACATGAGTTTGTATCACTTAATATCAAATCATATGTAAGGTAAGGGTTCCTTTTCTCTTTTTAAGATCTTTAGACATGTTTGATATTGAGCACCAAAATGTTTTATATGTTGGGAAATTACTACCTACATATTTTTTTAAACAATTATTGAAATTAATGGGGTTTTATAATCCATTTCATTTTCTTCATTATCATGTAATTTTATTCAAATGATACCAAATTTGTAAGGGTTTTATCTTAATTTCATTTAATTGGGTCTTATTTTAATGTTATAAATCAATTTGTTATTTCTATGGTGTATATACTGCCAAACATTTTATTTTGGAATAATCCATGAATTAATTCAATGTATTTATAGAAAAATGTTATTTTCATGATTCTAATGACTTTTAATAAAAAAAATTACAAAATCCTTAAAGATTCTTCCCCTCAATTTTGTTTCATTGAAACATGTTTGATTTTATACACTGATTTTATTTAATGAGGTGTAAATTAATACACATTGATATGTAATATCATTAATATAATTATTTTCATGGTATTTATTTCATGTCATTTCTTTTATTGGGGTTATGATTCAAAATATCCTATAATAATAAGGGTTTTATGTTATAATTTAATTTTTAATGGGATTGTTTCTGCTTAAATTTTGTGATGATAAAATTTTATGATATTTATATCCCAAATATTATTTATTTTATTATCCTCTATATATTTTTATATATTTCAAGGTTTCCTTATATTTTACTCTCTTTAATTACTCAATACACTAAAACAATGTTTCCAATTAAAACTAACATTGTTTTTCCCTTCGGTCGAGAGTATTTTTTTCCCATGTCCATATTATCATCAAAATGATTTCAAGAATTTTATTAATATTAAAAAAATATTATTCAAATATATTTATGAATATATTTTACTTTCCTTACACTTTTTTAAATGGATCCCTCTTATCATTTTTCCAACAAGAATCTTTTGAATTTTTATAGAAAACCATAAACGAATTTTCGTTTTAACAAACACCTCCTGGAAACCTTTCCCGCTATCATGAATGGTTTTTTCTATAAATTTTTCATTAAAATTTTCAATTATAATTATTAAATAATATTTTTCTATTATATTTTGGAAACATTTATATTCTAAATATGTTTTTTGAAATAAATGGGAATTTTCCTCAATAAATGTTATAGTGATCTTTTAAAGGTTTTAATTTGTACAAAATCATTTATTATTTCAAATTATTTACTAGGGATGTGATAAAACGATACCATATCTACTATTTATATCTAGGTTTTATAATTTTTAACATTAAATTTTCAATAAACTCATATCCTTTTCATAGGATATGATATGATAAATATTTTTGATCTTATGCCACACATTTCTAAAATTTTCATTAGGTGAACGATGGATCAATTATAAACCAAATACTGGTTGTTACATTATAAACCAAGGTTAGTTGGGTCTATTATATCTCTCTAATTCATTAGATAAATTTTGATATCAAGTGAGATAATACAGACTAGAATGGGGACTCAACCCTATTTAGTACGGTACATTTTTCCAATAAGATAGTCTTAGGCGTGAACCTTGACTAAGGAAATTCTAGAATGGGGAGTGAGCCCAATCCACTAAGATAGTCATAGAAGAGATCCTTGACTAATGAAAATATTTAAAAGGATTATACAGATATGAAAAATATATTTCTTATAGTTATGATATGTTCTCATACCACATGCTTTATTAATAAAGATTCCGTACTCTTATATCTTATGTATTTTGAAATATAAAACAACCTGAAATGTTTAATTACTATTGTCTATAAATTTATTGTTATGATTTTATAATGATAAGATCATTCTATCACACCCCAATTGTTATATTATATTCAATTAAGATCATTTATTATTTTATCATATATTTACCCTTACAGATAAACTGATATCACCCCTATTATGTTTTTCTTTTCTACGCTATGAAGAAAGGTTTTAAGAACGAAATTTCTAAGATGTGTGAATGTTGTGATGAGTGTAATGTGAAATAATAAATATCATTTATGCACCAGTTACTTATGTATCGAATATTCCAAATGAATTACACCTTTATACTTCTAGTATGTATTATATTGATATGTAAGGGGCATTCTGTTGATAATATGTAGTATTTGGGGATGGTAATTTTTTGGTCACTATAGTTTGTATCAAATCTAGGATTAGTTAATTTTTTAAAATAAGAAGAGGAAACTTTAGTGAGAACACTTAAGATAAGATTATGAATATGATAATATTCTAAAGTTTTGGTAAGTAAGATATTATGGGGTTTTCCATGAAATAAATCTCTCTATAGATACTTTAATTCAATGTGGTTTTTTCACAAATGCATCAAAGGGTAATAACTTTGAAAATAGTTGTTTGAGTATATATTGACCACAATTCTAGTTCATTGTGAATGATCCCTTACTAATAACCTAGTTTGAAACTCTTAGGGGATATTATTTGTTTAACTGACATTTTATTTTTGAAATATTATGAAGGATTTGGATACATATCGACCATGGGGGTCCTAGGTTAAACCTAATGTATCATTTTTTTGAAAAGACGGTGTCATGGTTAGGAAATATGATGAATGATTTTTAATGATTTGAAGATTGTCCATTAATTTTTCTTATATAATGATTTTGGTATTAGTTAGTGGCTAAAACTATGAGGATGTGTTAATGCTATTTGTAATGGATGATGCAATGATTTTCCACACGAGAAACCAATTTACATGGGATATGGAATATTGAACCATGTGATTATTTCAAATCATTTATCTCATTATATGATTAACAACATGACCATAAGTGAGTTTATAAATGAACCAATTAAAATAAAAATTTATTTTTTAGAATATCATGATGGTTTTAAGATTCAGCTTCCAATATGTACAGAATGTGTGAAGAAACACCCTGAAAAATTTCTTAAAGGAACAAGAAGGTGTTTTAAGAGTGGGAAACAAGGACATATAATAGGTAATTTTTTAGGAAGAAATAAAGAGTTCGGTGGAGGAAAATAAAGTCTATCCCAAGGAACTATTTATAGTTTAATGTTTTATGTATAGGGAACTTGGGCATTAATAGAGGTAATTCTCTAATCTTAGGCCTAACTCGAAGCCAAAGGTATGAAATACCTTATTATAATAGTTTAAGTGGAATAATTGAAGTGTTTATGTATTTTTATTTGATAATTAAATTGTAGAAGAGTCTTAAAAATATTAGTTTGGTTTAAAAAATTACGAAACATCTGATGGTTGTTTTATAGTAGTTTTTCTTGAAGTATTTATAGGCATATATTGAATGATATTGATAACCTTGAAAATTGATTTAGTGTTAATGTGATATTTTTAGAAAAAACATGATTTAAGGATATATAAACCAAAATATATTCTTGGTGTTGAGCTAATAATGTTTATTTAGGATATAGTGAGTATTTATTTTGATAAAATAAATTAAATAGTATTGTTTTCCAGAAATTGATTTGTGATTTAGTGAAAGTGTGATTTTTGTTTTCTTCTATAAAGTTTAATACATTTTTTCATTTATATAATATTTTGGATAATCTATTATTTTAATTAAGTAATATTTATAGAGATAATTGTTTTAGAATAATATATGTTTTCATTTGGGTTTTATGTTGACTCTGTTTATTATCAAATTTTAGAAGAATATACAGTCCTTGTATCCATTTTTTCTGTATGCCACATTATGTACTACATTATGTTATGTGGGGAGTAAATTTAAGTTTATTTTTTAAAATTTAGTGACTTTTTATAATATTTTTGTTTTTAATATTGTGAGATGTATTTTAGAGGAGTGTTAATATTAACAATTTATTGAATGTTTTATATTGGACACTGGGTGTTATTGTTGATATTTTAGAGATTAATGTATTATTTTATTATATGAAGATTCATCCCTATTGGATAACATGTGAGAACTATTTTGGTTTTTTTAAATATCTTGACATAGTAGGAAGGAATTTTCATTCTATTGCTGATCTTATGTTCTATTAGAATTTAATTTTAGTTCTTTTGGCATGAAAAAAATTCATTTTGAATATTTATTTCTTGGAGTAAGAGATGATATAAAAGATAAAATTAATTGAAGAATAACTAAAGAATGAAATTATTTTCATGAAATGTAAATTAATTGGTTAAGTATATTTTATCATATTCCATGGTCAAATAATTCCTCAAATCCTGGAAAAAGGATCTTGTAAATTAATTTTTTTCCCATTTTATAACTATTAATGAGGAGTTAATGGTAATTTTCACTTCTTATAAATTTATTGTTTTGTAAACATTAAATTTCTCATAATCGTGTTCTCTATACTCCAATATTTTTTTGGAATTTTCTAAATGGAATCACTTTATGGTTAAGTGAGAACCGTACAACGCAGAATAATAGATGATGAAGCATGCCCAAGAGTATCCACCATTGTAGGCATGAGCAATCCATTTTGAGGGAAAATGTATCATGTTCTCTATCACTCTCAATAATCCATTTGAAATTATCTATCTTGTCCACGTTCTTATTTTTTAATTTCTATCAAATTGAACCTTTTTGGGTATATTATTATGTGTAATTTTAGATAAAATTAATGTTTTACACTTCCTCTTTTCAAACGAAGTTTTATTATCCCTTTGTACAGTGTGGGTTTTCAATAAATATATTTTGAAATATTTAACCATTGATTACCAAGATAAAAAATTATTTGAGGGAGATATATTTAATTCGGGAGACTGTAACATATTGAGATTTTAGAATATTTTTTTCATTAAATAAGTTTTAGGTGTTCATTAGCTCGCATTAAACAGAAACACGAGTTTATTAGAACCATGATATAATAAACCAATTTAAAATAACTATTAAATTAGTATAAATGAATATTTATTTCAAAATTAAAAAATATATGCCCAAAGGTTTTAAATAACTCAAATTTATTTATTAACTTATAACAAATAGGAAGTCAATTTTTAGTAAAACTAGTTAATGTTTTAAAAATATTTTTTCTTCAAAAAATATTTTTATTGTGTTTAATCTGCATATAAATTATTAATAATTTCAAACAATTTTAGAAAATTTATTTGAGAAAATGAATATAAATATAGAAATCAGAATGTCGATATTATCATAGGATGAATGTTTAGTATTTTTCAAAAAAGATTTACTTTTTAGTAAATAAGGAAAAATACTAGTATTTGTAAAAACTATAATTTATTTTCAAGTAAAAGTTTCATTCACTTCACGAAAGTAGTGTTTTAGAAGAGGTTTTTTTAAAACTACCGAAAAAATTTATGAAAAAAAATTTATGAAAATTTATGAAAATTATTTATTATTTATTATTTTTTAATTTACAATTAAATATAGTTTATTAATTTTAACTTTATATATTTAAAATGGTTCAAATAGTTAATATTTATAATTATTAGTTAATAATATTTTTAAACTGAAAGCAAATATTCAATAAGTAGAGGAACAGACTTCGGCATCAAATGACCATAACATCAGATCTGAGAGTCCATTCCATCTCCACAACCAGTCAAATCAAAGTTTATCAAATGAGAAAAAACCAAGTTAGATTTAAATCATGTGATAATAAAAGGAAAAAAACATATTCAAAAATCAAATGTCAAATATCAAACAAAAAACAACCATAACTTTTAATCTGGGTGTCCGATTGGGCTCTACCACATATCAATTATTCTTCCAGAAAGGCCCAAATGGCCTCTGAAACAGAGGTTTTAGTTGCGAACACATATTTCTTAAAATTCAAAAATTTATAACATTCGATCCAGGTGTCTGTTTGGCCTGTACATCAAATTATATCAAAGCTCATTTCACGATCTTCAATCTGACTGGTTGTGGCACCAGAAAATGAGCCTCGAATCATATTTCATGGAAATTTCAGTGTTTTTATGGTTTTAAGAGGTTCTTAATGTTTTATGATTTATTTAATCAATTTTTTATTTATTAATTTAATATTATTTATTCATTTATTTATTTATTTAAATATTGTTTATTATTTATTTATTATTTAGTTATTATGTACACATTAATTATTAATTTATTTTTAATGTATGTATTAATTAATTATTAATTATTAATTATTAGTTTATTGTAAATTATTTATTTATTTATTTATTTATTCATTAATCATTATATATTAATTGATTTTTAATTATTAATTAATTAATATATATTAATTATTAATTATAAATTATTAGTTATTAGTTATTAATAATTATTAATTATTAATTATTTATCTATTTATTTATTTATGTATTTATTTATTTATTATTCATTATTCATTATTTAATTTTTATTTTTTCTTCTTTATTCTTCATTCCTTATTATTTATTATCTATGATTTATTTTTAATTTACTAAATATTGATATATTATTAGTTTATTTTTAATTTATTATTTATTATCTATTGGTTATTTAGTAATTTTTTATTAATTAAATATTAAATATTAAATATTAAATATTGCATATTAAATATTTAAATTATAATATTAATTATTAATTAAGAATTATTAATTTTATAATTATCAATTATTAATTATTACTTATTATTAATTAATAATTAATTAATTATCTATTTATTTACATATTAATGTATTTATTTATTATTTATTATTTATTCTTTCCTATTTATTATTTATTATTTATTATTTATTATTTTATTATCAATTTACAAAATATTAATTTATTATTAATTTATTATCCATTATTTATGTATTTATTTATTTATTCCATATTCTTTATTTATTAATTAATTATAAATTTTTAAATATAAATTTTTATATATTAATTATCAATTCATAATGATCAATTATCAATTATTAATTAGTATTAATTATTAATTATTAATTATTTACAATTTACAATTTACAATTTATTATTTATTATTTATTATTTATTATTTATTTATTTATTCATCTTTTATTTATTAATTTATTATAATTTTTTTTACTTATTTATCATATATTAAATTATTTTTTTAATAAATTTATTAGATATAAATTGCTTATATATATTATATCTTATATATCTTATATATTATATATTATATATTATGTATTAATTATTATGTATTATATATTATATATTATATATTATGAATTAGATAATAAATAATATACAATATATAAGATATAATAAATAATAAATAATTTATATTATACATAATACATAACAGATAATAGATAATAGATAATAGATAATAAATAATATATTATGTATTATATATTAGGTATTATATATTAGGTATTATATATTATGTCTTATATATTATATGTCATATATTTTATGTTATATATTATATATTATATATTATTAATCATTAATTATTGAGTATTGAGTATTGATTAATAATTATTGATTAATAATTATTGATTAATAATTATTGACTAATAATTATTTAGTTTGTATATATTTGTTATGTATTACTTATTTTTCCAATATATATATATATATATATATATATGTATAAGTATATTTAATTCGATTTATTGACCACATGAAGAGCTTGCTGGAGTGGAAAAGTCTTTGGAAGATAATCAATAGGTAAGGGGTTCAAATCTCACCAAATACTAAATTTATATATATGGCATGGACATCTGCATGGGCATGTGCATAGACATGGACTTGTGCATGGACATAGACTTATTCATGGAGATGGGCATGTGTGTGGTAATAATAAATAAATAAATGAATAAATAAATAAAAAAATAAAAATAATAACAAATAAATAAATCACAAAAATAAATAAATAAATTACAAAAATAAATTATAAAAATAAATTACAAAAAAAATTTAAAAAAATAATTTATTTAAAATAAAAACCATTTAGCGGCGGTTTAAACCATCACTAAAAAACCACCGCTAATTACTTGCCGACACATGATTTTGCGGCAGTTTTCCAAAACCACCGTAGAACGATTTCACAGTGGTTTAAGACGCCGCTAAATGAAAAAATAGCTGCTAAATAAAAATTTTGGCATAGTGTATATTTTAAATTTTATGTTAATGTAACATAAATATTATTTAATTATAAATTATTTAATTAATAACATATTAATCATCATTATAATTTATTTTGGTATTAGTTAATTTTTGGAATTAAAAAAACATTTTAATAAAGTTAATTTTATGGACGCAATGTCTTTTTATCTTAATAAATTAAATTAAACTACATAGATCAATTGTTTTAATGAAATATATATATATATATATATATATATGTCGAACAATATTTTTTAACATTCATTTTATTATTTTTAAAGAGAATAGAATTGATATAAATTATGTTTCTTGATTAAAAAATCATTTTTTCTAAAAAAGGTTTTCATGTAGGTTTGTGTGCTTAATAAAAAATAATTTATTCCACTTATAAGATTAAATCTATTAAAATGTATTATGTATTATTAATTTTTATAATTAAAATATTTTAACTGGGATAAATTAATTTTGTTTCAATGTCAATATTAAAAAAATTATTATTTTTTTTACAATGACTACGGTTAAAACAAGTTTATATATGGGGAATGAGAGAGGGTAATCCAAGATAAAGGGTTAGGATTTCCTCCCAAACATATCTAATTATTATTGGTTAAATATATTTATAGATTTTATTATCATACCTTTGAATCAATAGCCATTTGGATCCTCTTTCCATGGAAAGGGGCATTATAAAATTGAAATTATTTATGAAATTCTTTGTGTGTCCCTCACTACAATTATAAATGGGATCCCCTAATACTTCATTATTAACACTATTTGAGCTTTATATATAATAAAATACCCACTAAAAATCTTTTTTATAATATTTACCTTCATCATAGAACATTGTTTCTCTTATTAAGACTGATCCTTCAAGGCTTAATGCGTAAGTTAATGGAGGTCTCTCAAAGAAGATGTATAAATCTTAATCAAACCCTTTAAGTTTTATTTCATTTTACAACTTACATATAAATGATGTATCCATATAAAAATGATAAATGTATTACCATAAATATAATGAGATTTTATTATGCCTAGGCACAACCATTTTCTTGCCCTTCTCCATCAAATGGGAAATAAAATTATTGATCATGCTTACATGTGGACTATCACTTCTAACTAATGATACAACTCATTTTCCATCACCATATTTAAAATGTGGAAATAATGATGGATTTATTTTTTAATATTATATTTTAATAATAATTATTAGTGTATAATTATAATTTATCATCTTTCTATTTAACTTCTAATTCACCGGTAAATGATAACGTTACTCGTTCGTAAATGTGAAAAACCACCACCACAAAGCGATGCGATTTCATTACCGTTTACAGTTCATGTGGTAGGTATAAATGATATATTTAGTGATAATATATTATATTTATTACGTAGTAATTATTCTAGAAAGGGGATTTATAATATATCTTTTTTTTCATTCTATCGATCAAAAATTGGAAACACTACTTGTGTGTATGTAAGAATTACCATCTTCACGAGGCTATATAATTCATTATTCCTGACCACATAATATTAATGGTTATAAATATTTATATAATTATAATATATGATATTGATATCATGATTAAAATATTTAATGGTGGAACCATGATTAAAATGTAAGTACCACAACTGGTGAATTAAAATACAAACGAAAAATGAAGCAATTAACTCCCAAAAGGATGACTTTAACAGTGAATTATTAATAAATGATTGTTAAAATGATATAAGTGTATCATATATGATTATATATATATATATATTAATATGATTCTTTTATATAATAAAAATAATAATAAATTTATTATATACTAGGTTAGAGTGCTTACAAATCATGTCGGATATAAGACATGGGTTTTTTTTGTATCATTTTAAAATTAAAGAGCCATGTTTGATATTGTGCACCAAAATTTATTTTATGTGGTTTTATTAATTCCAATGGGATTTAATTTCACATATTTTATAAATTCATTATTTTTTACAATCCATATCATTTTATTTATTTGTATCTCCTTCAATTCAAAAAACCCCGAAGTTTTAAGGGTTTCATCTTAATTTATCTTTATCGGGACATGTTTTAATGTTATGAACCGATTTATTATTTATCTGGTGTATATAATAACCATGATTTTATTTTTTAATAATCGGCGATTTAATTTAACGTATTTTTATGACCATAGTATTTTCAATCATCTAATTACTTTTGATTCGAAAATTACTAAATTCACAAGGGTTCTTCATTTAAATTTTATTTCACTAAGACATGGTTGATGTTATATAAATTTATTATTTTATGAGGTGTAAATAATAACCTATTTATATTTTGTATCATGAATATAATTATATTAATTTTATTTATATTTTCATATTATGTTATATCTTTCTTGGGTGTTATGACTCATAAGTTTCAATAACAATAAGGGTTTTATGTTACAACCTTATTTTTACAAGGATTGTTTACACTTAGATTTTTTGATGATGAAATTGTACTATATATCTCTCCCAAATATTCCTTATTTTATTATCCTGTATATTGTTTTTTGATATTTCTTGTTTTCCTTCAATTTTACTCTACTTAAGTACTCAAGTGACTGAAAAATGTTTTTAAGGGAAACCGACCTTGTTTTTCCCTTTGGTTGGAAATATTTTCTTCCATGTACATATTTTAGTTAAAATATTTTGAAGAATTTTTTCACTATTCTAAAAATATTATTTAAATATTATTTTTTATTATATTTCCATTTCCTTACCAAGTATTAATGTGAATATTATTATCATTTTCTAAAAAGGTACTTTTTTACTTTTAAAAAAAATTTGAAAGGGATTATTATTTGAAAAATCTCCCCATGAACGGATTTTCCTGACCCAATGAATAATATTTTATTTAATGCTAAATTTATTATTTTCCTTTTTTAATTTAAATGAAATTTTTTCCATATTTTTTAAACTTTTAGATTTTAAATATGTGTGTTCCTATAAAAAGGTTATTTTCTTCATGAAATGTTCCTGTGATATTTTTATGGGAATTTAATCTTTGACATCATACTTTAATTTTTATTATGATTTATTAGGTATATGATCCAATGTTACCATATTTATAATGTATCTAGATGGTATATGATTTTGTTTATAAAATGTTTATGAAACCCATATCCTTTTCCACAAGTTATGATAAGATGATATGATGCATTTATTATGGTTATGAAGTTCACATAGGTATGGTTACATTATGCGATTGGAGATTCCATTAGAAAGCATGGATAAATGGATAATTTTTATACCAATATTTTGTGGGTCCATTATAGCCCTCCAAAGTATTTGAAAAAAATGGGTATCTCATGTGATAATAAGGACTTTATTGGGGAGTGAACTTAATTCCGCATGTGAATTTATGTAATAATATAATCATAAGAGTGAAACTAAACAAAAGAAATAATGGCATGAAGAGTGAAGCTAATAAAATATGATATTATTGGAAATTATCCTTGGAAAAGAAAGTTATTTTTGATGCATATGTGTGTTGAAAAATATATCTTATGCTTATTCTATGTTCTCATGGATCATGATTGATTATTTATGTTTACAGACTATTATGTCTTATGTATTTGGATAGATAAAAATTTATTTCATGTTTCATGATTAAGATATATGAAATTATGGGTATGATTATCTAATGTTAATATTAATTATCATACCCTTAGTATTATCTTATTATCACTTAAGATAATTTGTTGACATCCATTATGATTACCCTTGTTGGACATTTGTGCTCTTCCTTTCTTGTGTTTCCCTTTACCAGGTTATAAATATAGGTTTTAAGTTTGATATATCTAAAAATGGTGGTATTTGTGAAGAACATAAGGGGAAATGATGAAGATATTTTATGTACCCATTTTTATGTATCCAAGTTTCCAATAACACTAAACATTATAGGTTATGGCATGGATCGTATTGATATATAATTAATATTCGGATAATAAGATATTATATTTAGGTATGAAAAGATTGAGGACTATATAGGAGACCCCTCGACCAAAGTGTCCAAAATGAAATAATCAATCAATGGAACATCCATATCTACATAGAAATAAATACTAAACCACCAAAAGAGTACAATATATCTAACATAGTGAAATATAATGGAATATTATATAAGGACTATAGATTTAAAAGGATAAATAAAAGAAATGGATAGAAGGGGATACATACATTTGGTTCCACTATTCAAATATCCATATCTATCATATATTTAGGATTTCATCCTTCAATGATACGTCGATTTATTAAATTTATGAAGGTTAAAACAACGAACATAATGATGGAAGGTACTTAGAAAAATTAAAAAAGACGGATTAAAATATTGGGATTATTGAAATATATTTATATTCTATATTTAGTTTCATGGACGGATAAACTCCGACAGACTATTTTATCTTGTTATAGTAGGAAGAGTAGGTTTTATATAACTCACTGTGATGTGGGGGAAAGTTTTGATTTTTTATGGATTTAAGCATGTGATGGTTAATTTAGTTCACCAGATGTCTAGCGATGTATAGGAGTCCAACCAACAAAAGTTGAATATGTTTTTCATTTTTATCACTCATATAATATCTTTTCTATAAATGAGTGAGGTAATAGTGCACTATTTATATGCTGGTGATTGATGATTAGAACTTGGGAATGGTATAGGGAATCAAAATTTCTTTAGTGAAATTGAAGGATCTATACAAATGTAATAATTCATTACAACCAGTGGAATGGATGATACCCACTATAAAAGGTGGGTGGGACTATATGATGTGGTGTTTTGTGATTATCTGATTTTGTAACATTTTTTGATTCCATGTTATGGTGATTGTAATTGTGTACTTCTGACTAAAGGTAAAGTTATCATTCTTCTTCCCATATATATAGGATTAATGTTTGAACAATGTAAACCCTTTGTGTTATTTAATTTCATTCATTTTGTCTTGTATTTATTGTTTTTATTGAGCTATTGATTAGAAGGGTATCGTAATTATATCTTAGTTCCGTGATTAGGGTGGGTTCGTTCTTCCATGTTCCATTAAATTAACATTTTAAGAGTCTTTCCAAGAGTATTTATTTTCAAGTGCAATGCTCATTATGAAAATTTTGACGGTTACCATTAGGGTGGGATTCTAAATAATTTATATTAAATCAAAGGTCCTCAATGGCTTATTATTTTACAAGACAATGGATATATTAACATTCTATCATTATAAAATTTATTTCAATTTCAGTGGTAGTTACTATCATTATAAGGATATTATAAGAGGATATAATGGATTGGGTTGAAAGATTCAACAATATGTATTTTCATTTATAGAGGATATAGTTATAGTAATACCTCATCTAAAAGGACCTATAAGGTTCGTTGAAAATAGTTAAGCCATAGATGATGGAAAAATGAGAATGGAAATTCTGGATAAAAAGGTATTAGGTTTGGTTGGACTTTCAATTTCTTCGAATGCGGCAATTAATATATAATAGAATAATAATAAAACAAATATTATGGACATTCTAATAGATATATATGAGTATCCTACAGTATGCAATAAATTTTTCCTGATGAAATAATTATTCAATATGTGGTTATCATAAGAAAAGTATACAAGTTATGATGTGAATGATTTGAATATGATCTAGAGGTAGCTTGTATTAGTGAATCTAACTCTCATATATGATTTATGAACTATACTATTTCTTTTATATTTTCTAGAGTCTTGGAATTCAATGGTAATAAGAACAAGAAACTCCAATTGAAAATATGATTTGATATTCTAAGATGTCTAGTACCTGATACTTAATGAAGATATATAGGGGAATGATATTCAATAATATTCAAATGATATATTAAATATAGAATGAATAGGGAACTCACCTCATTGAATAAGTTGAATGAAATTAGAAGGAAATTTAAGGGATATTAGTATAAGTAAATCTATTAGACTTGGGAAAGCATGTTGGTATTATGGTAAGTGGGATAATATAAAGAGAATAATCATGAATACAAATAAAATTATAGTAGAAAAAATTTCATAGGATAAAATGTAGTGAAACTTGAAGTTGAGAGTAGTCTCAAATACTCTTGCGTGTCAGTACTCTGGGGGAACCTTATATTAGAGATTATAGAGCATATTTATTCTCAATTAGGGAAAATCCATGAATGAAAAATTATGTTTTTAAAAGATTTTGAATATTGAAACTAGAAGATGATGAATATTTTAAAAAGGGAAAATGTGGAATATAAAAATACATATGAAGACTTATAATGTTATTGATCTAAAAGGAATCATACATATTCCATGTAATTAGAGGAATCTGATTTTTGTAAGACAATTGAATGGAGTTCTATATAGAACAAACCATGAGAATATAATGTGGAAAATATCTCTAGGTCCCCTATTTATAGCTATAGGTGTATAGGAAGAAACACTATTCAAACCATAATGGAATAGGGGGAATAAATTGTCGTGTCATGTACCATATGAAGTTAAGATTTAGGCATTATAAACTTTTGTCCCTTAAGGGTATGATCACTAATATTTTAGTGGAAAATTAAATGTTGATGTTAAATAATTTAGTCCTCTATAATTGTGCGAGTTTCATTCAAATTAATCTATAGAAGGTGTCTTTAAATTTGGTTGTAAGAAAACCAAAATGATTATATATAATAATTTACAGGGGTATTACCCATTCATATATCAAAGAGGATCATGATATTTTGTGACATTCAATGATGTTCGCAGATGATACTATTATTTTTATGAATTCTATTAGTATATCTTTACGGAGCTTGATTAGGATGCTGGATGAATACTGTTATTGGAGTGGCTGGAGTGTTAACAAAAGAAAATGTAGTATTACATTCAATGCAATTATCCTTCAAGCCGTATTGCTACTACGAGCCCCATATTAGATGCAAAGAGGGGAGTATCTGATAGAATACCTAGGGCCCCCTTTAAATTCAAGAAGGCTTCACATTCGTGATTTTGATCCTCTACATACCAGTATCAGTGATCAGGTTCTTAATTGGAAAAATAATCTCCTGTCTATTGGTGGCAGAATAGCGCTGGTAAATAGTGTGTTGTTGTCTACCCCGACACACGCTCTCTCTTTGGTCAAGGTTATTAAAGGTGTAACTAGAATCATCTATATAATTCCTTACCCCCCCCCCAATCTAGGACCCCAAATCGGAGGGCAAAAGGCACTGGGTTTTGTGGAAGAAGATGGACCGATCGGTTATCGAGGGTGGGATTAATGTTAGAAGTCTCGAGGACACCACCCTTTTCAAGCATTCAAATATAGCATGGGAGGTGATGGATAATTGTACCTTATGGGGGTGCACCATGCATGGTAATGCAACAGGCGATCACAGTTCTTCAGAAAGATGTGTTTCTCCATTTAGGACTGATATTGGGCCCAAACCCAATGCTCTCAGGCCCCAATCTTGTTGGATCATCGGTAAAGTCGTAGTCTCATTCTAGCCTCACAACTGGAGTGGGGATATTTTTTGTTACCCATTATCATTAGCCACTAAAATTTCTTTCAAGGACTCCTTCCAGCTCCCATTGTTTATCAAGTCTATCCTAAACATCATCTAATATGATATGTGTAAATTCATAGAGGTCTATCCGGAACTGGATAGGTGTGTTTTCACTGCTTCCTCCTCTGGCCAATTCATGATGAGGGACTATCGTCAGAACATCTTTATGCAGGATCATGGGGAGGTATGGAATAGTATCCTTTGGTCCAAGAGTATACCCACCAAGATTAACTTCCTTATAGGGAGAATCAGGAAAAGAGTGCTTACCACAAATGATAATGTTATGTTTTGCGGTAGTTTCTTGGTTTTTAGATGTGCTTGTTGTAAGCAGCATAAGGGGGAGAGCTCGAGCCACCTGTTATTTGAAAGAGAGTGGGCTCATGATGTTGGGGATTTTTCAGAGAATTTATGGCTATCTTCACTCCAATCATGGCAGGTCATATCTTCTTCAATCGGCAATATCATGGTTCGAGTGATGGAGGTTTGGAGAGGGCAGCTCGTACCGTAATCTTTCAAGTAGGGTGGTGCATGTGGAAAGTGCGTAATAAGTGTCTCCATTATGGGGTAGTCTCGACTGGTTGCCTAATTATCTTCAAGGTTAAAAGTATGCTTATCAACTTGGTCATAGATCTGGATAAATGGAGAGAGGATCCCTCCTTGCAGCAATTCAAGATTGGTCCTTGCCACTCCCCTCAAGAGAATACCCACCACCAAGGAAACTGGGTATGCTTGCATCCCCCTCCAGTGGGCTTGAAGCTCAACAGTGACAGGTCCTTTATAGCTTGTTGCATTTATGGCAGTGGGGTTGTACAAGATGATAGTGGATTAGTTATTCTGACCATATTAATTAGGCTTTGTCAGGGTTCGACCCTTATGGTAGAAGCCGTGGCCATGTTCAGTGGTTTGAAGATTTGTAGGGAGAGAGGCCTGGAGATCAGGGATGCGAAAAGAGACTCTATGCTCATGCACAATTCCCTTGATGGTGTGGTAAGGATTCCTTCGTCTATTATTAATTCAATTAGAAATTACCTTGTCTTTCTGGGGGATAATATCAAGGTATCTTATACCTGGCGGGAGGAGAACAAGGTGGCAGACTACTTAGCCTCAGAGGACATTCTTGGTCTGGAATGCCTAGTCCTGCATGATCTTCACAGCTTGAAGGCGGTAGGGGTGAATATTATTAGGGGTGTTTCCCATGGTCTCCACCATTTTAGACCCCCTTAGTCTCTTCCTTTTTTGGCCTTTTTTCCTTCGGCCTTGGCTACCTTGTATCCTATATTTCCTTTGAATAGAAATTTACATGATGATGATGAAATGGGAATCCATAAATAACGTAAAAATATTTAGGTTATAAATTGATAGTGAGATTAATGGAATAATTTTTACTAATTTCGTCAAGCATAGGGGTATTAGGCATGAAAAGACTATACTCTAGACCCTAAAGAAAATTTAATAGCTAAAAGGATGAAAAATAAGTTAATGGAAAGAGAATAGAGATTTCCACTTTAATTTTGAATCCCAAAGAATCATAGTCATCCAAATGAATATCCAAATTATAATATTTAACATTCTACTACATGATGGATAATATTATTCAAAATTAATCATGCAATACAATTAAATAAATCAAAAACTTTTTAGATAGTCATATGATATAGTAAACTATTACAATATGATAGACTTGAGTTGTGGTATGATTTCTCATAAATTATGATATGCTCATATCATCACTTATTTTATATTCAATATATAAAGGGGTTTAGGGAATATTTCTTTCTATTGAAAACTTACACTAAAGCAACATAGACTTTATGTCATTTCACTTTATATATTATAATATAAAATATCTTATGAAGCAAGATTGAAAACTAGTTATGGATATTATACTAAACAGTTTTTTAAAGCTATAATTAACTTTATATTTCATCACATTATATGAAATAACTTGTGCATATTCATACAAAACACATTTTTGATAAGATACAAAATACTTTTAGAGAATATCTACGATTAAAAATGAATCCAAATATAGTAAAAAAATTAGTGTTACCCCATAGAACTTTGTACCATTGAAAAAAATTTGAATTTCTGAATACAAATATATAAGAAAGGTGTGGCCTCTAGAAAATAATCAATGCTACTCAAGATATCCCATGATCTGACATGATCTCCACCAAACACGTGTATCATTATACCCATTTATAAAAACTACATCTATGTAAAAATGGATTTTCATATCATCCCTTTATCCAAGACATAATGTAACCATAAAAAATTTACAATATCAATCTCATATAGATATATATTCTTGATTCTTTGAGTATAATATAGATTGGTCAATGAATACATAAAATGTCAATCATCTTTATGGATAAAAACATCATATAAAATTTACTCAAATATATTAGAAAAATGTATCTTATCTTCGTATGGTTACACACCACTTTAGTCTCTCTCAATTGAAGTCCCAAATGTCATAAAAATCATACAATAGAGAAAATATCATCTTAGAAAATCTCTAACCAATGATATGATTAGTAACATACCCAACCATCCTGGATTAGTTAAACCCAAGGCTTGTGTGAGAAAGGTATACAATTTTTATGGTTATCATGCTAGGTATCTCACCAAACCTTGGTATTACGGATATCTGAATACAAACAATACATTCTTATTTTACCAAATACATAGTGTATAACACTCTATGTGGTTTACTTCATGTGTGATCCATCACAAAAAACTCATTTTGTGCATCGTGAGTATAATTAGTATCATGATACAATATTATCACACATAATAACATTAAAATTTCACTACATCCTATAGTACTCCACGATAAACATCATTTTGGGTAACTCAAAGTTAAATTTTGAGAGGCTAGTTATCTATTCACATCATGAATAAATGAAACCAATAAGAAAAAATTATAAAGTGGGTATTTTCCTCTGTCTAACATGATACATTTTATATTCATAAAATTCATTAATAATTTTAACCAAACCATGCATAATATCTTATCAAATGATATCATATGTGATAGAATTTCATATCAGTAATATTTTTGCTACACTTTTATTTTATTGTTAAAATAATTCTATATTTATGTAACTCCTACCACATTTTTATTTTACTATATATTAAAAAACTCCAACTAAACACTTTATTCAGTAATATCTATGAATAAAAATAATTTTTAATAATGGAGGGTCATATGAATCATATTCATAATGTTCACATCTTTGAAAAAAATGTTCAAACTTTATAACTTCAAAACATCAAATGTTATAATGTTAATAAATTCAGTTGTCTACTTTGAAATCTTTATAAGGTCACTATAATCTTCATTCTTAGACAATTTCCATAAATTTCTTTCTTTGAAATATTTTATTAAACAAGATAACGATTTATATTTATCATTTACTTACATATCCTAATCCTTTCAGGATATTAAGTGACATTCATTTTTATTTTGAATGGAATATTATTTTATTTGTCAGCCTGTGAACTTTTCAAAGTCTAAAATACTCCCACTATCATCTTAGAGACAATAATAATTTAAAAATAATATTATAGTATACACAAACTACTTTATGTTATAAAATAATATTAATTTATTTTAGTGTTATTATTTAACAAATAAAATAATGTATCCATATCATATATGACACTATATGTGTTTGGGGAAGTTTCTTGAGAAGAATATTATCATTTAAAATATGCCTACAAACAGTTATTGGATCACATACCTCACATTGTAACAAATATTTTAATAAATTATTTTATCACAGATTAAAATATTTTAAACATTATATTCAATTTATAACATTTTAATGAGTTTGAGAATCACAAACCATGCATATCAAAACCATTTTCAAGTATATTTATTGACAATGTTTTCTCAATAAAAATCTTATCTTATTATATAAGATAAATATGATGAAATAAATACTTTATTTCTCTATGAGTTTGATATTATCCTTTGTATTCAAATCCAAGATTCAACTACCCTTTTCATCATCATTTGAATGCATGATTCTATAACTACTTCATTAATTTGGAACTCTTGTATATTTAAAACACATTTAAATCATAAAGTTGGTAATATATACCATTAAAAAGAAATGAATTGATTTATATATTACTGATATGCAACGTGGACTCCCCCCAAATCATATATAACTACATCAAGTTACGATGATTTCATACTATGGAATTTTTATTCCCCATTCCTTAAACCTCCATTATATTTCAATGACATTATCTGGATATAAAAAGATTATTTTGGACTTTCTAAATAAGAATTCTTCTTATGGTTCGAACTTTTACTCACTTGTACCTTAAATTCAACACAAGAATCTAACCATCTCATATTGAATTTTGGTCTGCCTAGGTATTTTATTTAAAAAATTAATTTTACAGTTTATTTAAATTCATGATTATGAATGTATATATTCTTTATAAAATTATATAAGTTTATATATTGTATTAAAATTTATTATATAATAAATTATATATTCATAATAAATTTATGACTATTATCTCATAAGGTATGTTTTATTTAAAGGTCAACTAAATTACTTTAACCTAATTTCTTATTTTGAAATATTTAAATACTGGTTTAATTATTAAACATGTTAAAATTATATATTCATGTTAGTTATATAATAATATTCTTACATATTATGATAAATAATTTTATCAAGTTGTCAAACAAGGATATGTTTTCCATTTGAAAGAAATAAGTTTTATTATAAATAAACAATTCTTGCATATATTATATGGGTTTATTTGAAAGATTATTTATAAATTTTAGAATTTTCATTTTATAAAATATAATTCAACTTTTGATCTATCATAACAAAATTATTTTAGGGTGATTTTTTTTATTTTCCATAAAAATTTATTTTTTGGTTGAATATTGAAAAATACAGATGTTACACATACCATAAAATTTATGACACAGTTCTAATATAATAATGAATTAAAGATATTTGAAACCTTTTTATCAACTATGAATTTTTTAAGGTGTTAAATGATTCATTTAATTATAATATTTTTCATTTATAGACATATTCTTTACATTTTGGAACCTAAGTTATATTAGTTTTTAATAAAAGATATTTTTGGGAACTTTTACATTAATTAATTATTCAAAGGTACAATTCGAGTTTGAATTGATTTAAAACTAACATTAGACTAATTTTTTTATGATTAAAAATATATATTTAATTAGAATCAATACAATATATTATTTTTGTGTAGATTTATTTTTATTTATAAAAATAATTTTTATAAAAACTATTTTTTTACGTTAAGAATACCTTTATTAAAATTACTTTTTAACACTATATAAATTAAATAATTTAATTCTTTTTCATATTTGGAATCATAATATTAAAATTTATTATGTATTTAGATTTAAATTCTTTTCCTAAAAATAAATTACAATAGAAACATTAGTCCCCTCGGTAAACATTAAATGTATTAAAAAGTGGGTTAAACTAAGATAAAAGCCCTAAAATATTGAGAAAAATGTCTAAATTTTATTTTATAAGCGTATTATTGAGATAAATTATCCTATATTTGAAATATGAAAATTTTTTATCAACTTTACTAGAGTATAAAATTTATTATATGTTAGGAAAACTAGTATTAACAAGAGTACCACTACTCACACTTATAAAATGATCCCTTTAGCACCTCATTTCTCTACACACTTTGAGAACCTTATCTTCAAAAATAACTAAAAATATAATTCAAAAAATCTCTTTCCCACATTCTATAGGTTTTATTATCCCAAAAATACCAATTTATGAATGCTTAAACAATGATATAAAGGCGGATATCTAAAGAATATGTAATTGTCTTAACCGAGTTTTTCAAGTTTATTTCATCTTTAAGAATGTTAAAATTTAAATTAAATAAATATAATTACTATAATTAAATGTTATTTCATTGATGGAATTACCATAATATATATTCTTGCAATCCATTGAAAAATTATAATGTCTCCTATGATATGTGCAATTTATCACCTCCATTAATGATGTATTTCATTTTTCATCACTAACTTACATGGATGGTTATAAAAATTAATTAAATTAATGAATATGATATTTATAATAAAATTATATTTTCTAAAATAAAATTTGGAAATTATATTAATGATATTAATGATAAATATACATCTTAATATTTATCGACTTAAAACGAACATACCAAGACACTTTGTAAGTAATAAATTATTACCATTTTTTTACGTTATCTTATTCTCTTATAACTACATGAATTTATTTTATTACATTAAAAATATATTCTTGAAACCATTGGAAAGTACTATATTCGTAATCATTAAATAATTATAACATGTTCTTTATTATGTCGGGTTTACCACCTACATTAACATTGTTAGAATGTTTACCTCATGGATAACTAATAAAAGTTAAATACTAACAATAATATTGAAAAATTATTAATTAAACAAGTTTTCAGAGTTATAGTTTTTTATTATATAAAAGTATATTTACATGTAGACTAATATGTTTTTTTAATTTAATAATCAACAAAAAAATAAAATTAATAAGCATTACACAAAAAACAACTTTAGTTCAATGAAATGATTATGAGACTCCAAAAAATATATCATAAAAATGGATTAAAATATTAGAATTTTTTTATGTGATGGACTCATGAATGATTCTCATGGATAAGAACCTATAAAACTAAATCATTTAAGGGAAATGAAATGTTTAGAAATTGAATTTTAATTTTAACAATAAATAATTAATATAGTATGATAAATGGAAGGTATATATTAAATTAACTATTAATAAATTTTTTATTCATATTAATAATAAACATTATTTAACTATAGATGGATGTTAGAGTTCCATTAACCCAACATAAGTTTGAGGTAATTGATTCTTGGTCTCAATTTAGATTCATTGAGATCCATGTTTCATATTATAAACCATGTTTCCTTTTAAATGGTATTATTTTTATTAAAATACACATGAATGTATTATACTATAATTTTCATGCAATTCTTGTTATTTATGATTCAAATTTATGTTATTTCTTTAAACATATTTTGATTCACATATTATAAAATCCATAAGGGGTTCTCAAATCAAAATTTTCTATATTTGTGACATGTTTTATAATATAAACTTATTTTATTTTATATGGTGTATTTACTAACATTGTGAAATTATATAACATTATTATATATTTATTCTTTTCATTTAATATTTTGTTCAAGATATATATTTTAATGGGGTTTTATACAATGGTTACCAAATCCATAAAAAGGTTTCAACTCAATTTTCCTTCTTTGATACATGTTTAATATTATTCATATATATTAATTTATATGATGTATATACATTATATATATTATTTTTTACCATGTTTATTTTTTATTTATATTATTTCATATTCCATTACACATCATTTACTAAAATAGATTTTAATATTTAAAATTTCATAAAGGGGTTTCTTTAAAAATTATGCTTTAAAGGTCTTTAAGTGTTTTCCCTTATTATATACACTTTAATGATTTATTAATTTAATTTTAAACAATCTATGAAATTTTAATTTTTTTAAAAGGAATATTTTTAATGTTTTACATACGGTTCATTTTTAACTTTCTTTATAATTGTATAAAAAGAATTTTCTTTAATGGTTACAACTTGATCATCCATTACCTCCATCATATCCATTATTCCTTATTATGTTAAGGATTCGAAACATATCTATGTTACATTTCCATAGATCATGATTATTGACTCATGTTTTCACACTCCTTTTATTCATGTCAAATTCCAGGATTCATACCATGAATCATGATTTATGATCAATAAAATATTATGTATGAATTCTATATGTTATGTTCATATACCCTGATCTTGTTCTCATACCCACATGATCATATTATGCTCAATCATTATCTTTGATCATTAACACCTATGTTTACCCTTATTGAGAGTTTTATCTCACCTATCACACTTATTAAAATCCCTAGTTTTTGAAAAGACGTACTATGATTGAATTTTATAAAGGGTTTCATGTGAGAATAATTTTATGGGAGATGTGGAAGAGATATTATGGAATAAAAAATTCATATTATGGTGAAAAAAATATCCCTTGGATGATAAAGATATGGGATTTATTTAAAAATAGTTTTTTATTAATTCCCTAAAACTATTAACCAAAAAGACATGGGTATGAAAGTAACTTAATGTTGGTTACTTATATTTTAATTATGTATGGTTAAAGTTTAGCCTCATAAGTTGGTATCAAAGTTAGTTAGTAAAGAATATTTTTTAGAACTAAATTTTGGTGTATAGATCTTAGGAATAAAATACTTCATATACCCTCAACACATTGATAATATCAAGAAATGTTTTATTAAAACACGTTCACATTGTTGAAAGATTTTCCAAAATTATTTTAGAATGAATTCCATAACTATTAAAATCATTAAAGTATATCTTTAGTCTCTCTAGGTCATTATCACACTCAATCATGGTGAGTATATTAGTAGAGGATAAATTTCACGAGGTCATTTTTTTATCTAATTCCAATAAAACTATTCTTGAATCATTATTTAATAATAATAATAATAATTAGTTATATAATATCATGGATGATATTTAATAGAATTTTACATTAGAAGGTATTTATTTATCAAATAAATTTTTCTATCTTGTTTAAGAAAAATTATAATGTTTTGTATCAATCTGGGAATTTTATTTCATTAATATTCTTCTTTTATATGATGGGTCTCAATTAAATGTTTCATAATAATGATATCTATAATAACTAATGTTCTTTATAAAATATTTATTTTAAAATTATTTTATTTCATCGATAGCATGCTTTACATAGAACAAAAATTTCAGATGAATCACGTAACAATATTAAATTTTTTATCTGTCTATTATCACATTGTCATTAGATTGAAGAGTTTGAATAGTAAATAATAAATTATAAAAAATATATAGTATAAAAATATATAAAATTAATTCTTATTTATCAAATAATTAAAATTATAAACAAAAATTATTTGAAAATAAAAGTGATGTTTTTTTTCTGAAATATAGTTTTATCCAAGCAATGTATTTTTTATGTTAATAAATTAAATTAATCACTACTGTTGAATTATTTGAACGAAATTTTTATGTAAATTAAATTATAATTTTTTTAAATGATTCAATATGTTTTTTTTAGGCATAATATACTAATAAATCTAGTTTTATGATGAAAAATATATTTTTCTTCTAAAAAATAGTTCTTGTGAAAATTTTGGCACATAAATTAGTATTAATTGTTTAAATTTATAAGTGTTGGACTTCATAAAATAAATTAAATATTCATAACTAGGATGTTCAAAAAATTTTAAATAATACCCATTCATTTTTTTTAATATTAATAGTAATCATACAAAAATTTATCATTTCAGTAAAGGGTTACTTGGGTAAATCTTGATAAAAACTAAGTGATAATGACATAAATTTAAACCCTATTTTTTTGGGATTATGTTATTTCTAAAATAAAAAAATTATGCATTTAATTGAGTTATTTAAATAACACTTTCCCATTAAAATTGGTTATATAGTATTTAAATCAAATAATGTTATGAAATGTCACTATCATTATGTTTAATATGTTTCTTTTGTAAAAATAGGGAATAAATTAAGTTATGAATGAATATATGTGTTTAATTTGAGATTAATAAAATTATTTTCATGGGTAAAAATTTAATTTTAATTTTTTAATTATATAATGACCTTAATTTCTTATGAATCACCAAGAAAGTATTTATCCATTTAATAATAAATATATAAAATGAATTTAAAAATATTAAAAGTGTTATAATTTTATTTATTTAATATGAATCCTGAATTTTATATTTATATAGGAAATATATTAGAGGTGTGAAATCATTATATTCATATTTCTGCCTCTTCATTATGTGTTTAAAGTTAAATAAAATGAATCTTAAAAAATTTGAAATAATGATACGTTATAAAATTAGATAAAAATCATAAAAATATTTAAATAAGATATGCTAAATATGATATGGTAAAAAAGATCATAAATTGGTTATTTATGATAAAATTCTCATCTTATATGTAAAAAATAAAACCCTTTAATAGGAAAATGTTGTAACTAAAGTAAAAATTAAAATTAGTTCAATAAGAGTTAAACCAATTGTCTTGGTTTAACATTAAAATAAAAAATTATGAATTATATTGTATGAATTTATTACAAAACTATATTACCATATCTTATATTCCATTTACTTTTGAAGGCATATTTCATGAGAAGGAAAATATTATAATTTAATCTTTGGAGAAATTAAAAGGTCCTTCCTCGCCTCAATTATAATAGTTATCCTCCTACATCACTTATTTACACTACATTGAACCTTTTAGATCATCCATATTCTATAATTTTCCCTTATAAAATTACCTATACACATTCTCAAGGTTCTTGTAGTCCCAAAATAGCAACCATGTATCCCTTTATAAGAGATCTAAAGGAGCGGTTTCAAAGAAGAGGTAATCACCAGATCAAATCAATTTCCATTATACTCTTCATTACCTCTTATAAAT
The DNA here is from genome assembly GCA_963277665.1 of Viscum album. NCBI lineage: Eukaryota > Viridiplantae > Streptophyta > Magnoliopsida > Santalales > Viscaceae > Viscum > Viscum album. The sequence continues at coordinate 1,173,172,374 of OY728155.1, forward strand.
ATATGATATTTATCATAAAATAATAACTCATGTATCCTATTATTATGATGTTTTATTATTATTATGAAAAATCCATTATACACTATCTTTCCCATCAAATAAGAAGTGAATGTATCGCTCATGCGTACACACAACTTACCTTCTCCACGTTGTGATACAAATCATTTTTCATCACTATATTTTATGGATGGTTATTATGATGGATTTAGTGTTTAAATATTATATTTATGACCAAATTTTACTTTTAAAATTATAATATCATTTGTACCTATTTACCATCAAATATTTTGGGAAGCGATAATGTCATTAGTGAATACGCGTGGACTACCACTTCCACAATGAAATGTGATTCAATTTTTTATTTATAATTTTATTTTGATGGTAATGATGATGAATTAGATGAATATTTATTATATTCATGATATAATAATTATCCATTAAATGTGAAATAATATTTAACTTTCTTTTATTCCATCCTTTAAAAAATTAAAATAAAATTCAAGCTTACGTACTACCTATCATCCTCATGAATAATGTAATTGATTTTCTATCTTTGACATTACGGGTGACTATAAATATATTAATATAGAGAATATATATGTTATAATAATCAGTTATATTTTTATGGTATTTAATAATACTAAATTTAATATTATTATATTAGTGGTTAGAATTTTTTAAATGCAAGTGGAACTCAAGGTAATGGATTTTGGTATCACTTTTATTTATATGGAACAGAAGACTTATAAACCAATTGATTATATTATGTGGTGTATATACTTCCCATGAATGTATTTTATGATTCTTATCATGAAAATTATGTGATATACATATCTATATATGGTTATTTCTTCAATGAGACTTATGATTAAAATTTTACCAAAGTGGTAAGGGGTTTTATGTTGTAATCTCATTGTTTATCAGAATTATTTATGATTAAGTTTAAAATGATTTAATCTTATAATATATCTGTCTAGAAACTCATAAATAGTCTTTTAATTTATTTATTTATTGATAAAAAATCCATTAAATTTTTCCATCTTATGTACTCAAGAAATAATAAATTTATTTTTAATGAAAAACTGACTTCATATCACAGATCAGTAGAATTTTTTTCTTCCATATCTGTGTACATTAAAAAAATTAAATAAGATTTCTAAAATTATACAAATATTTTTTAAATTAATTTATAACTAAGTATTACTTTTTCAAAAATGGTGTGAAAGAAATATTTTTGTCATTTTCCAAATTATGTACTTTTTGACATTTATGAACAAATAATCGAAAGAATGTTTTTTTAACTTATACAATATAAATTGATTTTCCTTCCTTATTGAATAATTTGTTTACTTTGAATATTCATTTAATATTTTATAATGTTATTTTCAAATTAAAATTTTTTCTTTATAATTTCACTATTTTTATAAATAAATTATTACAAAAATAGTAATGGTATTTTCCACAAGAATGTTCTAATGATACTTTTATGATATTTTCATTCATTAATGATAAACACATTTGAAGTTTCTTATAATATACTAGGGACATTATCCAATGATACCATGCCTATTATTTCTCTAGATGGTTTATGGAAATTATTACATAATGTTTATGAAACCCATTTCATTTCCATGGGTTATGATATGATAATATTTTTATGAATTCAATTTTTTTCATGGGTTCTGATATGATGAATGTTTTATGATATTATGGAACACATATGTATGATTTTCATTTTGTGATAGGTTGGACTTATAATTCATTCTAATTAATTGGGTAATGATTAATGTTTTATGATCTCTAAGGGTATATGGTTGGTTATCCCAAGCCCCAATGAGGGTGTACGAGAGGTTATCTCAGTCCTGAAGTAGTTACTTGAGTGGTTAGGCTAAACCTATCATGTTATGAATGTTATGGTAGTTATCCTTGACATAAGGTCTTTTATGCTTATGTGTATACAAAAACTCCATGTCTTATGCCAATGTTATGTTCTCATGGATCATATACTTTAATAAATTTTTTTTGTGATGTTTTATAAACTAAAAATATTAATTCCATGGGTCATGATTATGATCTATGATATGTAGGGTATGGTTTTACAATGTTACACTCATGTTTTCATACACAATTTCTCATTTTGGGCTTATATGATCATTAATATATCCCCTTTTCACCATTAATCATCATAAAATATCACCCTTTTTTAAATTTATTTTCCATAGGTTAGGGATAAAGTTATTAAGTATGATATGTATAAAAATGGTGCTAGTTATGAAGAAATAAGAGAGTGATGATGTAGATATTTTATGAACTAGTTTTTTATTTTTTTATGTTTCGAAAGATATTATACCTAAAAACTATAACATGGTTCAAAATGTTTTGTAATGAATATTCTTCAATTTAGATTTATTATCAATATATGAAATTTAATGGATGATATAATCGTTATTAGAGAATGGTTTAGTTATCCTTTGGAAACTTAGATGAGAAAAATTAACTAGAAACCATAGATATATATATATATATTAGATAAATCTATAATGTTTTTGTTATGATCAAGAATTACCTTGGTTAAACCTATGTTTTTAATGAATAAGGTTTCATGATTTAGACACCCTATAGATAACTTTTCATTATTACATGGCTTCTAATTTTGATTATTGTTTCTCACACTATGCAATTTTGATTCTAGAAAATGGATAAAACTGAATGGAATTCATGTTAATATTGATTATGATGAACAATTTTCTAATTATAAACCTTAGAAACTAAATCTTATGGTAGCTAGAATCAAATAACTCATTCATATGATAATTAAAATTTCTCAATATATTAATCACATTGTGCTTCCAAATGATAAAAAGAGTTAACACCATTCTTTGAGTCTTTCATAAGGAAACTTCCACCTTTTTTTAGTGGGTATACTCATCCCCTAGTTGATGAAAAAGGATCAACACCACTGAAGTGACATTTTTTGTTATTTAGTTTCTTTTTCATGATTTTTTTATCATTTAAAAAGAGAATTAGATCAGTTGTTGAATCTTGTCAAGAGCACGAGGCAACCTGATAAAATTCACCCTAGGGAGTGGGCTGAGTTTAATAATTTATTTATAAATAAGTATATTACTAGTATTAATTGTATAAAAATGGATAAGGTATTCATTGATTTGAAAAATAAAGATGATAAATCCATTCGTACCCATGAGGAAAATTTATCAAGACATATGAGGTATGATTCAGGTATTGTCATTCAACCTAAAGTTGAGATTGCTTAACTCTTAAGTGGATTAAAACCAAGTCTCCTTGGGTAGTTAATCATAAGGGACATCAATAGTTATGAAGAAATCGTGAAATGTTCTATCAATATGGAAATTGGGATTGGGGTTATCTATCAATGCCATGGTTTTGATAAGAAAATAAATAGATAATTTAGAGTAAATTATAAAAACCATAGAGGGATTAAGATTAGAGTTCCCCTATACTCAATTCTTGTAAGGAAACAATAGGGAAATTGCCTTAATGGGACTAGAAAATGTATTAAGTGTGTCAAGGATTCCTATTGAGGGAATAAATGTCAAAGTTATGGAAATAAGTTATCAAATGATGTGAATAAAAATAAATCTCCACAAATATAAATATGATATATGGTCCCCAAATATAAAGGATAATAAAGATTATCGTTATCCAAAAACTCTAAATCCTAGAGACATAGGGAAATTTAATTTTATAACTATTTTCGATTTGGGGTGTGATAATGACATGGTGAAAGGAACACTTATCATCAACTGTAAAACTGCTAATTAATTCTTTGGTTATGGATCTACCCATCATTTTATTTCTATGGAATTTTCTTATGGGGATATAATATCACTTAAATGAATATATTATGAATTATCAGTAAAAAACTCTAAAGATTATGATCACATCCCAAGTATATTATTCTTCCCTAATTTATGTTTTCAATAATGTTATTCTTGTAAATCTTATTATTCTCCCCTTGTTTGAGTTTGTTGTTATTTCAAGAATGGATTGGATTCCTCTACATAAATCCCACATCAATTTCCATAAAAGTGAATTAATGCATTATATTATTATCCAACCTAAGATAATATATCTGTGTGATGATAAACATGATCTTATAATGGAAATTACATCCATTATATCTATCTTGATTCATTTTCAAAAGGGACTTTAATCTTAGATGGTTGGGTAGAAACTCAACATTAAAGATATGAATTTTGTGTGTGAGTTTGTTGTTATATTTTTAGAAGAGTTTCCTTGTCTTCCTATTGTTGAAATAGTGGGTTACCTAGACCCAACTATGTAGTATAGTTGGATAAAATATCGTGTATACAATTAGTTATCCACGAGGTATTCTTACCATTATAATGTAGGCTGTTTGGAATCCACTATTTAATGGTAATGTCCTAGATTAATGATTTTATAAAAAGGTTATAATTTATCCTAATTTATAATGTTAACTTAGAGATACTATGATATTAATCTCAAACAAAGGTTCTATGGTCAAGATATGTTATAATAATTGGACACAGTAGATGTTTGACTATTAGGTGATGGGGGATCATAAGCATTGATACTTTTTCTCCTGAAGTTCGCAGTTGTTTATATCTAGTAGTAATATCATGATGATAGACCCGCCAATAGAAACACCACATGTTTTGGGTGTCATTGGTTGTTCCTATCTATGGGCCCGTGTACTTCTCTCTCGACTTGAGACCATTACCAATGCATTCCATTTGATTACATATACTGAGTCAAAGAAAAAACCATGGTATTGAAATCGTTCCATGGTAGCTTTTGTTAGGTGCGTCATTAGTGGTATGAAATTGGTTGAATGGTCCAAAACTTGTTTGTCGCTTCCAGGTTAAGGAAGGTGTATATCTTAGGCCTGGTTGATCAGGATGGTGCTACTTTCATAAGTCTCTGGACAGAGGTGTAGGAAGGTAAATCCATCTATATAGATCAATAGTTAATAAATAAAGAAAAGGATGATGAAATAATTGTGAATCCTACTTTATGATATATTTAAACAAAAATTTATTTTAGTACACAGTCAGTGTTCGTAGGTTTGTAGTCATTTTTATGACTATCCTTATCTCTTTAGGTGCCTTGATGGGTTGCTAGACTCGACTCCTGGTGTGAATATTTTATTCACTGCTATCAAGATAACGGCTAGAGGGTCACATATAATATCATATTCAAGAATTCACCCTATTCAGTTGAATAGGTATATTGGACACGGTGGGACCCACCATGGGGCCTGAGTGACGTCTAAATTATCGATCATAAATAATTATATAAATTTATTATTATTCAAGTTATGAATAATTGGGATTGGATTAAGTTAATGTATTTAAAAGTTACGTAAATATAAGAAGATATTATTGAATGAATATTATTTCATTATTCAAGTTTCATTTAATATTATGTGGGAGTGAAGATTCAAGTTAAATGGCTCGGTTTTATAACACAATATATTTTATATATTTTACAAGTATGTGATAAAATATCAGTAACATTAATGGTTAAGTTTACTCTGTCATAGTTATTATTTAGTGGATGTTAAATTTCATAGGGTTGGGAAACCCTACCAGGTGTTATTCATCATCCACTATAAATAAGTGGTGAGAGGCTCAAGATCATGACTATTCATGGAATTACGACCATAACCTCTCTCTCCTCCCACTTCCTAGAGAGATAAGTAGTCAATCCAAGAGCTCATATGAGGATCTACCTCAAGCATCGAAGACATATCGATGTGGTAATCGTTGGAATGTCGAAGACATTGTCAGATTTCCGTGCTATCAATCAGAATCTTAAGATCGATGCTCCCATTGATTTTTGAAGTGTATATGGATGATTTAGAGGAGGTCCTACTATGGATTTTTGAAGAAACGATCTGAAATGATGAGTTTCTATTGACCATGCCTTCAGATCTGTAAAGTTATGTTTATAGTATTATTTTACATGCTATTTTTTAATTTATGTGAGATCCTTGAACCATACCGAGGCACAAAATATCAATGAGAACATGTTCATTCATCCCATAAATTAAATGTTTTTAATATCCCTATCCCATCAACTTTCGTTGTGGGCCATGATAACTTCAATTGGTATTTTAGGGAGAACCTAAATTTTATGAGCCAAATAATGTTAATTTTTATAAAATTCAGTTGAGGGTTTTAAATTGGTCCCAATAGTTCAAACCTTGAATCGATCCAAATTCAAAAGGCCACATTATAGACATTTTAAAATTTTTATACGAATAATCTATGCATTCTAGTCTTGGGTATTAAAATTTTTAATCGATTATTTCTTGTCAAGATCTGACCATGTTTATGCCAGTTTTCGTTCATTGGAATTAATATATGTTTTTCTTAAAAAGTTTTAATTATACTTATTATTATTTGTATTATTGTTATAAAAATATAATTATAAAAATATAATTATAATACAAATATTTAATTAATATAATTATTATAATAATAATTTATTATTATTATATTTAAAGTATAAGTATCCTTTGAAAACAAATTTAAATGGGTTGTTTGGAAATTTGTGTGGAATTCCACACTTGGGGAGAAAATAGAGGAATGTTGGGTGGCTATAGGTCAAATGGAAAAAAAATTCAAACGAAGGGGGTCCACATCGACCCCCTTCTCCCCTACCATGCGCTGACTACTTTTATGTAAGTGAACTAGGTCTAGGAGGCCTCCTCCATCAATTCTTCCCCCTGTGGGTAGCGTGGTTCCCCCACCACCACATCTAGCCGCCGCCCTGCTCCAGCCTGCCGGTGCGACATTTTCATGGCATCCTCCTCCCGTCGGTGCACCTCCCCTCGGCCATCCCCTTCACCGGCCTACAGAGAAGCCTGACCAGCTCCTCTACCTATAAACTGTCATGCCGAAAACCACCCCACAACACTCCAGATCTATCATTTACTACCTACACTAGTTCCTCTGAGCTCTGACTGGTGCCAACAACCCTAGGTCAGTTCTAGTCCAAGGCGGTGCCCTCTTTTCCAATGTGTCACCCCTTCATCTCGACCATGCACCACAAATCCAATTTGTCTCTGACTCAGTAAGACACATGCCTTAACCATGTTTCAGATCTCCCGTTTACGAACCAGTGAACCCAAAAGGCAGTCGACCAGTTGGAGGTAACCCTAGCTGAGTCGGACCCGATTTTCCTCAAAACGGTTCCTAGTGGGTCTGGGCGGACCTACATGGCCTAAATTATACCATCACAGGCTTTTGTTGACCGAAAATGGGTTCATGTGGGTACCGAGCGACCCACTTTAGACCTGTATGATATTTTCATGGCATATATTAATTCGATTAATATAATTAATTAATTTAATTAAAAATTAAATTAAATTAATTAATATATTTATTATGATTGAAAATAATAATTTTTTATACATAGGGAAATTAATTTAATTATTTAATTGAATTAAATTAATTATTTATTTTAATTTTGGAATTAAAATTAAATTAATTATTAGACCAAAAAATAATTAAATTATTTGAAATTTTTAATTCATTTAATTTTATTAAATAACCCTCGTATTTATTTAATGAAATTTAATTTTATCTTGCATTATTATTCTCGATTACTGGTCTTGAGCACTAACCCATGTATGTCTACATTTAGTTAATTAATTAATTAATAATTTAGCTGCATGTGATGTTTTTAATTAATGAAATGGTGGTTTTTTGCATTGCCTTTATTTTCAGTTAATTTGTATAAGGGCCTACATGTCCATTTCATCCGATGTATTTTACACAAGTAGTTCCCCTAGCCGGCATGTGAGTATTATTTTATATAAGACAAAGGTGGTGTACATTGATCAAGACAAATAAATACATGATGTAGACCCCACCAAAACGAGGTGGTACTAAAAAATGTGATGTGGAAATCGTCATGATGAAGATGATATAAAACAAAAAAATTCCAAGTCATAGCATTATTTCAGTTGAGTAACATACAAGCAAGATGAGGGTGAGCTGCATTAAGAGTTAAGCGATGACTCATATATGATACAGCTGAGTCATTTAGATGCTCAACACCAGTCGGGTAGAAGTTTACCTTTATGCATTTATTTATTATTTTATGCATTTTATAATAGTTGGAGAAATATATGAAATCATAAATAATCAAATTCATAAAGAAGTGACGTGTGTTTTTCTATTAATGTTCAGTTGTGAGAATGACAATATATATGAACAAGATTAATAAAAATGGATTACATTTTTCAAGATAAATACAAAAAACCCTCAAATTAATATTAAGTCTTAATCACCTTCCATCATTTGGGTTTGAACAAAATTGGGTGTTCGAGGTGCATGTCATGCGAAATCTGAGGGTGCATCTTACTAGCAGGGAGTTCTTATGAGAGTGGTCGGTTGAAATTTATAAAATTGTTGAAAAGAAATTTCCAAATCTATCTTTTTTTTGTTTTAGAGGCAATCGTTGAGTAAATAAAGATTAAGATTATAGAATCTGGGACATCACTCAATAGATCATGGAACTGTGAGTTAATGCAGTTGGCCATCCAAACACCTTCCTTGAAACCTTTGAGTAGTGGAATAGCAATAGCTTGTAGACTATGAGTGGTGGTTGAGAGAAATTTTTTACAAGAATACTCAAGAAACATAGTATTCGGATTCTAGTACACATAGTTCCAAGAGTTTTTTAAAATAGTGGGAGACATTTAATGAATAAATTAATCAGTAATATCTAATTTGGTAAATAAAATATAATTACTAATCTAAATTTTTTTTTTATAGGTAAATAGAAAGAAATTACATAATAAAAACTGCATTAAATTTTTTGAAAAGTGAATGTCCAAACTAGCACGAATTTCCAAGTTTAGTACATGCACTTGTGCATGATAATACTATATCAAAAATTGAAGTTGCTGGTGTCCCAATACCTATTAATTCACCTTAGGAATTGTGGGTGCTTAAATGCTTATAGGAGACACATGTATCAAAAATACGATGCTTATTTCATAATTCTATCATCTACATTTGATATTAGTTGCAGTCACAATGTTAGGACATAGATGATAAGAACATGTAGTCTCATCTCTGAGATGTTTGTGTGGAAAAATTCTAACAATATTTGAATGTGACGATTACACTAGATTTATGTAAACATGAAAGGCAGACTATGAACTTTCATGGAATCCCATTATTATTATTAGTTTCATTTAAGGCTACAAACAAATAGGATGCAGTAAATGATTCATTACTTTTATGGTATGGTTCTCAATGCAATAATAATACTATAGAATGTACCCTCTTTAGTTCTTATGGGGAATAAATAGAAAGATAAGGTGAAAAGGCCGATGACAAGTTATTTCAAAGGCACCTTCATAATTTCTTTCAAATAACATAGGTTGGTTATTACATAAGATGTTATTTTTTTCACAAATTTGAAATAATTTATGGATTGTTATAAATGCAATTAATTGAATTGAATAAGAAAGAACCCGCTTATTCTTTTGTTTATTTTTATGAAATAAAATAATTGTTTCTAACATAATTCTTGGGTATTAAATACATTATGCCTTTCACATATGTGTATTGAAATATAGTAACCAAGTAAGTATAGAAACATTATAAGAAGTATGGTGTCTTCCCCAAGCAGCTGAGAAAGGGATATTCCTATTTCAACTGTGATACGTACACAAAAGTTCAATTTTACAAGTGATCGTTTCTAATTGGAAATGTTGTTATGTATAACCAAAACATTTATCTCACAATCTGTATGGACCTAGTGATACATTATTCTATGTTTTGGAATGTATGTTGTTTGTACTGTATCATACATAACAAATAGATCAGTGGTACTTGAACCATATGCAATAAGTGATGAATATAAAATGTAAGAATTTTACTCAGTTTTGGAAATATAATTTTTTTTCATGTACAACTAAAATTATACATTAAAAATTATAATATATGGTATTTAGGATTATCACATCTAAACACATTTTTTATATTTGACGTATTTAGTATAGACAAAGAAACATTATGAAATAAAGGTATGTCACAAGGATTATGGAATTAGTCAAACTAGCTAGCATGAACTATTTAAAAGTAAATATACTGGTGAAGACACTTAATAATATTCTTTTATGTTATTAAAGATTTTAAAAGTTATGTATAAGCATGGTCAAAAGATATGAGTTGATTCATATTGGTAAGATGAAGAATATATTGACTAAGAATTCATCAATCATGATAATGTAGTGTGGAGTAATTCCCAAACACACATTACCTCATCTACATCATAAAATTGATGCTTATAAGGAGGATCGATGAATATTATTACATGTTGAAATTGATAAAAAAATGTATCATGGAGGAATTCTTAAATGCACATTTTGTATATTAAATTAATGATTTAAGTAGTATCAATGTTACAATTTTCAGCAACTTCCATTATATCTCCAGACGTGCTTTGCAAATAGCAGTTATATCCCATAACCATATGCCAAATAAAAATGACATATGGATATCATAAAAGTCATAGTATTATGGAATGTCATTATGTCATATGAAATGTATTTTTATGTAAATATTTTGTTAGGACATAAACAAAATAACTTCAAGATAAACACATAATGCATGTAAGTAATTATCATAATAGTTTCTTAGGATATTATATAAAACCCTAAGATAGAAAAATGGCACTCAAGTATTATACTAAATTTCCATATATGGGTGAAAATATTTGTTAGAGATAGAGGGAGATAGATTGGCTTGGATTTATCCAATGCTTGAGATGCACAAGTATTTATCATAGGAACAAGATCCACAAGTACATGTGGAATAAGAATGTTCCACAGACACATACTGTGTAGGAAGGTTAAAACTATGGTGATGGCTTTATAATCACCACAGTCAGTGATACATTATTCCTTAAGAATGAAAATTCCTACAATTAAAGAGTATATTATAAAATGGTAAGATTGAAAATATCAATTAAAATTCAATAATGGATTGCATGTTTTAATGTGAAAGGGGGCTTATACATTGAATACAATGGTGGGTATTAAAATGAGTTGATACAGGGATGGTTTAAGAATTTCTTCAATAAGGCTTGATTGATAACATCAAGTTAGTATTACTAAATCCAATATAATTTTACTTGCCATAAATAAAATTGTAAGATCATTAAATTTTCCATTTGATATCAAGATAAACTTTCAGGGAAGGTGTTTAAACGATGCAACTAGAAAGGGATGATGACATCATATGATGCCAATAAGGGTAGAAAGTTACTGAAATGTAGTTCTAGATTAAATTAAGCAACATGATCTTAGATCATTCATTTTGAATGAATATTTGACATGTGTTTACCAATGGTTTGTGGGAGAAAAATAGTTTTCCAAGAGAAATATGTTCAGCAACATATGGAAGACAGATACTAGTCTTTATATTAGTTATGACTAGGAGGAAAGTAATTATCCAGTGATCAAATTAAAGTAGCAACCTATGTTCTTAGTAATAGGACCTGCTGAGGTAGATTTAATGGGTTTTTGGAACTATTCAATCGTATATATTGTGACATGGTATTTAAAAATACAAGTTTGAAAAATTCAGGTTATGAATTCTTTCTAATGTCCCATGGCTTAATATATCCATGTTGATGTGCTCAGAACATGAGAAGATATTAAAGATGTAAGTTATGTTCCATATGCTTCAGTGATGGATCCATAACTTATGCCATGATATATACAAGAATTGATATTTCATAGATATACTTTATTGTAGGAATATATCAATTATATCCCTATGCACTGTAAGTGTAGAATTCATAACTACCATATTGTACTTTGTCAAGTACAAATGATATGTATATGGTATGTGGAGAAGAAGGATACTAGTTATAGTGGGACACAAACTAGCCTTCCTTAGATCAATTTGATCTCGTATCGTAGCTAGGATAAGGTGTTGAGAAAGAAAAGTTAATAAGAGCCCGTGGAATCCATACCTACAAATACTGAGTACGTAACAGCTTCTAAGGCAACTAAGAAGTAGTTAAACACAACAATTTGTTCCAATTATTGAAATCACACCTAGTAAGTAAATTATTATCATAATGTAAATTATGATATTATTACTAGACAATATGTCAAGTCATGATAGTGGAAAAGGTGATATACTTTGGGATATAATCTCATGAGAAGTTATACTCAAGGAGATGAGGTTATATACAGAAAAATGACCACACGAAGGAAACATGGCAGACCCAATAGCTAAAGCTGTTACTCTAGAAAAATGATTTTCATCATGTGAGTAGATAAAATGCATGGTTAGCATGTTTTCTCTAGTAAAAAATGGGAGTGTTGAAATAGTGGTTGCCCTAGACCCAATAATGTAGTAACCTTGGTTTCAATATCATGTATACAGTTAGTTATACATGATGTATTCTTACCATTATTGTGTAGACTTTTCTGCATCCACTATTTAATGGTAATATCCTAGATCAATTATTATATCAAAAAGATATAGGAGATCCCTGGATGTAATGAGAAACTAGAGATACTATAACATTAATCTTAAAAAAGGACATGTGGTCTAGATACATCATACTGACTAGACATAGTATATGTTAGACTATCATGTATTGGCGGGATCAAAAGCATTGAGAGTTATTCCCATGAATTTTTCACTTGGTGCTCTCTAGTAGTGAGACAATAAGGATAGACCCTCTAATAGGAACACCACATGTTTTGGGTGTCATCAGTTGTTCCTATCTACAGACATGTGTATTAGTCTCCCGACTTGATACCACTACCAATGTGTGACATTAGATTTCATACATTTTTCTAAGTGAAAACAATGATGTTGAAATCATGGAGAGGTATCTTGTGTTGGGTGCATAGTTGGTGGTATGACATTAGTTGAATATCCAAGAATGAATTTATCGCTTCCAAGTTAAGGAAGTTTTATATCTCAGGGATGGTTTTTTAGGATAGTGATACCTTCACAAGTCTCCGGCCATAACATTCGAAAGGTAGATCCATTTGAATAGATCAAAAATAATAAATAAAGAAAAGGATGATGACACAAGCGTGCATCTTGATTTATGAGACATTTATGGACAAAGGGATTATAGTACACTGTTAGTGTTTGTAGGTTGGTAGTCATTGTTATGCCTATTCTTATCTCTTAAGGGTCCTTGATGGGTTTCTAGACTCGTCTATTAGTCAATGGATTTTATTAATTGGTGTAGAGATAAGGTCTTAGATGGTCACACAAAATGGGGTATTCAAGAATCCTCCATATTCAGTTGAATATGTATATTGGACCTGGTGGGCCCCACCACAGGGTTTGGGTGATGTCAAAGGTATTAATTACCGATAAATAAATAAATTCATTATTATTCGAGTTATGAATAATTGGGATTAAATTTATTTAATTTATTTACAAGTTAAGTAAATATGAGAAAATATTATTTGAATGAATATTATTTTAATATTCAAGGTTCGTTTAATATTAACTGGGAATGGAGATTCGAGTTAAATTTATTGGTTTTATCACGTAATACAATTTATATATATTAAAATTATTTGATAAATTATTAATAATATTTATGGCACAGTTTAGTTATTTATAATTATTATTTAGTGGATGTTAAATTTCCGGGGGCTTGGGAACCCTACCTGGTGTTCTTCTTCTTCCACTATAAAGAAGTGGAGAGAAGCTCAAGGTCATGAATATTCATGGAATTTTGGAAATATTTACTCTCTCCTCCCGATTCATAGAGAATGAAGTAGTTGATCAAAGATCTTGGATCAAGATCTCCCTTAAGCATCAAAGGAATCTCGATGTGGTGATCATCAGGACATCAAATAAATCACCAGATCACCACGCTAGCACCTGGAATATGACAATCGGTGCTCCCAATGCTTTTTAAAGCACATGAGGATGATCTAGCAGGATCCTTTTTTGGATCCTTAAAGAAAAGACCAATGATGATGAGTTTATATGTACCATACCTTCAGATATGTAAAGGTATGTTTATAGTTTTATTTTACATGCACTTTTTTTAATTTACATAAGATCCTTGGACAATATCAGGGCTTAGATAATTGGTGAAGACAAGTTCTATCATCCCATTGATGAAACATTTTAATATCCCTGGACCATCGCCTTCCACTATTGGCCCTACTTACTTCACCTATGAGTAGTGATGTTTAGTTTTTTATAGAACATAATCATTATTCTACACCTATTTCCAAGAATCCATGTAGAATGACCCTCATTGAGTTATAGGAATTAACGAAACATTTCCCCGAGAATCTTGAAAAGCGATTCATTCATCCAAGTGGATCGCCTTGGGATTCACATATTTAGTATTTTATGAAGAAATATTGATCAATGTGTATATGAATAGATTATGAAGAACTTAAAAAGATCACTATCAAGAAAAATTGTTGTCTAAAAATTATGTTAGACTTATTTGATCAAATTCATGGAGTTTAATAATTTTACAAGATCGATCTTTATTTTGTACATCATTAATTGAGGGTCAAGAAAGAGGATATACCCATGAAAACATTTTATACAAGGTTGAAAAAATATGAATTTAAAATGATTCCATTTTGTGTTACTAATTACCTCACAATATTTATGGATTTAATGAATATAGTTTTTAGATATTACCTTGATCAGTTTGTATTAGTTTTTATATATGATATTCTTGTATATTAAAAAGGAAATAAAGATCCTAAAGATCATTTAAGAATTCTGATAAAGACTATAATTAAATATAATCCTTATGAAAAAATTACCAAAGAGAATTTTGGATTTGAAAAGTTTCATTCATGGGTAATATAATCTCATGTTAGGGTGTATCAATAGACCCTTAAAAGAAATAAGTTATTGAACATTATCTTAGAACAACAAATGAAAATGAGATCTATAGTTTTATTGGTTTATTTGGATATCATCATCACATTGTAGATACTTTTTCATGTCTATATAATCCAACAACCATGTTAACTTAAATGGGATCCAAGTTTCTTTTAAAGGATAAATGTGGGGAATGTATTAGGTAATTGAAAAAAAGTCTAGTTAGTGTACCAGTGCTTACTCGTCCCTCTAATGAACAAGGTTTTTAAATCCATAGATATCTATAAAATAAGGGACTATTATGTCTCATCATGAAAAAATATATAGTTATAGGTTTTTCCACATGAAAATTGATGTTTCTTGAGTAAAATTACTCAACACATGATTTGGTGTTAGCAGTGGTACTTTTTTCATTAAATATATGAAGGGATTATATTTATAGATAAAGGTGTGATATATATAGATCAAAAAAATATAAAGTATATTTTTGCATAGAAAGAGTTGAATATGTACTAGAGAAGATGGTTGGATATGTTTAATGATTATGAATGCTCAATACATTACCACCATGGGAAATAAAAAATAAAGCTGATGCTTTGAGTAAAAAGGAATATGCTACCTTATATATGACAAGGATAAAAAAAGTTATACTATTTATATATTTTAAATGGATGGAAGTAGAATTATAAATGTAATGGGAGTAATCTTATCTAGATGAAATTAGTGTTTGACCATCTATCCTTGTAATTATTAAAGAGGTATAGAAGGAAAGTGTAGATATGAAAAAGAAGGTGAGAAATGTTCAAAAATTCAAACTTGATTATGATGGAATAATAAGGTTTAGGAACCCTATATGTGTCCTTTAAGTACCATATTTGAAGTAGGATATGATATATAAATCTTATTTCTCTTAATTATATATTCATACTGGTAGTACAATGATGTATAACGATTTAAAAGAGTATTTCTGGTGGGGTGGCATGCAGATAGATACTGAAGAATATGTTTCTTAGTGATTGGTATTTCATCAAGATAAGGATAAGAAAAAAAATTCAAATGGGATGTTAAAACCATTCCCCATAATAGAATAAAAATGGGAGAACATCCATATATATATATTTTCATTGGACTCCCCAAAACTTCTAAAAGAAATAATGCTACGTTGGATGTAGTCAAATTCCATACAAAGTTAGCCTACTTCAATTACATTAGAGAATATTTATATTTGTATTATCATTATATGAAATACATTAAGGATGTGGTAATGTTTCATGGAGTAAAGAATTATATTTTATGTAATCAGGATCTATGATTTACCTCAAACATTTGTAAAATATTCTAGAAATATCTATATATAAATTTAAGTTTCAACTGTGCTTATCATCTTGAAAATGATATTAAGTCTAATGGAACCTTAAAAACATAGGGGATATATTCAGATATTTTTTCTATGGACTTCAATGGTGGATGGAATAAATACATTCCTCTGGTTGAGTTTTCTTATAACAATAGCATTCATTTAAGCATTCATATAGCTCCTTATGAGTCCATATATAGAAGTATGTGTAGACTCCAATGGGATTGGATGATGTTGGAGAATGAAATTTATTTGGACCTGAACTAGCTGAGGAAATGGCAGCAAAAGATAGACCCATTCAATATCATATCAAGGAAACTCAGAGTTGATAGGAAGGTTATTGACATAACCATTGATGTGATTTGTAATGTTATTTTGGTGACATTTTTTTCTAGGGAAAATATTCATGGAAATTTTTATTAGATTTAGAGAGGAGGGAATGTTTATCCTTTGGTATATTTCTCCCTTTGATGTTATTGATCATGTCAAGATGGTACCTTATCAAATTGTGTTTGCATGGTGTCTCACTCATGTTCATGATTTCTTCCATATATCTCCCATGAGGAATAAAATACCTAATCCTTCACATTTACTAAATGCATAAGACATACCACTCGAACATTGAATTTATTTTAATGGAAAAACTAATAGAAACATTAGATCATTGGGTTAAAAACTACAGAAGAAGACTACTCACCTGGTGAAAGTTCTCTATAAAATAATAAATTCAATGAAGTTATATGGGAACTTGAGGATGTAATGAATCAAAGATATCCAAATTTTTTTATTAGAGTGTTAAATTTTAATGAAACTTTTAATTTGAATGGGGGGGGGGTTATAATGTAACCCCATTACATTTTTATGAAATATTCATTTTTAAATAATTTTATTTCTCCAATAACTTGTGTTACACATAATAATAGGTTTAAACATACCAGGTAACATTATTAAAATATTATGTTTCCATTATTACCTATCCATTTTATTGGTGGGTATGATTACTAATAAGTAAAATATCAAAAATATACATTCCAAAAAATTATAAAACGAATTCATTAGTTATAAAATTATTTCAATTGAAAAGAAAAAATATTTTAAAATAAAAGTAATGTTTTTTTCTTGAAAAATTGATTTCATGTGAACAATGTATTTTTTATATTAATAAAATAAATTAATCACTATTGGTGATTTATTTAAATAAAAAGTATAGAAATTATTTAATATAAAGTTTTTTAAAAATTTCATGAAATATATTTCTCTGAATATTATAAGAATAAATATACATTTACGCTTAAAAATGCATTTTTTCTAAAAAAGAGTTTTTGGTTCATTTTGTGAAGTTAATTTAAAACTAATTTATTGAATTTATAAGTTTTTAATTATATATATTTAATTTCATAGTTATAATTAGGATTCTCAAATTTGGTAAATATGACCCTTTTATTTTTGGTCTATATGCACAATAACCATGATTAAATTTATCACTTCAGTAGAGGGTAAATTATGTTTATCTCGATTAAAAAAAATTATAATGCCATATAATTTCTTTATAATTCTTATTGAATGAATTAAATTATACCCATAAACGTTTAGTTTGTAAATTGAGTTTTTTAATGGACACCTGTTCATGAAAATGACTTATATAATATTAAAATCAATGGAAGTTATAAAATGTCACTCAAGTTGTTTTTAGTAAGTCTTATGTATCCAAATTGGACCAAAATTACGTAATGAATAAATATTTTTTTTGTTTTGAGTTTAATAAAATTAATTATATGATATAAATTTATTTTTAATTTTTATTAATTATATAATTTCCATAATTACACATGCAACACTGATACAATACTTTTCTATTTAATAAAAAATATAAAAAAGTTTTTAAAAATATTAAATGTGATGTAATTTTAATGATTTAATGTTAAAAATTCATATTATATATGTATAGGACATATTAGGGTTGATTTAAATCATTATATTAAATATAACCCTTGGGATTAATGTATTTAATGACAATTAAAATGAATAGTGTCACAATTAATTTTTTTTGATATTTTATCCAAAAAATATATTACTAAATTAGATAAAATCCTAAAAATGATAAAATAAGATTAGGTGGATACAATAAGACCTATATTGTCATTAATATACTATTTATTGGCTAATTATCAACATCTATGTAAAAATTTCAACCCTTTAATATTGAACGAATTGTTACAGTAGTAAACAATTGAATAATAAAGGATTAGTAAAAATGATAAGGTTTAAAATTATACTAAAACATGTAAATAATCTATTTTCTTATCATCTAACACATATACATTTTGATTCATACAGATGGAGATTTAATTTATTATAATTTAATATTTTTAGAATTTAAAAAAGTTCCTCTCACCTCAATTATAAAAGGGTACTTCCACCTCACATATTCACACCACATTATGACTTATAGGTAACATCATGAACCTATAATACACTCAACTCTACCCCAATCTTAGTGGGTCACAAGGAATCAAGTGAATCTCCCCAAAATTCAAATGCTACTAACTAGCAGCGAGGGAGTCGATGGGTCATTGGGGAGACTATTCCATCATTACTATAACATATCACAATGGAAAGTCAACAATATAAAGATTGAAGAAGTAGATACAATAATCATACAACTAAAAGGTAAAAAAGATAAGAATATATATAATAAAATAATAACTGTATCATATACAGTGAGGGAGATGATACATGTATATAGAAAAGAAATATGTACATGGTTGTACTATAAAATATATGTAACAAAAATGAAAAAAGACCAAAAATTATCCCTGTAGCATTGTAAGCCTTATCTTGGTCCCATGATCCCATGATCTTATATAGAAATCAAGCACCTAATGAAGGGCTCTTTCTCTTATCCATACCTGCAACCATATAATCGGGTTGGTTCCCCAAGGGTGGCCCAAACCGGATGTGCGATAACATCCCAGTACGAAACAACCCAAAGGTTTATAGAATCCTATTTGTAAAATTTAATAAGATAAAAAAGTGTATGTACCAAGTATAAGCAATAAACAAATGTAAAAATTTCCATGGAATATAATTACTGAACAATTAACATCAATATAGCCTCTCAAGGATCCCTACAATGGATGGTTAAGCTCTTATGCAAGGAAACTACAAGTAAAATATATTATGTTATAAGGCATCACCATACAACCATCGTTCTATAAAAATGGTAGACTTTCTGTAAATCCTAAACTTTCAGAATCTCTTTTGGTCGATCCATTAAACAAAGAATATCATATTTCCCATGGACGTGTTGTATATCAAAGTTTTAGACCATGAATGTATATATCCAATGCATCAAAAACCAAGTCATCCTCATCGAGTCCCTATAAAATCTCGATGAAAACTCCGTGAGGCACTGTTTGGATTCATATGAGCATTTCATACTAGACACTTACTTCACAAGTCCAAGCATTCTATATCCAAGGATAATGTACAAGGTATCTATTCATACATTTACCATTAATACCATTTATCATTTAAAATCAAGTGAATATACCTACACACATTACCATTTCACATTCCATTCATCTCATGAGTATGCCCACTCATAACATCCAATTCCACTCAAGGAAACCAAATGAGTATACCAACTCACTGTTCACATATTCTATTTAACCATTCAAAAATTTAATAGACAACCAAATTAGTATACCAAATAATTTAACCACACCCCTTTGAGAAATTAAACCAGTTTAATAATAGAATATCAATATAGTGTAATCCAATGATATATTCCATATAATTACATTTGGTATTCCCATATTAAGGAACGCATGATAACTCACCCCTTAGGTGGTTGAACCATGTAACATCAAGGTATTTTTATATGGCACACCCCAAGGGTAGCCATGGTTTATGAAACATCTACCAAGGAATCACAATAGAACCAAAGGGTGCCCCTAATAGGTTTAATTAGATCTGATTTAATTAACCAGTTCAAAAATGGGGATGTGATAGATATTCTGATGGGTGGAATAAGGATAGATATCCTAATAAATCACCTAAAATCAAGTATGTTGTATAGAACACCTACCTTAGTTTAGTAGTGGTGTCATTTTCCATTATTCACTCTTGATTCATCTTAGATTAGGATAAATTTGAAGAATAGATGGTGGAATTGAAATTAAGGAATATGATCCTAAATCCAAATAATACATTCGATAGAAATATGTGTGAGGAATGGATAAAAAGGATATAATAACTCACCAATGTAGATCCGATGAGATGTTTTACACTTGAATCAGAGATATGAAAACCCCCCACCTCAAATCCAAGATTATTCTTCAATGAAGGCTCTCAAATTCTTCCCCTGATATGTGTAGAAAGGAAAACCAATTTTGGTTTGAATATATTTTTAATTTTATTTAAAACTACTAAATTTCCAAAATCACAGGGCTCAAATGGTTTAGGCACACAATTTTCCAAACTTTTTGCCAAATTGAACAATTTACTATAGGATGAGGGGCACCCACTTGGTTTCCTCACACTATTTTACTAACCATGCGGAAACCGCGTGAAAACCCTATGTTAATGTCTGATAAAATTTTATACCTGGCTGCCTGGCTGTGTGACCCATTCCACATTTTTTAGCATAAATGTGTGACCCATTTCTTCTCATTGTCCTCCTATCACATGGATTGTTAATTCCTGAAGCCTACACTTTATGGTTTTCACTAACCTTGCATCATGCTTAAATCACCCAAAAAATTGGTTTTTGGGCACTAAAAAATCCCCAAACACCACCTACACCTCCATGAAATCAAAGGGAACTCTCATTGGGAAATATTTAAACATTAAAAATGAAAAATAAGGGATTTATACCTCAAAAAATCTTAGGTTCTTGAAATATTACCCTCTCAAATAAATTATTCCCTGGATTTCCTTCTGAATTGTGGTCAAGATGCATTTGAGAAAAACTCTTCCACTAAACACATATGTCGGCCTCCCGCTCCCATGTATCATCTTGTAAATGGCTATGCTACCATATTACCCATACGAGAGGGACTGATCGTCCTCATAGAACCTTCATTCTCCTATAAAATATATGAATCATATGCTCCTCAAAAGATGCATGAACCTATGGCTTATCCTCCTTGGGATGAAAATCCCGAGACGAGTCGGAATCATAGAATCATAAATGAGATACATTGAAGACTTTGTGAATTGATCAATACCCTAGAGGTAACTGCATATGATAGGCTACTAACTGAAATATATCCAGAATCTAGAATGTATAGACATATTATGGTGAACAATTTACCTATATCCTGATTCTATTATGTCCTAGCCTTGGAGGAAAACATAGGAAAACCTGATCCCTGACCTCGAAATCAAGTGTTCATCTATAGTTATCAACGAATTACCTCTATCGAGAATGTTCATTAGACATCCATTTCTGAATCAACTAAACCTACTCAGAAGTCTCCTGCATGAGACATGCTCCCAGTAAAGATTCCTTATCTACCATTAACCATAACTGGGGCGATTAGCAAGGGGTACTATATATATCCTCATAAGGGTCATCCGAATAGTCGCCTGAAAATTTTTTGTTTTAGAAAAACATGGCTAGGGTTATATGCTTATCCCAAGAGACCCCCAATACCAGGATTCATTATCAAAAAAATTTCTCTAGAACATCTATCATATGCTAAGCTTTGACATTTGTATAATGGTGGTATTTTATACTCATAAGTACCTGTGTACTTAGTACCCTATGAAAACACTGTTATAAATGAGATGTAAAGTTGGTTACCCTATCTAAAATGGTAGTGCATGGGACCTAATGAAGTCATGCTATCTCATGAATATATAAAATTCTAAGATATTCAACACTGAAGGTCTCCTTAATCAATAATAAATGTGAAACCTTGGTGATATTTTCAAAAATAAACCACATATATTCATTACCTTGAGGTGACCATAATAAACTTGTTATGAAATCCATTACAATAACATCCCATTTCCACACAAGAATTGATAATTTATTTAAAAGACCGGCTGGTCGCCAATGTTCTTCCTTCACTTGCTGATAGGCGGAAAAACTCATAATGAGACCAGCTACCTCACACTTCATACTCAGCCACCAATACTGAGGACGCAAGTATTAGAACAAATTGGTGACTTTAGGATACACTGACCAAGTCTAGAAATGAAATTCCCACATCAATTCTTACATTATGTCCACTATAACTGATACATGACCACGGATACAAAGAATCTCATCCTTGCATACGGTATAATCAGGAGGTGAATCCTCACCTGCTACAGTCTCCCATTGAAACAGGCTCTTTGAATCTGATATTTTCCTCATCCACACTTGATCTAGTAGGGTAGAGGTCATAGATAACGATGATAGATAAGTATATCTCAGTCTATGATGCACCTCCAAGTGAAACTCAGAGAAAAAATCCATGAGCTTCCGCTCATTTTTGTCCTACTGAACTGCATATACTTGAGTTATTGTACTCAGTGCATCGAGCACTATATTTCCCCTACTAGTTGTGTAGTGAAGCTCAAAGTCTAAGTAATGTAGGTCCTCCACCCACCTTCTCTACCTCAGCTTTATATCATGTTGTGTAAATATGTACTTGATGATTTTTTATTCCATGTAAACCACACAATTCTATCCTAGTAAATAATGTTGCCAACAACGTAACACGTTAAAAACTACAGCTATATAAAGATCAATCATCAGGTAATTCCACTAGTTTGGCCTCAAATACCAAGATCTATATGCCATTACTCTACCCCCTATATAATCACTTCTCCCATCACGATACCTGATGCATCACAATACATAGTGTTCCTATTTCCCTATTCTGGAAGTATCATGATTGGTACTGATGTCAACCTCCCTTTGATCTCCTGAAAGGGTGTCTCACAAGCATCTGACCATACAAACCTCACACCCTTCTTAGTCATTCCCACCAAACTATGATTATAAGAGTGAGAAGTTTTGTATGAAATGATTTTAGTAACCCTCTATCCCCAGGAAACATCATATGTCAAAAATGTTCTTAGGATATTCCCCAAAAACCACATCTCTCACTTTCTCCAGGTCCACTAATACTCCTATCTATGATATGATGTGACCACACTACTACAATGTAGGACTTTAATAGTTCTAAAAAAGGAATTTATCATCGCTAGAGAAGCACTAAAAACCAGATAAAGATTTAAATCCCTTGACTTTTATGAGAACTAAAAATATGCTGATAAATGTGTCCTTTATCATCACTAAAAAAAGAATTAATAAATTGATCCTTTATGAGGTATTTTTTTAGCACTGATAAGGGACCAATTTATCAGTGCATTAATTTATCACTGATAAAGAGTACCTCTATCAGCATTTTTAAAATAGTTGAAACAATGCAAATTTATCAACCCTTTCAAAAGTGATAATAAAGGATGAATATATCATAACCTTAAAATGTGATGCTAATGTATAAATTTATAAGTTCTTTAGAAAGAACTGATAAAGGGTCATGCTTCAGTGTGCTGTAATAGAACACTACATGACTAGAAAAATGTTCCATAACAACACACTATAGAAAAAAAACACCACCGAATATAATGAAAACCAACTACCAACACAAAATTTAAATGAAATTAAATTTAAAAAAATTCAATAAAAAATGCTATATTATAAAAATAAAATATTGGTTTAAACAATTACATAAGTACTATTTATTACATTCATTAAAAAACATCAATGTACCTTTTTATTTTGATCCTAACCCTAAATCATTATGTTTATGAAAAAACCATCAGTATTTGAGCAAAATAATGCACCTATATATGAAAATAAAAATTATGTTAGTAATTATGAAAATAAATAAATTATCAGGAAGTGTTAATTTTGAACTAAAATTTCATTCATACCAGGAACACTATGTATCAGATTCAGTTATAGTTGAATCTTACATATCACACAATTTGTTTTTCATATTAAGGCATTTTCTCTGAGATATTTAATTAAATAGGTATAAGAAAAATCCCTTCAGGTGCAGCCTAGTGGTTGTGTGAGTGACACGTTTTGAAATAAAATTTCATTTTTAAAATGTTAACAAAAACATTGAGTCATAATAGGAACATCGTGAATGAGATTGAGGTGCGACTGATTCTTAAATGAGAAAAATGACATATGGATTTTTCTTGTAATGTTTCTAAATAATATGAATGTGTTTGATCAAGTTTGAGTAGTTCAACTGTGCATTTTGTTAAAATTGATGTCAATTTTAAATAAATAGACAGACATCAGAGTCATACAAGTCACACCATGCATCATATTGAGATACAGAAAATTTCTACAAATATCAAATGACTTATGGTTAATTTTCCTAAAGTATTAAAACGATTCCAATGTGACTGATGATATTTGAGTTTTCCATCTACCCCTTTTATTAAAAATGGTGTAGATTATAAATAAAAAGAAACACTTAGACACATACTGGTCACACTGTGTGCTGGATTGAGGTCCATCCAATTCCATGAAATCTAAAATTACTCGTGGATCATTTTTCAAAAGTATCAATACAATCTAGATTCAGTAGCTCGATTTTGAGAGCATCACCTACATTTTTTTTACTAAAATGTCATTTTAAACTATAAACACGCACTATGACTCATACCGATCACATCATGTATCATTTTATATGAGACTAACTCATACCTATCAAAAATTAATTATGAATCATTTTAATAAATAATCAAGTAAATATAATCAAATTTTAAAAGTTTCTAGTGTGTGAAATTTTTTAAACTAAAATGTCGATTATAACTAATAACATACACTTTGAGTCATACTGGGAACATGGTGTATCAGATAGAGGTAAGGGTGATTCCTACACATCAAAAATAACTTATTGATAACTTTTTATAAATTACAAAATCAATATGAATGTTTTTGATCATTTTTGAGTAAGTCAGTTGTCCATTTTACTAAATTTGATATAAATTTTAAATAAAAAGACACACTTGAAGTCATACCGATCACACCATGGGTCATATTGAGATGCCTAAAATTATTACTTGTCCAAAATGACTTATATATCAATTTACTAATGTATCAAAACCGTACAAATGCATATTTTTGGTTTTGAGTAGTCCAGTTGTCCATTTTACTAAAATAGATGTCAATTTTAAATAAAAAGATGCAATTGGAGTCATACCGGTCACACCATGCATCTGATTGAAGTTATAATGATTCCTACATGTCTAAAATGAGTTATGCATATTTTTCTTAATGTATTGAAACAATCCAAATGGTTTTTATTAGTTTTGAGAATGTCACTTGGCTTTTTTAAATGTTTAATTTTTAAATGGAAACACACACTTTGACACATACCAAAAATATCCTATATCAGTTTTATGTGATATCAATTCATAAATATAAAAAATTATTCTTGAATAGTTTTCTAATATTCTAAAGAAAATACATGTGTGTTTGACTGGTTTTCATTGGGTGATAGTTTTTGATCTAAAGTGTTGATTTTAAACTGATAATGGACAATTTGAGTCATACCAGGAATATCATGTATCAAATTTAGGTGTGGCTAATTCCTACACATCAAAAATGACTTATGGATCATTTTGATTAAGTATCAAAACAATATGAATATGTTTTCGTAGTTTTTAGTATGTTAGTTGACTTTTTTTACTAAAATTATGGTCAATTTTAAATAAAAAGTAGCACATGGATTCATACCAGTCACACAGTTTGTCAGATTGAATTTTAGATGATTTCTACACATCAAAAAGTCTTAGAAAAATCATAACTTTCAATATTAAAATGATTTAAATAAACTTTATTTATCAAACATCCCAGCAATGTATATTGAATTTATGTTCTTAACAGATAAACCATTCTCATTGTTGGAATCTAGAAGAGTAGAGGAAGCTCATTTTTTAATTATATCATGAGAAGTCACCACAATGACCACATGAGCTTCCTTTGACCTTTTGGATTTCAATGAGAAAGGGTTTTCTTCTAAGATCATCGAGTCAATATGACTTCCCAAAAGATATATGAAAAAATTAAATAATTATTAGATAAAAATGATAAGAAAATTAACATAAAAATAATAGATAAAATGATAAAAAATAATAATTAAATAATTAGTCATGATTCACCTTTTCATGATGGTTTTTTTCATTACTAACACATTTTCTTTAGGGTAATTTTCTTAGTTACAGGCTTGACGCCAAATCTCCCTTGAGCAAGAGTAGCTTTGAAAAAACCACCCCAACTTGAACAAAAGAATCCTCCAATATAAGAAAACAATTATTATATGAGTAATACTATAAATAAATTAATAAAACATAAATATGAAAAAATAAATTAATTCTATGGAAAACAATTTTACAATAAAAACATCAACATTTCCTTTTTGATTGAGTATGGGAGGTAACTTTATGGAAAGTGATAAATAAAAACACTAAAGGGGTGAAATGTTTCTAAGGGAGAATAAGTATGTAGATGTTTTGGTGTATAAAGACATAGAAGATGGTCATACTACCCCAACAAGAATAAAATAATCCACATATATAAAAATAAATTTTTATGTGAGTAATACTAAAATTAAATTAATTAAAAATTAATATGAAACAATATATTAATTCTATGGATAATGATTTTACTATGTAAGCATCAAAATTACCTTTTTGATTAAGTAGAAGGAGCATCGTTTCTCTTCCCGCAAAGGAATTAAAGGGAACTTGTAGGAAAAATGAAACATAGTAGGAGTGATAAGGTTTCTAGGGAAAATAATTCTATAGATGTTTGAGTGTAGAAAAGAATGAAAGATGGGAATACTACACCAACTTGAACAAAATACTACACTATTACATGAAAACAATTATTATGTGAGTATTACTAAAAATAAATAAATTAGTAATTAATATGAAATAATGCATTAATTTTATGGATAATGATTTTAGTATGAAAACAAAAAGATTACCACTGTGATTGATCAAAGAAAATATCATTTATCTCCCATTAAAGGCATGAAATATGGATAGAAATCTTCTGAAATTTAAAAACACTATAGGTAATAGTGAAAACTAAATCTATGTCTCATTATATAAATTTTCAATAAAATAGGTAAATAATATCATAACATTACCTTTAAAAATTATAAAATGGTTATCTTCATTATAGTTTCTTCTTCCAAGGGATTAGAAACATCATCATGTGATGAATACATTGTAATCATGAGTAGTCAAACATTCAATTTAGATTATGTTAATTTAGTAGAGAACATATAATATTATGAGGAACAATATAGTATATTAAAAAAAATTTACCTTCTCATTTAAATCTCTTTAATTTTTAAAATGTTTTATAGATTCCGTTCCTCTATTAGGAATCCAAACGCCATCTTTGTGGTCCTCTCTAATGTATAAGAACTTAACTACATCGAGACCTACATGAACTAATTGTGATCTACCATTGAAAGGGTTATCCCTAATTGAATTTTCATTTTACTCAACATATGTTTTAGATGCCTGTAGGAAAATTGACCAATTCTTTTTTTTTGATATAAGACAAAAAATACATGCACAAATTGTGATTCCATTATGAACAACATTCATTTTTACCTTTCCACACAAAATTTCACCATCATGAAGCCCATTTAATTAACCTTTACTACACTGAGAGCATCAACCCATTTCCAATGAAAATTCAACACTTGAAAGTTGTATAATCCAACTCATACATCTATTTGATAATGCCAAAATATGACATATTTTTATAAAATGAATTTATATACTTGGAAAAAAATGAGCAATACTTTTTCAACTAGCATAACACCACTTTTTTTCATCTTATTTTAGTCATCGTGTTATTTTGTATAGAACATATAACCATTTTTTTAAAAAATAGTGTAAGATATAACATTTTCATTTGGTCCCCTGGATAGCCATTGAAGTAATTTGGAAATTTAATTCATATATTAAGATAAATCCTTATAAATTAGATATTGGAACCATCTTCTAAACAATTTATTATGTTTATTTGATATCTATCCTCCATCCCTTGGTGGATTAAAGTCTCTAAGAATTTATTTGTGGGATTCAATGTGTGGATCAACATATCTAATATTATATAAAATTTAAAGGTGAGATCACTCCCTCTCTATCGAGGTAATTGTAACAAAATATCTTCTAGAAATACGTCTACCCATAATCCATTCACTATAACAAGAATTTGGGAGACCGATACAGTCAACATATAATAGGTAATCAGCACACAATTCAATATCTTCTTCAACTATATATCATTTTTCAATACAAAATTCTGTCTAACTTTTACTATTAATATAACCATTCAAAATGTTAATATACTATTTAATGGGGGTACATCCATCTATAATGGACATGACCATAGAGATGAAACTCTATGACTAAGTGAAAAATCAGGTGGACCATTATATTAAAGAATTATGGTGGGAAGAGCATATATAATTAACATAATATGAATCCAACCTCCATATTAATGATGGGAAACTTTTCTAGGTCTATAACTTTAATCAATAGGGGTTTGAAAAATAAGTATTGTCTAGTTACTATATGTCATACATTTTATGGAAGAAAGAGATGGAATGAAACATGCATCAAATCATGTATCCAAACATGATAGTCATGTAATTTTAGCACTTCTGACTTTAAATTAGTCCTTAAAATGACATTCTTTATATTATATGAATACCCCTTTGAAAATTTTAAATTACTAAGGAAAATAAAAATTTATAATTTTTCCTATCTGGATAGAGTTTAAGCTATTGGGGGAAGAAAATACCACCTTTGAACTATCAACAGTTCCAAATCTTTCCTTATCCCCATTTCAATCAAGTCCAACCAATCCCTAATTCGATATTTCATTTTCTAGGAACATTTAGTAATGTTCCAATAACCCAATAAAATATTTTTTTACAAATAAATGACGTCAAGAAATTTTTTGACATAAAAAAAATTCTAATATAGTAATTCCAAGATAATTGATGTTTTCTTAAAGCATGATTTGGTAGGGTTTTTTCAAAAATGTTTTACCAAAATGTGTGATAATATCTATTACTTTATTATACAGTTGATCACCCATTAATGGAGGCAGTGTCTTACCTTGTTCAATATTCCCATTGAATTCTATCATCCAAGATTTTTATTTTTGTTGTCGAATTAAAAATCTATGATTTCCTAAAAACACATTCTTCAAGGAATGTTTCAACATAACTTTGTATGTGAGTTTTTCAAAACATTGACACCCCAACATTCCTTTAATGCTATATTCTGATAAATTTTCATTAGAGAGGAATTAATTTATCATCCCATACAATATGGACCTCAATGTAAATTCTTCACTTCTATGAGCATCATAAATTTTAAAACCTATATCCTACATTAAATTCATATCTTTGATCAATGGATACAAAGAAACATCAATATCATTATTGGGTTGCTTTGGTCTAGATATAAATAGATACAACATAGTGTATTTGTGATTCTTCCATAACCTTGGGGATAATTTATAATTTACAAACATGATTGGACATTTACTACGAGTACTTATCTACACACCAATAGGATTTATTCTATCTTTAAATAATGAAAGAAGAAATTTTCTTATATCATTTACAAATCTAGGATACTTGTATTCAATTTTATTCCACCGAGGAGAATCTAATGGATGATATATGTTCCAATTTTTAATTATTTTATCTTCACACCATGTAAAATGTCTCATAGTTTTCAAACATCCATATAGACTTATAAACTATGGAATGATAGGAAATTACCATACATATTTTTGAAGGGCTTGATTCATTTTTCTTATATCAATCTATGCCACACATAGGGCCTTTTATGATTGATTCACGATACTTTTGAAATAATATGTAATCATTTGGACAATAAAGTGTATTCTAGAGATAATTATTATTGAACATAACATTTATTTAGAATCGTATGTGGGATATGGTAGTTTATTTTATTTTGGCATCATATCATTCAAGAGACCAAGTAGTTCTTTAAAGTTAGTGTCACTCTATCCGCTACTAGATTTCAAATTATATAACTTCTATAAAAATAACATTGTTTTTTTATTTTTTATCAAGTATTATAAAATGGTCTCTAAGAATAGCTATTTAACTTCTCAATGAAATTTAAAAAATCAGAAAGGTAATATTAAATTATCATTGTCATTTCTTCAATGCGATCTCCATTATTATTTACACTTTTATTCATATCAAATGATCCACAAACCACAATATCATCCCAATAGGTGTCCACATTCATTTTTCTCCATGTTTAGTCCATAATTTATATCACTGATCTATTCTATGAAAAATAAAGTATTATTCAAACTCTTTTAGAGAAATTTTTCTTGAATAACAACAATATAATCATAGACAAAGTAATTTAGAAGGTTCATATGTATGCTCTCTTGAAAACAT
Source organism: Viscum album (assembly GCA_963277665.1). Lineage (NCBI taxonomy): Eukaryota > Viridiplantae > Streptophyta > Magnoliopsida > Santalales > Viscaceae > Viscum > Viscum album. Next base: position 1,173,203,132 of record OY728155.1, read on the forward strand.
GATGAACTATTTTACTCCGTATTCATAATCCATTTGAAAAATGATTATCATGCGTTTATTTTTGTTTCATATTTATTATATTGGGTTCATAAAATATTAATTTTTTATATTAAATAAATAAATACACATAAGATGTTCATTATCAAAGGTGAATGTTATATAGAATTCTAATAAGGGAAACCCAACATTTTATTATTTTAAATAATTTTAGTATGATTTGAAGAAAATGATTCATTGAATTTAAGAAAACAATTACTCCATTGTGGTAGGTGTTATCCTTTTAATTAATTCAATGGTTATATTTATGTAAAATAGTCATCCTCATCAACTCAACTCTCGAACATTTATCATTGCATTTTTTTGTTTGATACACATCCTCTATATCTTATGGGCATGAACCTATGTTGCATGTAATACTCTAAGAAGTAGTCATCCATGGGATTACTAATCCTCAGAGTAGTACAACAAAGGCAAAAGAGATGGATGATGAGCCTCAAGAATCAAATTTAAATAATAACTGTTTAGGAGATAAAGTTGATGAGGATGAAAAATGTCTATAAAAGAGATAAAGGATGAGTATTAAGAAAAAATTTGAAATAATAACTATTGTTTGACACACATAAATACTTTCATAAATTCACTAAAAAAATTAAAATACAAAAGAGGAAATTAAGGAGCAAAAAGAATCCAAAATATGATAAAAAAGTATAACAAACAATAATTCAATAAACTAAATTATATTAAAATACATTGATAGAACATTTTTATAAAAACAGAGTTATTTCATATACATGGTTGGTAATCAAGGATTCATAGGGGTGGAATCAATATATATAGACCTAAAATGATGAATACCACAAAATAATCTTTAATATATAGAATTTGATATCCTCTATTCTATATTTTGGATAAAGTGATGTAACATCCTAAGGAATTATTACATTTAATGTTAATGTTATCTCAAATATTTGGAAACATATCAAGACTCTGGGGATGTCATAACAAAACACTAACCCATCCCATGGATTCTAGGGAGGTCATCACTTCTGATCTACACATCTGAAAGAGGGGAGGGAATTTAATACACATTGACCCATATCCATGAGATTCTAGGGTGGTCAAAAAATAAGTTGGGATAAATAAATAACCCACATCAATAAGATATATCAAAAATAAGGGAGAAAAACACACCAACCCAACCAAAATATATCCTTTACACACTATCCTCTACCAAGAAAGAATGACTCCCATGAGTTCACATTTTCTAGGTGGAATACCCCTACATGACTCAAAAATATAAGTGGAAATAGAAAATTAACTGATCTTTAAACCACCAATCACAATATCAAGTATGGAAAACGAAAATATGAAAATAACTAGTCAGTTTAACACACAAAGAAGCAGTCTCATAGGCTACCCTACCACCATTATAGAAATTGATACATACAAAATTATATAGAAGATGTAAAATTGGATGGGACTTCTACCATTTATTTTATTACACTATTTATCCAATGAAAATAAATCATTATTCATCAACAATTTAACATAAATAAAACAATATCTCCAAAATGCCCTGCATTAATTGATAGCTACAATTAAAAAGTATGGAGGTGATCATATGGGCTACGATTGAAGTTGGGAAGGCTCACAGTATAGCTGTTTCACACTCTAAAAATTCCAAACATCATAATGGAAAATCTCCATGGCCAAATATCCAAAATGCCTAACTCACCACACTCACAGTTTCAAAACAACATCCACCATGGTCCAAACCATTTATGTTTCACACCTTAACTTCCAAAAGTAAAAATAGAGAAATACTTACATTCAAAATAAATTAAAGAAAGTTTTATCATTTAGACTTGGATTTGTTTGACCCCTATGTCATTCGATCCTTGAATTTGAGCATTGTATTTGTCTAATCCATGATTCAAGCCTTGATTTGATCATTAATTCACTAAGTAGGAGCACCGATAGTGAGTAGATTCTACAGAGTGCTTCTTATATCATGATTGGTTTGAAACTGGTTAGGGGTTTTAAATAGAACCAGAAACTTTAATTATTACTTCCAAAAATGTATTGATAAAGATACATTTTATCATCACTTAAGTAATAAGCACTGATAAAGGATTTATAATTATAATTATAAATAATATATATATAATAAATTTATTTAAATATAGAAATAGTAAATATATTTTATATTTAAATATATTTATTATGAATTTTTAATTATTTAAATATATAATTATTTATTTATAATTATATAAATATTTTTAAAAGATAATATTTATATCATTAAATATATAATATATATAAATATAAATATAGTAAATATATTCATTTCTCAAACAAATTTATTATATATTTAATAATTATTTAAATATATATAATAATTTATTTATAATTACATAAATACTTAAAAAATATTTATTTATTTATAATCATAAATATATAAATGTATTAATATAGTAAATATTCATTTCTAAATATATTTATTTATAAATAGTTTTTAAAAATATATTTATTTATAAATCATTTTTTATAAATAATTTTTTAACATCAATAATTAATAACTAATATTTAGTGCATGCATGTTAAAAATGAGTAAAATAGAATAAATTAAAAATTTGTGCACTTTAACAATATTGCAAAAATGGATAAGTTTTATGTTTGTGCGTTGTATATAAGAAATCATTAACAATGAATACGTGAAATCAATATAACACACATTTGATCATGGGTAAATTAAAAAAATCAACCGACATTCAATTAGGTTCATTAATTATTTAATTAGTCAATATTTTTAATTCATATTAATTTTTAATTATGAACCATTATTTAGTAAACATATGACTATTTAATATCAATAGGAAATATTTTTTATTATATAAATCATATTTATATACATTCATATACATATATATATATATATTTAATATAAATTATTTATTAACATTATCATTAATTATCTAGTTAAAAAATATTTAATATTTTTCTCAATTTACTTATTTTTTATTTTTATTTGTTTAATTTTAATTTTTCATAAATCTATATATTTAATAAATACTATTTATTAGTATTTATAATTTTTATATAATATAATAAATGTATTCATTTTTATCATTAATTATATAATTAATAAAATGTGTAATAACTTTTTAATAAAATCATTTTTTATTTTTTTTATTTATTTAATTATTTCATTTTATTCAGACCTTTATCAGTGCTAAAAAAAGATGATAAAGGGTACCCTTTATCATTGTTAAAAATAAAGTACTAAAAAAGTGTACCATTTATCAGTGCTAAAAATAAAGAGATGATAAGGAGTACCATTTTACGGCACTAAAAAATGCGCTGATAAATGGTAGCTTTATCAACCCTAAAAAAGTCCAGATAAAAGGTATAATTTATCAATACTTTTTTCTAGTGCAGATAAAGACTAGCGCTATTAAAGGTCTCTTGTAATAGTGCTAGGAAGTGATCCTAATCCATCCAGATGTCACAACCTGTGAGCTTAGCATATAATTGATGGTCTATCAGGTTGTTCAAAATGATCTCATGATTGTTGGAATGTTCATTTTGATTGTGAGAATACACCAGGATATTCCACAAAAACCACCACAAAAGAATGAAAATAATTATGGAACACTCAATTCATCAGCATCATGAAAACCGCTTGTCTGTTTGTGAGACCGAACGACATAAATAGATACTCGTATAGACCATACATTCTATGAAAGGATATACAAGGAACCTCTATAGGCCAAACATGTACCTAGTGATATCCTGACCTCAAGTCGATTTTCAAGAACACCCGAGCTCTTTAAAGATAATCAAACAGATCATCTATCTGTGGTTATGGAAATCAGTTCTTAACTATCAGCTGGTTCAACTTCTGAAAATCCATGTATAACATAAGATTTCCCACCATCTTTTCTTGGAAAAGGAATGGTGAACCCCTTATGGAAGTACTTGGATTAATGAATCCCTTTTCCAAAAAATCCTCTAACTGCCTATTGTGCTCCTGTAACTCCATTTCAGCCATTTGATAAGGAGGAATAGGTATCAGTGCAACTCCTAGTACTAGATCGATGAAGAACTCAATTTCACTATTATTAGGTAAACCAAAAATGTTATATGGGAAAAAATCATTGAAATTATAAATCACTATAAGAAAGTCCATCTGACGTGTTCTCTGATAATCCATATAAAAACTACTGATATGGGATGTCATTCCGCCCATCCCACAATGCTCTGGTGTATCCCAACTTGCCTGAAAATCTCATTCACACCTGTGAGTATACACTAAATCCTCTTAAGAGGTAAAAGTCACTATTCAGTGGTAGTATTCAACATAATATTCATAAGATACTAGCACGTCCATCCTAAGTATCATTTCAAACCTGGCTATCTCTAATACATAAAAATCATAGATGAAGTTTTACCCACCAACCTCAAGGGGGAACTCCCTACTCGGAAATAGATCATTCATTATAATTACCAATGGAGTGTCTAGAATTATAATGCTATCAAAGGAAAAAATAATGAGCCCAAGGAAATTCACCACAGGTGAAGATATAAAACTATGAGATGCATCTGCATCAAACAGAGAAGATGTAATAATAGAGACTACTAAGATCATACCTCTCACTGTAGATGGTCTAGAACACTTCTCCTTGGGGGTAGGATATATAGAATAGATATGGTATATACCACCACCATTTGACACAACCTCACTACCCAGAGTAGGCCCACTCTGATCTGTTGATGTAACTAGTGCCAAGTTGCCTCAACTATGACCACCACTGCCTCAGCCTCACTGACCAACATTGCTCCAGCTCTTTTCCTGATGTGGATATAAGGAACCTTATCTAGAACGTGGTGTTAGAGATTAACCTTAACACTCACATCAAGATGTATGTTCCATTAGAAATATTTCACATTCCACATCCTTATGCAATATTGCCAATTGAATAGGTCACGGTCGCACTGATTCTTCATCTGGCCTCGACTGCTACACTAATGAAGGAACACTGAGCTACCAGAAATCATTGTTTGATTGGAAATCATCTAATGGGAAGACTCAAAATGGTGATTCATACATGAAGATGCTAAAACACTTGGTTGAGAGGAAATACTACCAAGCTATTCACCCCCAAATTCACTAACGTTCCATTATGTAATCAGCAAATGATTCAAAATTTCAGTGATAGAGGTCAATCTAAAATTGTCGACCTGAGATATAATAGCATAACAGAGACATTCCTCTAAGAGTATCAATCTTAATAACTCATCAGTAAGGTACATTGATGAAATACACCGCAACTCTGTAAATAATGTGAGTACTCTATAAGAATCATCATGCCCTACTCCAAATTCATGAATCCACTAACCTACTCTACACGTAGAGTCAATGGGCCGAAATATTCATACAATCACATTTGGAAATTATCTTAAACCATATATGGTTTCATATCATCCTTGTTTAGAAAATACCATCAACACTTTTCATCTCCACATAGAATATATGTGTCGAGCTTGATCATCTTCTCAAGAGGTGTCTCAAGATGATCAAGTATTTTTAACGTAGTCTCATGTTAAAAATCAACATAATGTATACCACTATCCCCTAAAAACATGGGAGGATTCTGCTACTAGAACACATGCATCAACTAAGCTATATACAAGTTAGACTATAATACTCCCTAATAATTCTTCATGAAGAGAAAAAAACCTATACAAGACTGTGCCTCATAACCTACGTTTGAAAAAATAGATAGTGTCGTAGTTGGCAGTAATGGAGGATATTAATATAACCCATGCCCCACTACCTCTAGAGTGTTGTCATCACCTCCCTCACAGTGTATGTCTGTAGGTCGTCATGGTGACATGTCTCTACATTGAAAACACATGCCTCTGAAAATAATGATTTCAATATTCACAACCTAAACCATAGAATTGTTCAAAACCCTCCTAAAACTAAGTC